>CM076581.1:218274936-218459068 GCA_034641835.2 Pinus albicaulis
TGAAGATTCCTTTCAGACAAGAGACTCAGAGCACTTCTCCGACTTTTGGTGGGATTTGACCCACATCTCTATTCCTGATTGAAAATTTAGTACAAAATTTGTCTATCCAATGGTCGAATATGCTTTATGTTCTAGAATGCAATTAACTGAATTTCATCAATTTACCAAATTATAAATCAACAAGGCTACCTATTTGAGTGCATTAATGACATTGACCCAAATTCAACAAACATATATGTACTTCTTATATTTCCAATCAAAATTAAAGGGATAATTTACATATCTACTTCTTTAAACTCTTTTTTCAATTAGAGCTCAATTGATACATGGTTAGTTGCATTGAAAAGCTATGTTCTTCCTATTGGAAAATTTTTCACTCAAACAAGATTATGTAGAGATCAAAAGCAATCTTAAGATGCTAAATGTACTTCAACCATCCAAAACTTGAGTTTTAAAAACTTTTTAATTAAATCAAAACAATACAAGTCACATAGTCCTAGTCTTCTATCTAAGCCAAATGTAGATTGAAACCATCCAAAACTTAGATCAAAACATTTAACATTTAACATTAAATCAAAATTAAAGGGATTTACATATAACTACTTCTTTACTCTTTTTTATTAAATCAAAACAATACTTCACATGGGAGTCTTCCATATAGGCCAAATGTAGATTGAAACCATCCAAAACTTAAATCAAAACATTTAAAATGTTATATCTTGAAACATTTAACATTTAACATTAAATCAAAATTAAAGGGATTTACATATAACTACTTTAATCTTTTTGAATATATCAAAACAATACTTCAAATAGAAGTATCTTCCATCTAGGCCAAATGTAGATTGAAACCATCCAAAACTTAGATCAAAACATTTAACATTTAACATTAACTCAAAATTAAATGGATTTATATATACAACTACTTCTTTACTCTTTTTGATTCAATCAAAATAATACTTCACATGGGAGTCTTCCATCTAGGCCAAATGTAGATTGAAACCATCCAAAACTTAGATCAAAACAGTTAAAATTATATCAAAACATTTAACATTTAACATTAAATCAAAATTAAAGGATTTACCTATATATAACTGTAATGAACATAATGTACATAGCGAGACTCGTCTCCTGGGTTACCTAACTAGCCAACACCAGAGGGAGTCATGAATCAAAAAAACAGAAAAGGGGCTGCCCATAACCGAGAAAAATATAAAGAGGACCTAACATCAGGGTAGCTATCGATGTGTGTAGGAGGATTCTCCTCTACAATTGGACAACCGTAGTCCTTCGGATCATCATCTACTCCCTTGGAGTGTTGGGAGGAGTTGTCGCTGCTTGCGCCATTGCTACTGGAGCTTGTCGAGCCGGATTTGACTGGAAGAGCTGCCGACTTCCTGGTGTCCTGGGGCTAATGGGTTGGGATGGTGGAATTTCTCCACCACTTCCTGGAACTATAAGCACATTCATCTTGTGGCTCCTCCTGAAAAGAGATGGAAATGGCCGTCGTAATTCACAGTCTGACCATAGCGCTAGTGAAGTGAAATTGTGTTTCATTGCTTGTTGGAGGAGGGTGGCTACCTGTGTCATGGATGGAAAGAGGAGGGTGAGAGCCAGCACTCCTGTCCCCTCCATCCCTACTTCCACCTCCCCTTCTTCAATGCATCTGTTGTCTACGCATGGGGTCTTCTATAGGCCAAATGTAGATTGAAACCATCAAAAACTTAGATCAAAACATTTAACATTATATCAAAACATTTAAAACATTTAACATTAAATCAAAATTAAAGGGATTTACATTTAAAACATTTAAAATTAAATCAAAATTAAAGAGATTTACATTAAATGTAGATTAAAATGGTATCCAAAACTTAGTTTTAAAAACTTTTTGATTATATCACAACATTACTTCACATGATTAATGTACTTCAACCATCCAAAACTTGGGTTTTAAATTTTTTTTGATTATATCACAACATTACTTGACATGCCATCCAATTGTAGTTCAAATATCCAATAAAAATATTTAATATTATATCACATCTGCCAAATGTAGATTGAAACCATCCAAAACTTAAGTTTTAAAAACTATTTGATTATATATCGTGCAACATTACTTCACATGCCATGCCAATTATAGTTCAACTATCCAATAGAAACATTTAACATTATACCACATGTGCCAAATGTAGATTGAAACCATCTAAAACTTAAGTTTTAAAAACTTTTTGATTATATATAGTGCAACATTAAAACATTAAATATCACATGCAAAATGTAGATTGAAACCATCCAAAACTTGAGTTTTAAAAACTTTTTGATTATATCATACATAACATTACTTCACATGCCATTCCAATTATAGTTCAACTATCCAATAAAAACATTTAACATTATATCACATGCCAAATGTAGATTGAAACCATCCAAAACTTAACTTTTAATTTAACAAAAAATTATAGATCACAACATTACTTCACATGCCAAATGTAATTCAAGCATCCAAAACTTAAATTTTAAAAACAAAAAAATTATAACACATCATTACATAACATGCCAAATGTATTTCAGAAGCAAAACAAAACTTAAATTTTAAAAACAAAACAAATTATAACACATCATTACATAACATGCCAAATGTAGTTTAGATGACAACATTAATTTATAGATGACAACATTACTAGAAGTTCAATTATCCAAAACTTAACAGTTTTAAAAACCAAACAAATTATATAACAACATTACTTCACATTCACATGCAAAAAGTACTAAAACCATCCAAAAATTAACTTTTTGGAACAAAACAAATTATATTAACACTGTAATAAAATATGTCGAAAAATTGTAGATCTCACAAGTATCAAACTATATCAAGTTATATATATATATATATGACAGTGCATCTAGATAATATATAAAAAATAAAATTTAAGACTATCTAAATCTTGAAATCAAATCTACAAATCATGTCCATGAAATAGAGATGGATCTAGCGTCTTTCCTATCAGGGTCTCAATTCGCGCACGATCATGTGAAGCATGGGAAACCTACATACACAATGCACATGTATTTGAATATTAAAATTTGACGTTTTAAATATGAGTGAGAATATATATAGAACTTCATGTAAAAAACAAAATATAACACAAAAATCACGCAATACCTCATGACGTTCCCTCTCCATTTGATCAACAAGTTTCACCCCCATAGGAACATTTGCAATGGTAAACTGTACAATATACATGTACACTTATATATATATATATTAAAAATTTTCAAATGAAAATGCACGTGTACATATATAAACTTATTTTCAATAATATTAAAAAAAAGTTAGACAACTTGTTCAAATGGTTGAAATGGTGTGGATGTTCCTATCTTCGTTGCTAGAGTCCGTGGATTAAATAAATCTTCTATAGGAACCTAAATTCAAAAAATTTAAAATAACTCAATATATATATATATAACTCAATATATATATATATATATATATATATATATATATATATATATATAACTTAAACATAAATTTTAAAGTGAAAAATTGTCCATACTTGTGGCTCATCTCCTAAGGAAGTAGAAGGTACATCTCCCAAGGAAGAAGAAGGTATCGCCATCCCAAAAACATCAAACGGAATTGGAATCTGTTAACACATTTTATCATTATATATACATACATGTACATGTGTGCACAATTATTTATTTTAAAATATCACTTAAAAAACACTAACATTTGCCAACATATCTTGATGGTGAGACCCATCTGCATTGTTTGAACCAGAGGTCCCGAATGTGATATTAACATATGTCGAGTTGCTGCTGTGTTTCTGATTGCCGCAACTGGTCGAGTTGCTGCTGTGTTTCTGATTGCCGCAACTGGTCGAGTTGCTGCTGTGTTTCTGATTGCTGCGTTGGTCGAGTTGTAGCTGGTCGTTGTTACGGGCGCCATCGTTAAAATCTGCCGGGTATTCTGTTACTTCCGCCATCGTTAGTACAGTTCTCCTCGTCGTCCTTTACTGATATGTATGTTCAGTTTTTAATGTAAATGATTTGATAATTTTTTTACTGATTTGTTAATTAAAAATTTGTTAGTATATGTTATATTTTAGTTGTTTTCATTTATGTTTTTCATTAGCTTCAAATGCCCTCTTAAATATGAAATATCTTCGTTTACTCATTCCATGTGCTTCGTTTTTATTATGAGTTTGTCATCTATCACCTGCCATGTAACCAAATCATTTGCTTGAACTTTCTCATTATCACATAAAGAAAGACTTCTTTAAATCATTTCAAGAAAATTTATCTGGAAACGGAGTCCATTTCATTTCCAACCAAATTGTAGGCATTCCGATGCGGATGCGCAGTTAATGGTTTTGCAACAAGCCGAGACAATCCAAAGGTTCATGCACTCATTATTGTAACAGTGATGGGCAAAAAATTATGATGCTTATAAAACAGTTCTGCAAATATAGAAAATCATATAGCTGTCATTTTTGTTATTGAAAAAAATATCTAATTAAACATTGAGCTTCTTCTTTTTAGACAGTTCAACAAAACTTTCCTTCAGTTAAAACTGAATTTCAACACAATAGCTTCAAGATTAATTGGACAGTTCAACAAAACTTCCCTTCAGTTAAAACTGAATTTCAACACAATGTTTACTGATAAAGATCTGATTCAATCTTAACTACTATTTCCTCTCAAAGGGGGCTCTTTAACAGGGCTCTTTAACAGGGTATCCTCATTCGACAGGGCTCCTCATATTTACCGGGGCTCCTATTTAGTAACCGTCTTACTACTGGTAAAGATCTGATTCAATCTTAACTACTATTTCCTCTCAAAGGGGGCTGGTCTTTGAACTTTATTTGTGCTTTTTGGGTGGAACTGATCATCATGGTGTCTGATGTCTTTTTCTGTATCATCCTACCCTCGAGTTATATGCATCATTCCTGTATTATGCTTTTGACTTTACAATTTCCCTCATATCCCATATGAGGGTCATACTGTATATTTCTGCTGATTCTGTATCTGTTTGATATGGGGTTTTTTACCACAATTGGCCAGGGCTGAGTCTTCCTTTTATCCTGTTTGGATAAACATGGGCTCTCCCTTTGTGGGTGGACATATGTAATCAGTATATAGACTGTTTTCCCCTTTTAATATACTGAAAACAATGTTTTTTTTGCTCTTGAAAAAAAAATCTTGTAATATTATGTTTTTATTCACATTTATTGTTTCCACATTTCTATTGAATTAACCTTTTAATACTCTTCTTAATTGTGGACATGTGTTGGTATATTATGGTTTTAGGAGGAAGTTTTCCTAGCCAGTTATGCCATCAAACTGAAAACACATCTTGGTATATTATGCCATCAAACTGAAAACACATCATTTTTCTCCTTCAAAGAAAAAAAAACACATGTCTTGGTATATTATGCCATTAAACTGAAAACACATCATTTTTCTCCTTCAAAGAAAAAAATTTAAATTTCAATAGGCTTTAGGAAATTTAATTTCAATTCATTTAATTTCACTAGATTAGAATTTCTTTCAAATTCAAGAGCTTAGAATTGCTTTCAAGTTCAATAGATCAAATTCATTTCCAAGTCCAATAGAATAGGATTTACCTTTATGTTTGATAGAATCAAATTTCAAAAAGCTTTCATAGCATAGAATTAGAATAATTTGTTTCAAGTTCTGAATTCGATGCTTTGATATATGTAGTCTTTGATAAATAACGTGTTTGTGCTCATTTAGATATTTTCATTAATTGGTTTTCTTTGAGTATTGCAATCATTTCCATAGGTTAATTTCCATTTTTGATTGAGTTAATTGCTTAGCATATATTGTGCAAGTGTACTTCAGAAGTATAAGAACCTGGATTCACATTTAATGCAAGTAATTTATCTCACAATTAATTTACCCATTAGGATGCTTTGACCTAGTAATCAATAACTTGAGAGATGAAAAAGATCCTATCACATTAACGTGAGGATCCATTTTCACAATGAACATTAGGAAAAGACAATATTCATTGCAGTTGGTAATATAGTCAACTAGTAGATTATTCAATTATTAACAAAGTTGATGAAAGAATGCAAGGAATTTAAGGTTGCATTTCAATTTTGAAAATTTTCTACAATAATTTTTGTAGGATAATTTGTTATACAATACCATTTTCATAGTTTACTTTTATTTTTATTTTTATAATAAAAATGCTCATACCTGTAATTTCAATTATATGGTTGGTTGTATTTCACAAATTAATTTTGATTATATATTTGGTTATATTTTCCAAGTATATTTATTCTTGTTGGACTAAGTATTTTTAGGATCACACACACACACACACACACACACACACATGTTAATGCAAGTTTTCATAGTTATTTATAATTTTTATTTTAGAAAGAACCTTCAACCAAAAATACCCCTAAGGTTAGTCCCCCGTGTGCCCTTTGAGACACATTAGGTCATCCCACCAATTCATGCCCCATGCTTCATGAGTTGAAGGGTATCCTTCATACCCCTTAAGCACCCCCATTTCTCCCCAATCCATCATGTGATGTTGCCACCTCATCACGTAATAAGGGTTTAAGAACCAACGACCTCTTGTCTATTTATGTGAAATACAAACATTATACACAACATTGTCTCAATCTCCGACGATATCAAGATGTGTTGGTCACCATACATCATGCCTCAATAGTAGCACCACCACTTACACCAACCTCATATGTTGATGATTCCTCTTCCACCATTTATTATGTCACGAACTCTGCTAATTAGTATATGGCATGCCCTTGAGTGCTCTATGTTAAAGACACTCATCTCATCTATATGTGTCCTTTACTCATCAAATACCATCATCACTGCATGCATCAAGTGACATATCCCCCTCATCAAGATCCCAATCCGCCTAATTTTGGATGCTCCTAATACACTAAGTACCTTGACCATATCAATGGAATGCCCAACTCCTAGCATGGTTCCCACCACACCAACACAACTATTGGAGATTCAAACGACCTCACCACTTAGAAAATGATAAGAAATTATTTCACCCCCTTGTACTAACAATACATAGAAAGAATAACATAATTAATAGAAGAGATAAAAATATGAATTAGAGAAAGGGATGGATCACATATTAAAGGAAATGTAAGCCAACCTAGGAAGAAACCAACTCTTCGCTCCCACTTCAAATAAAATTTAAGAGTAAACAATGAAAACAACAAATTGATCTATGTACCAGATGTACAACATTCAACCATACCTATATAAAGAGTGTACAATGAAATTAATGTTGGTTTACTTCAACACTTGGAAAATATCTTGTTTCTATCCCATTTGTGGAAGTTCTGCAAATATGAAATAAAGATACAAGGTTAAGAAGTTCTTAAAATTTGATGAAGTAGATGACCCTACTTTTGAGGATTATCCTATAGAGTTATAAAAGATGAATCAAGGGAATAAAAATGTAATTCATAAACATTTTCATATATTCCTACTAATAAATAAAATATTATTACACAACTATATGCTAGATTTAGGATAAACAACTGATGTAATTCCTTTGAAAGTGATGAAATAATTAGGCCTTACAACAACTAGGGCATATAGAAATGTATGTGCTATGGATCCTATGAAAATCTGGATGGGTAGAGTAATAAATACACATGTTTTGAAATTTTTTGAGGAGTAACTCAAAGCATGCATATATACAAAATGAAGTGGCTACTTTCTTCATATTCCATGAGTGACTATTGTTCTTCCTAAATACTATTCATTTCATGTACCTCTGAATTATTTCTAGTGAAATTAAATGACTTGAAATTAAATTTCCTAAAGCCTATTGAAATTTCTCCTTCAAAATAAGGATGCACTCCCATTTGATTCTCACCGATAGGTTGTAATCATGAGGCTCTCGCTCAAGAGTGGACCTTCGCAAAATCTTGTGATGTCTTGTCACAAACAAAACCATCAAACTGAAAACACATCATTTTTCTCCTTCAAAGAAAAAAAAATTTCACATCATGTGAATATGTACATGTACTCTTACATATTGGTGTACAAAACCATCAACCAAACACAAGTTGACAAAACATGCCTCTTCAAACAACTGACTCTCAAGTCAAATAATAGAGCTCATGTACTTTCAACATCTTGCTTCATGCAACATGCACCATACTTTGAATTTGTAAAGAAATTAATGAAACATCAAAATACATGCTAGGCCTTAATTGGATAAGAAATCTAACCATTTGTCAGCAAACCATTTCAATGGCGCTTCTTTTTCTTTCAACTATGTTGAATTTAGTTTTTAGTTATATTTTTAATTTTGGAGAAAATAACTATTTATTTTATGTGTAATTAGATTAGTGATTTCATGTGTTAGGGTTGTGGATTCAGGCATTGAAACAACACCATTATATTTCAAATTTAAAAATGATGGTTTGAGTCCCAGGTAGCTTAGAATCCTACTTGTTTTCAAAATAAGGATGCACTCCCATTTGATTCTCACGAATAGGTTGTAATCATGAGGCTCTCGCTCAAGAGTGGACCTTCGCAAAATCTTGTGACGTCTTGTCACAAATAAAACCATCAAACTGAAAACACATCATTTTTCTCCTTCAAAGAAAAAAAAAATTCACATCATGTGAATATGTCCATGTACTCTTACATATTGGTGTACAAAACCATCAACCAAACACAAGTTGACAAAATATGCCTCTTCAAACAACTGACTCTTAAGTCAAATAATTGAGCTCATGTACTTTCAACATCTTGCTTCATGCAACATGCACCATACTTTGAATTTGCAAAGAAATTAATGAAACATCAAAATACATGCTAGGCCTTAATTGGATAAGAAATCTAACCATTTGTCAGCAAACCATTTTAATGGTGCTTCTTTTTCTTTCAACTATGTTGAATTTAGTTTTAAGTTATATTTTTAATTTTGGAGAAAATAACTATTTATTTCATGTGTAATTAGATTAGTGATTTCATGTGTTAGGGTTGTGGATTCAGGCATTGAAACAACACCATTATATTTCAAATTTAAAAGTGATGGTTTGAGTCCTAGGTAGCTTAGAATCCTATTTGTTTTCAAAATAAGGATGCACTCCCATTTGATTCTCACGGATAGGTTGTAATCATGAGGCTCTCGCTAAAGAGTGGACCTACGCAAAATCTTGTGACGTCTTGTCACAAGCAAAACCATCAAACTGAAAACACATCATTTTTCTCCTTAAAAGAAAAAAAAAATTCACATCATGTGAATATGTCCATGTACTCTTACATATTGGTGTACAAAACCATCAACCAAACACAAGTTGACAAAACATGTCTCTTCAAACAATTGACTCTTAAGTCAAATAATAAAGCTATGTACTTTCAACATCTTGCTTCATGCAACATGCACCATACTTTGAATTTGCAAAGAAATTCACGAAACATCAAAATACATGCTAGCCCTTAATTGGATAAGAAATCTAACCATTTGTCAGCAAACCATTTCAATGGCGATTCTTTTAGTTTCAACTATGTTGAATTTAGTTTTTAGTTATATTTTTAATTTTGGAGAAAATAACTATTTATTTCATGTGTAATTAGATTAGTGATTTCATGTGTTAGGGTTGTGGATTCAGGCATTGAAACAACACCATTATATTTAAAATTTAAAAATGATGGTTTGAGTCCTAGGTAGCTTAGAATCCTACTTGTTTTCAAAATAAGGATGCACTCCCATTTGATTCTCACGGATAGGTTGTAATCATGAGGCTCTCGCTCAAGAGTGGACCTTCGCAAAATCTTGTGACGTCTTGTCACAAACAAAACCATCAAACTGAAAACACATCATTTTTCTCCTTCAAAGAAAAAATAAATTCACATCATGTGAATATGTCCATGTACTCTTACATATTGGTGTACAAAACCATCAACCAAACACAAGTTGACAAAACATGCCTCTTCAAACAACTGACTCTTAAGTCAAATAATAGAGCTATGTACTTTCAACATCTTGCTTCATGCAACATGCACCATACTTTGAATTTGCAAAGAAATTCATGAAACATCAAAATACATGCTAGGCCTTAATTGGATAAGAAATCTAACCATCTGTCAGCAAACCATTTCAATGGCACTTCTTTTTCTTTCAACTATGTTGAATTTATTTTTTAGTTATATTTTTAATGTTGGAGAAAATAACTATTTATTTCATGTGTAATTAGATTAGTGATTTCATGTGTTAGGGTTGTGGATTCAGGCATTGAAACAACACCATTATATTTCAAATTTAAAAATGATGGTTTGAGTCCTAGTTAGCTTAGAATCCTACTTGTTTTCAAAATAAGGATGCACTCCCATTTGATTCTCACGGATAGGTTGTAATCATGAGGCTCTCGCTAAAGAGTGGACCTTCGCAAAATCTTGTGACATCTTGTCACAAACAAAACCATCAAACTGAAAAAACATCATTTTTCTCCTTCAAAGAAAAAAAAAATTCACATCATGTGAATATGTCCATGTACTCTTACATATTGGTGTACAAAACATCAACCAAACACAAGTTGACAAAACATGCCTTTTCAAACAACTGACTCTTAAGTCAAATAATAGAGCTCATGTACAAATTTCCATATTTGTTGCATTTAAGTGTGTCTAACATAACTCTACTTTCAACATCTTGCTTCATGCAACATGCACCATAATTTGAATTTGCAAAGACCTGAATTCTCCACCCCCCATTAAAATGGCCCTACAAGTTGATTCTTTCAGTTTTTTCACTCTATAAGCATCAACGTACGATTATGCATGATGGAGAATCTCTAGCGCTTTCCCTTGTTAATATATTTAACAAGGGAAAGCGCTAGATATTCTCCATCATGCATAATCGTACGCTGGATTTGGTGATAATTGTCTCCATATTTTGGCTTTCTGACCCGCAAAACATAATTATTTTAGAAGGGAGGGAAGGAGGGATGATCACATTGACTTGCTTGATGACCTGTCTATGAATATTAACTACCTCAAGAACTATTTTTTTGCGTAGGGAAAGAGACACATTCCCATGTCTGAGCATGAAAACGTTCTTTGATATTGTTAATGCTTCTAGTGTTTACTTCTACAAGTTCTATAGGCAGAGTCTATAAAGGGCCAGGTAGCCTCTGGATCTCATCTTTTATGAAAGGTGACATATCTAGTAAATGCCCCTGCAGTCAATCTCTGGAATGGATCTAAATAGAAGTTCTTCATTTTAATATCCGTAAAACACAACAACTTTAAGGTAAACTATGTACATGTTCCATTCATAATGAACACAAACCTCACAAGCCTCCTTGGCTTTGGAGCATTTTCCATGTTTTCCATAACCAAGACCCAAATAATTAGGCCCTTCTTGAAGAACATTTGGCTCAACTATGCCTTGTACATGCTTGCCTTTAAAACCCTTTACTTTTATAGCACATTTTCATCAAAAATTTGGACCTTATTCCTCTAATAACCAGGATGTTCCTCGTGCATTAATATTCATTTTCAGAGGAAATTGAAGGTACTCTAATGTCTCTAATGTCTCTCAAAAGCACGTACACATTCATTTTCAGAGGAAATTGAAGGTAGAAACCAATAGCTAATTCTTCTAACTAACCTTGACTAAAATGAGTTAAATTGTACTTTGATACGAACTTGATTTAAATTGTCCACCCCACATTAGGCACCAATGATTATAACCTTTAATGGGCTAGCACTGGTTTGTAATCATCTCAAAATGACTTAGTAGATGAAAAATTACTATGTTTGTAGTCATCGTTTCACACCATCTACATACGACCCTTCTACACATTATATGATTGAATTTATGGTAGGTCATCCCTTCTATCTAGACCATGATTGATTGTGACATTAGGTGAATAAAGGAAATTTGATAAGGAAGGAACACTAAGTTTATTCTCCTCCACCTACTCCATATTTAGTGATTGCCTATTTTTTCTCTTCCAACATTTTATTTTGGAAATTCACTTTGGTAGTTAATTCTAATAATAGTCACAACACCTGGAAGTCAAAGAAATTGTTATATACACTACTAAACTCAATTAACATTGTTTGTTATTGGACTTTACAATAACAAACAACGTAGAGTTAATTAATGTAGTAGTGTATATAATAATTATATGTATAGTGGTGTGGCTATCGATAATATTAGCTGCTAATGAATTTCGAGAAATTTCGAGAATAGAAAGTTGGAAGTGGAAAATTGAGAAATCACTAGCTATGGGGTGGATGGAGGAGGAAAAACTAGAAACTATCTTCTGCTTATAAATTGTATTTTATTCACCTGTTGTCACAATCATTCATGGGATAGGTAGAGAGGATGACATTCCAAAAATTCATGCATATAATATGTAGAAGGGGTCATGTATGAGATAGTGTGAAGTGATGATGATTGACATGGTAAATTTTCATCTGCCAAGTCATTTTTAGATGATGATGACAAACCAATATTAGCCATTTTAAGGTTATAATCATTAACAAGAAATATGGGGAAGGAAATTCAAATGTCTCATCATGGAAATTATAAAAATTGTAAGGATGGGGTTATAAGCGTTATGGAAATTCTAAGTGCTAAATTCTAAGGAACAAGCCATATTTGCTTCTCAAAAACTTTATTTGATATATTCTTAAAAAACCAAGTACAAATTTTAGTAATCCTAGAATCATGCTTTACATAAGGTAAAATTGGGGAACTCATGACTTGTACTATAGATAAAAAAACATTTATGCTTACCAAAAAATATACATGATAAAAATTGACAAACTACATTTAAGCTTAAGCTTAAGGGGATATAATCATTCTTGCCTTCCATATAGATAATGAAAATGATTGTTCTAAGTCTCATGTTGCTTCTCATGTTATTTTATAAACCTTGGTTGGAAAGAAAAATAGGAGGGCTGAAATGTAAGAAATATAGAAAATATTGGATTTAACATCCCCAAATTGGATTTTACTCTGAGGTATTGATTTTTTGAAATCTATTTTGTGAATGTCGACCAATAGATATATATCATGGAGGATGAAAGAAGAAGATCAAATTTAATCCCATATGAGGCTCGTGTGGATTGGAGGATGGTTTCACGTGTATTTAAATATAATCTTAAATCTCCATACATGTGTGTACATATGGAATTGATTTTATTAACTTTATGAGTGAAATTAGTTGTTAATAAGTTTCATATATTTTAATTTTTAGAAGGCAAGAGTTAAGGCTTTTCTATCCATGGAGCGTACAAGGTTCAACTTAATGAGGTATGACCGTAGCAGCTATGGAAGGTGACATGACTTCCTGGCCAAAGAATCAACGATCACGGTTTCTATTGGATCTAAGTAATCAGGTTTCAACAATACACTGGGGTTGGTTCGCTAGTAATAAAGTGTTGACATGATACAATTCAACAACAAGTACAAGAATAATTTCAATATTTTTTCATTAAATTTGTAAAACTTTTTTTACACGTGTTTTTTCTAATATACGAAATTTTATATATATTGATGCAGAGGCTGAAAATGTTCGAGCCAGTGGTCAAAAAAGACGCAGGGAAGCGCGCTACATTGAAGAAGAAGGTTGTCAACCTAGCACAACTTATCCGGCTGAGATTACTGATATACCATGGGAAATGAACATGGCGGAATGCACCTTACAAAGGTGTCAAAGCCTTTCTGCAAAATTGCAAAGAGATCTCCAGGATTTGTCTCTACCTGCTAAGAGTAGACAAAGCCTAGAAATAGTTACACATTCATTGAGTGAAATGGTAAAAGTGTACAAAGATTTGGGGCCAACGACTGATTCGTTTGTAGAAGTGATGAGAAAGAGAAAAGAAACAGTGATAGGTCCCGATAAATGGCAGGACATAAAACAAAGAGTTTCAAGAGATGATGCTAAGTCAATGTTTAATTATAAGGAATGGCTAAAAAGAAAAATGTTGAAGGTGCAGTATTTCAAGCACCTAGACAAAGCACAATATTTGTATAGTCGACATCTTGCGGCCTTTGGAAGGCTTCCATGGAACGATGAGGTTCCTCTTTATTTTGCACAAATGTTTTATGCAGAATTTTTTTTGGGTATGAAACCCGACTATAATGACCTTCCTTCAGAATTTTTTGGCCCGGGGAGAGGTCGATTATATCAACGTAAGGGTGCTAAGCGAGATGTGGAGTTGCCTCGCCCTGAGCCGCCATTGGTGAGTCGACCGTCTCGAGTCGAAACCCTGCGATCAGAGATGGATGCGACTTCTCAAATAAGTCGTGAAGCAAGAGATGTTATGATCGAAAATGTTCATAGCGGAATTAGTGGAGTCAATATTGGCTTAAATCGACAAAGAGCACGTGAAAATGCACGTGCCAATTTTGTTTATCATACAGATGAGGAGATTTACAACATGAATGTTGAAGATCTCCGAACATACGCAATAAATTGTCGCAATGGTCCGCAAGACCTAATTTTTCGTGAGGAAGAGGGCACCGGAACGGTATGTGTTAGTGACCTTAGGGTTTGAAATTATATTTACATATACATGTGTACAATTTGTAATAAATACATGTGTATGTACACATGTATACATTTATTTTTATGTGTACATTAATCTAAAAAAAATGTATGATTATATGTTAAAACACCATTTGCAGTTCTCAGGCATGATGCGTGATGAAAATGTTAATATTACGTTCGGGACCTCTGGCTCAAACGATGCAGCTGGGTCTGACCATCATGATATTTTGGCACATGTATGTTAGTGTTTTTTAAGTGACTCTAAAATAAATAATTGTTGCCACACATGTACATGTATGTATATATATAATTTGATAAAATGTTTTAACAGGTACCGATTCCGTCTGATGTTTTTGGGATGGCGGTACCTTCTTTTTCCTTAGGAGATATACCTTCTACTTCATTGGGAGATGTACAAGTATGGACAATTTTTCACAAGTTCAAAATTTATGTTACCTCAAAAAGTTCCATTAAAAATTGAGATATATAGAGAGAGATCTATATTTTGAGTTATTTAAAATTTTTGAATTTAGGTTCGTATAGAATATTTTTTTAATCCGAGGACTTTATCGACGGAGATAGGAACATCCACAGTGTTTGAAGAAGTTGTCTTTAGTTATTTTTTTTAATATTATTGTTCAAATAAGTTTAACGTGCATTTTCATTAGAAAGTTTTTAATTTATATAAATTATTTATGTATATATATATTTATATTTAACTGTACAAGTATATTGTACAGGTTACTACTGCAGATGTTTCTATGGCAGAACCTGTTCATCAAATGGAGAGGCAACCTTACGAGGTATTGCGTGATTTTTTTGTTATATTTTGTTTTTTACATGAAGTTCTAGATATATATATTCTCATTCATTTTTAAAACTTCAAATTTTAATGTTCATGTGCATTGTGTATGTAGGTGTCTTATTTACAGGATAGGGCACTACCGGAGACCCAGACGCTAGAGCCTCCATTTGATGGACAAGATTTACAGTAGATTTGATTTGATTTCAAAATTTAGATGGTTTTAAAATTTGTTAAACTTGATACAGTTTGATACTCAAGTGAGATTTACAATTTTTGGACATATTTTATTACAATAAGTTTTTTGGACATATTTTTGGACATGTTAAATGTTTTTGTTGGATATTTGAATTATAATTGGCATGGCATGTGATATTTAATGCTAAATGTTTTTGATTTCATTACAGTATATGTTGATTTCTGATTTGGTATAATTGCATGTATGATGGTACATTACTTGTAAAGTCATTGGATTAATAGTGTTCATTGATTTCAGTGTTCTTTGGATGGTTTTAGTACTTTTGGCATGTGAATGTGAAGTAATGTTGTCATCTGAATTACATTTGACATGTGATATTTAATGTTAAATGTTTTGTTGGATAGTTGAATTATAATTGGCATGGCATGTGATATTTAATGTTAAATGTTTTTGTTGGATAGTTGAATTATAATTGGCATGGCATCTGAAGTTTTTTAAACTACATGAATGATAGAATGTGAACCTACATTTGCACATGTGGTAAATTGAAATGTTACTTGTAACAAGACAATCCCCATTGATTTCATTACAATATATGTTGATTTCCGATTTGATATAATTGCATGTATGATGGTACATTACTTGTAAAGTCATTGGATTAATAGTGTTCATTGATTTCAGTGTTGTTTGGATGGTTTTAGTACTTTTGGCATGTGAATGTGAAGTAATGTTGTCATCTGAATTACATTTGACATGTGATATTTAATGTTAAATGTTTTTGTTGGATAGTTGAATTATAATTGGCATGGCATATGATATTTAATGTTAAATGTTTTTGTTGGATAGTTGAATTATAATTGGCATGGCATCTGAAGTTTTTAAAACTACATGAATGATAGAATGTGAACCTACATTTGCACATGTGGTAAATTGAAATGTTACTTGTAACAAGACAATCACCATTGATTTCATTACAGTATATGTTGATTTCTGATTTGATATAATTGCATGTATGATGGTACATTACTTGTAAAGTCATTGGATTAATAGTGTTCATTGATTTCAGTGTTCTTTGGATGGTTTTAGTACTTTTGGCATGTGAATGTGAAGTAATGTTGTCATCTAAATTACATTTGACATGTGATATTTAATGTTAAATGTTTTTGTTCAGAAAATAGTTTAAGATTGATCACAAGAATTAAGAGAATGTCTCGTCCCAACACCATAGAATGATCATCCATGTCAATGAATCTTAAGTCTATCTTTCCAAACCATGACCCTACTCTCACATGTGTGCCTTTCATGACACCATTCACTGCTTTCATCATCGAATTGACTGTCTTGAAAGCACTCAACTCTTTCTCGATGCTAGCCTTCCTCTTTCTAAGAGATGAAGCTGCCTTTCGACTTAGGAAGCTATGGGTAGCCCCCGTGTCTATCAAAGCAGAGAAATTTTTCCTATGTACGGTTGTAGACACGAATCTCAAGTCCAAGGAACATTCATCATCATTCCTCCTCCTTGTCTTCCGCCTTACTTCTGCAATCTTCTTCAACATTTCCTCTTCCAATATGTCTTTTGAACTAGCCCTTGGCTTAACAGTGCTTTTCACATATCTCTTCTCATGAAGCTCCATAGAACAATCCAATCCTGGGTTTGCTTGAATTTGTTCAAGCTATTTCCTTTTCTAATTTTGTCTAATTGCTCCAATACGACATACAATCCTCATAGTGTGGTCGTCTTCTTTTCCAAGTGTGCCAACACATGCATTTTATTTCTTCAAACCAATAGGTTTCAGATGAAGAAAGTCCCTATTGATCTTATCTTCCATGTTCTTGACTTTAGCCTGCAACGTGGTGCTTCTTTCCTTCAAGTGAGCCCTTTCCATAAAGAGTTCTTGAAGTCTTTGTTCACCTTGTCTTATCTCCATGTCATGCTTTTCAATTTCAGCAGTTTGTCCAGATAGTCCATCCTTGGAATTTCTTGGGTGAAAAACCAAGTAGGTTGAACCAAGTAGGTTCAATCTACATTTTGCATGTGATATTTAATGAACTTTAAATGTTTAATGTTTTAATGTTGCACAATATATAATCAAAAGGGTTTTAAAACTTAAAGTTTTGGATGGTTTCAATCTACAACTTAAAGTTTTGGATGGTTTCAACCTACATTTGCACATATGGTAAATTGAAATTATGTTACTTGTAACAAGACAATTCCCATTGATTTCATTGTATATGTTGATTTCTAATTTGATATAATTTCATGTATGATGGTACATTACCTGTAAAGACATTGGATTAATAGTGTTCATTGATTTTAGTGTAAGAGCAAAAAATTATTGACAACGTAGAACGATTTTTGTGCTATAATAATTAAACCTAATAATATTGGAGAGCAAGAGAGAAGGTATGGTGTTTACTACAAGAGTTCGAGCAAGTCATTCAGTGACAACTTTTACTGGAAACTTGAAACAAAGAGAATCTATCTTTGGCTAGGACATCATGTAAGATGCTTGACATAAACAGTAAAATTGTACTTAAAAGCTGAGATTCGGGCAAGTGGGGACAACCACTTGTTATCTCGTCCCTTCGAGGCTAGGCCATATGGGGACCGAATCTGACTTTACAAAATAAAGTGAAATAATTTGTACCATATGGTCGGAGAACATATACAAGAACAATTAATATACAAGAACAATTAATTTCATTCTAGAATATATATATCCAATACATATTTAACATTTTTAAACAATGCACATGTATAGAAAAACTACTTTCAGTTGATACTAGAGCACATGCTTGTACTCAAACAATTTGTAACATCTGCAAACCACAAATAACATAAGCAGCTCAATTTTTAGTTGAGTACTGAAAGGTCTAAAAGATAATAAATTGTTGGACACTTCACTCAAAAAAATTCTAATGGAATTCCATCCTCAATAATCCGTTCATGATTGGATTTTGACATTTTCCATTTCTTAATTTTTGATTTTTTCTTTGATTGAACTTCTATCAACTTTATGCGTGCTGCACACACCAAGTGACTATATTGACAACTTATGGAATCAAGTTCATAGTCTTCAAAGTAAACAAAGTCTCCACTTTGATGAGTTTGTCTGAAAAAATAACCTTTCAGTATAATAGACCCTCTGTCATACTGAAATCCGTGATCATTATAGTCTTGTAATAATTTCATTTTTCGTTCAGTGCAATGCATCAAATAATACTTCACATTTTCATCGTTGTCAATAGGTGCAATTACAGCAAAAACATCTCCTGCGCAATAAAATAAATATAACATTTAATTATGCATATTTAAATTTATTTCTAGATCTTTAAATCATTAGAAAGTAATTCAAATGTTACCTTCTCTAACAAGATCAGAAACTCGATCACCATCGGATGATATTGTAGTTTCCTTTGAATCCATTTCTTCAAACATTTCAACAGACATTTTTCCCTTTGTATTTAGCTCTGTATGTTTCCAATCATTCACATACATTTTGTTTTCACAAACGTCATTGGATTTTGTGTTGTCTATGCAAACATCACAAAAATAGGAATATTTTCTTTTATCCAATGCAAACACATTTGTGGACGACTTTGTTTGAATTGAATGCAATTTTCGAGTCCCTTTTATTGTTCCAACATCATTTCCAATTGATCTCTTTACGTCTCCGATTCCAATATGCCAGAAAAACCTTTATATGGAAAATTAAAAAAAAAAAAATTGTAAATATGATACAATTAAAAATAATCATTGCATGATGATAATTGCATGATAATCATCAAAAAACAATTAAAAATAATCATTGCATGATAAATGTACAATGTTTAAAATTATATTTCCAATATAAATTAAATTGAATGTACCTTTTCACTTCTCTTGATGGGTTAATCTCATGGCTTAGAGCATTGTTGCACCATTGAACAACTTCTTCAGCGTTCACAAGTCAGTGTGCAGAGTGGTTCATTTGATATCTTCGAAGTACTCGTTTTATGCATGCTCCTGCACCGTCATGTTCTACTTTTCCATGGCTAGTTTCAAAGAAATTCCAACAATGTTTAATGCATGTTTTCTTATGAAGACGACACAACCAAAAAAATGATCGTGCAGATTTGAATTGACCTGCGCATCCGTCTGACCATATCCAATGTTCATTGAATGATATTCCATGATTTTTCAATGAATCATAAATTTTTCCAAAACAATGTTGTACAAAACATGTATCATGTGTACAATCGTCACTGATATAAAAGTGATATTCTTTAATGATATGTCGATTTTCACTCGTGCTTTCTATATGATCGACATTTTGTTCAGCATGTCTATATAGAATATGGACGAGCATGGAGACTTGGTCAGAATGATAGTATTCACTCTGAATTTCTTTTTGTGAAACAAATGTGTAGTTTTCTGCAAAATCAATCACTGACAAAATGGTCCCTGGTGGAAAAAATTCACGAGATTTTTTGAATTGCAAGTCTTGCCATCGAGTTCTATGGGAATGCTTGGTGTATTTGTAAATTTCTGCCTACTTTCTCAAAAAGTCTATCAGAAAAATTTCGTCTTCTCGTAATTCGATTCTTTTAACATTATTTGCACCTTGAATCGATGTACCTATATATTCATATCTCTTCCATTTCACTTTCATGTTGGACAATGATTGATCATTTATATCAATACGATATTTTTTTTGAAATTTAGTCAAATTTCCACAATCATCGCATTTTTTACCACCAACACACTTCTTTTTGTAAAATAGTTCATCACTTTCTCTTTCACATAGAATTTGAGATATGAATTCATGAATAGTGGAAGGAGGAGGTGAATCCTTCCATAATGTTCTACCGAAATCGAGGAATGTGTCATAATATAACTCAAATTACACATGATAACGGCAACAACAGGTGTCGCGTACGGTGATAGGTTTTACATACCATGGTTTTTGTTGAACAAAAGCACTGAGTGAAACATGAATTTGACGATTCTCTTCTTTGAATTTGTTGAATAACTCTATATGAGTGGTTTCCAAGAGATGTTTTTCATGTTCTTTGTATTGATTTCGTGCTATTCTTCTTCGCATCACATGTCTTGTAGTTGGTGAAACACGCAAATTATTCTTCCAATATTCATATATTATTTTTTTAACGTCTTCTCCAAGTCTATCTTTGTATAGTTGCCTACAAATAGCTCTCCAACAAGCGAGTTCATCATTTAAATTTATTTGCAGTCAAAATTTTCGATGTTTGTGCAGATTTTTTCGCGAGGTTCCCAGTGCTCGTGCCATAGATGTTATCATACGATTCTCTTGAGTACTTGGTGAAACCATTGTCATCTGTATTCCTCTACGTATATTTGAAACATCTTTATCTCTAGATCTCTTAATTAACTTTATAGCACTACTCATATTTTTTATTACCTCTTCTTTCATTTTTTTATCTTTGGTTGATTTTCGAATACCCAATAGTGTCGTCACTTCTTTTAATTTCCTTGATGATAGGAGACCTTTCAACATTTGAGCTTGAACTGTCACTTGCTCATTTTTGAAATACTTTTCAAAAATTCTATCGACACGATATCGTATAACATAGTCAGGTTTTTTATCTCCATATGTGTGAGTGTCGACATTTTCTAACATCTCATTATCGATAGTGATTTCATCTGTACATATTCGAAAAAATAGTACATATTCAATAAATAACTAAATTAATAAATATGTCAATAAATATTAGGGAAATTTTAAATATATCAATAGATCATAATATTTACATTTACATACCCGATTCAATTTCTTCTTGAGGTTGATTTTCTTCTTCAATATTTTGAGGAGTATCTCTGTCTGTTTACATTAAACAAAATATTTTTCAAACTAGTTCATCAAATAAAAATTATGCTCACATTTTACATTAGGAAAATTTTAAATATATCAATAGATCATAATATTTATATTTACATACCTGCTTCAATTTCTGCTCGAGGTTGATTTTCTTTTTCAATATTTTGAGGAATATCTTTGTCTGTTTACATCAAACAAAATATTTTTTAAACTAGTGCATCAAATAAAAATTAAGCTTCACATTTTACATTAGGAAAATTTTAAATATATATCAATATATCATAATATTTACATTTACATTCCTGCTTCAATATCTGCTTGAGGTTGATTTTCCTCTTCAATATTTGAGAGGGCTTCTAACTTTCTTTTGTGATATTGTCTCATCTCTTCTCTACGTTCTTCAGGATCTCTTTTTCGATCAAATTTTCTCGTACAATTTCTTCGATTTCCCATGATAATAGGGTATGAATTTAAAAAACTTTCCTTCAAAAAATTAGACAATAACTCAATTACAAAAAATATCACAAAAGATTTAATTTTAAAAAAATTAGTGTAACTTTTTTGTAAAAAATATGTACTCCAATCCAAAACACACTTTCAAAAATTTGAGAGAAAAATGTCTTATAAAAATGAAAAGAAGCTTAAAAGATTTACTTTAACACAAAACACGTACATACCTCCAAGAAAAATCACGCCGCCTCCAAGAAATGTCCTCCAACAAATTTCTTTAAACTCAAAATTGTAAAATCAATTTGCTTTCAAGAAATGCTCTTAAACCCAAACTTTGAAGAAAAGTTTTTGAACAAAGAAGTTCAAAATATTTACTTCAACACAAAACATGTACATACCTTCAAGAAAAATCATGCCGCCTCCAAAAAATGTCTTCCAAAAAAATTCCTTAAACCCAAACCAAGAAGAAAAGTTTTTGAACCCAAACCAAGTCTTTGTAAAATGAGATGATATAACTAAATTAAAAACACACACACACAGATATATATATATATATATATATATATATATATATATATATATATTTTTAAATTGAAAAATTGAATACTTCTACAGGTGAATTTGGGACATCTCCTAAAAGAGGCTCCAAATGAAAATCTCCAACAACCTAAAATTCAAAAAAATTAAAATAACTCAAGATATAGATATATATATATATCTCAATTTTTAATGGAACTTTTTGAGGTGGATTATATATATTTAATTTAAAAACATAAATTTTAAAAGTGAAAAATTGTCCATACTTGTTGTGGATGTGGCTCATCTCCTAAGGAAGTAGAAGGTACATCTCCCAAGGAAGAAGAAGGTACCACCATCCCAAAAACATCAGATGGAATCAGAATCTGTTAAAACATTTTATCATTATATATACATACATGTACATGTGTGCACAATTATTTATTTTAAAAATATTACTTAAAAAACACTAATATTTGCCAACATATATTGATGGTGAGATCCATCTGCATTGTTTGAACCAGAGGTCCCGAACATGATATGGTGTTTTAACATATAATGATACATTTTTGTTAGATTAATGTATATATAAATAAATACATAGACATGTATTTATTACAAATTGTACACATGTATGTGTTAAAATAATTGAACCCTAAGGTCATTAACACATACCGTTACCATGCCCTCTTCCTTATGAAGAATTAAGTCTTGCCAACAATTGCAACAATTCTTTGCATAAATTTGGAGATCTTCAACTTTCATGTTGTCAATCTCTTCATCTATACAATACACAAAATTGGCACATGCTCTTTGTCAATTTAGACAAACACCAACTCCATCCAATCCGCTGTAAACATTGTCAATCATGACATCCCTTGCTTCTCAACTTATTTGAGAAGTCGATCCATCTATGACTGCAGAGTTTCGACCCGAAAAGGTTGACTCACCAACGACGGCTCAGGGTGAGGCAACTCCACATCTCACTTTGCACCCTTACGATCATACAATCCACCTTTCCACGGACCAAAAAATTCTGACGGAAGGTCATTGTAATTGGGTTTCATTTTCAAAAAAAATTCCGCGTAAAACAATTGTGCAAAAATAACAGGAACCTCGTCGTTCCATGGGAGCCTTCCATAGGCTGCAAGGTGCCTATCATACAAATAGTGAGCTATATCGGGGTGCTTGAAATATTGCACCTTCAGCATTTTTATTTTTGGCCTTTCCTTGAAATTAAACATTGACTTGGCCATATCTTTTGTAACTCTTTGTTTTATATCCTCCCATTTATCGGGATCCATTACTGTTTCATTTCTCTTTCTCATGAGTTCTACAAATAGATCAGTTGTTGGCCCAAGATTTTTGTACACATTTACTATTTCACCCAATGAATGTGTAACTATTTCGAGGCTTTGTCGACCCTCAGCAGGTAGAGTCAAAGCCACTAGATCTCTCCGTAATTTTGCATGAAGTTGTTGACACCTTTGTAAGGTGCATTGCGCCATGTTTCTTTCCCATGGTATATCAGTAATTTTGGTCGGATAAGTTGTGGTGGGTAGACAACCTTCTTCTTGAATGTAGCATTCTGCCCTGCGTCTATTTTGACCAATATTAGGAACATTTTCAGACTCTACATCAATATATATATAATTTTGTATATTATAAAAAACAAATGTAAACAAATTTGTACAAATTCAATGAAAAAAATATTGAAATTGATGGCAACCTCGACATAGTTGGTTAGCATCTTCTCCACCCTGAAACTGTTGAGACCCAGAACGAACCTGCTAAGAACCAAACCCAGAATGACCCTGCTGAGAACCAGCACCACCAGTCGTTGATTTCTCTTTAGGAGAATAAATATCACCCCCTTCACGCAACCTGCTACCACTTATTGATGGCCCTCTAAGGGGATTTGAACCAACACCAACATCTCGAGAGGAGAGAGAAGCTTCAAAAACAAATATGAATTTATAATAAATTGAAAAATACATTTATGTACATATAAATACACACGTACATATTCATTGATTAAATTGCATTCAAACCATACCACGACTGGGTGAACCCTGGGCATCCATGGCTAGAGTAGACACCCTTCTCCTCTTGGCTCCTAAAAAATAAAAAATGAAACTTATTAACAACTAATTTAACTCACAAATTTGATAAAAAATCAATTCCATATGTACACACATGTACGGAGATTTAAGATTATATTTAAATTTACCATGAACAACTCTCGGTCCTGATCCTTGATCCTCCCCTCTTGTAGAGATATGGTAGTCTGTTGATCTTCGTATGGTATCCAAAACTTAATTTAGAATGACTTTCAACAGCAATATTGGAAAGAACATATGTAATCATTGCATTCCCTGCATTGGGATAGAAAAAAACTTCTATGCATCATTTCCATTTTTCAACCATTTTTGATGGTTTTATTATCCCTAAAAAAATAAATTCAATAAATATATATATATATTATTTATTGACATTTATTGCAAATGCATGGGAGAAATGAAAAAATTATATTTAGATCTATTCTAGAGATTGACTGTAGGGGTATTTACTAGATATGTCACCTTGCAGAAAAGATGAGATCCAGAGGCTACCTCGCCCTTTACACACTCTGCCTATAGAACTAACATGGATATGAAAACGAAAAACTTCTAATTAGATAGATATTCTAAAGATTGAATGTAGGGGCATTTACTAGATTAGGTTTTACAATCTATATGTTTCGTATCAAATCACTTTTGGTTTCAATGGGAAAGTTTTATGGCTAATTTGTGTTTTACATGTTGAATATAAAAGCTTTTTTCTCTCTCATTGTTTGAGACCATGCATATGAAAATGAAAAACTATATACTTGGTTAAAACCTATGTTTTGTATCAAATTACTTTTTGTTTCTAAATACTATATACATGTTGACTGTAGGTTCATTTACTGTAGGGGAATTTAGATCTATTCCAGAGATTGACTGTAGGGGCATTTACTAGATATGTCACCTTTCATAAAATATGAGATCAAGAGGCTGCCTGGCCCTTTACAGACTCTGCCTATAGAACTACCATGGATATGAAAATGAAAAACTTCTAATTCTAGATCTATTATAAAGATTGAATGTAGGGGAATTCACCATATTAGGATAAAACCTACCTGTTTTGTATCAAATCACTTTTGGTTTCAATGGAAAACTTTTATGGCTAATTTGTTTTTTACATGTTGAATATAAAAGGTTTTTCTCTTTCATTGTTTGAGACCATGGATATGAAAATGAAAAACTATCTACTTGGTTAAAAACTATGTTTTGTATGAAATTACTTTTTGTTTCTAAATACTATATACATGTTGACTATAGGGGAATTTACTAGATATTTCACCTTTTAGAAAAGATGAGATCTAGAGGCTACATTTCACAGGACTCTTGCTATAGAAATACCATGGATATGAAAATGAAAAACTTCTAATTAGATCTAGATATTCTAAAGATTTAATGTAGGGGCATTTACTAAGATTAGGTTTTAAAACCTATATGTTTAGTATCTAATCATTTTTGGTTTCAATGGAAAACTTTTATGACTAATTTTTTTTTTACATGTTGAATATAAAAGGCTTTTTCTCTCTCATTTTTTGAGACCATGGAAATGAAAATGAAAAACTATATACTTGGTTAAAACCTATGCTTTGTATCAAATTACTTTTTGTTTCTAAATGCTATATACATTGTTATTGTAGGGGCATTTAGATATATTCTAGAGATTGACTGTAGAGGAATTTACTAGATATGTCACCTTTCATAAAAGATGAGATCCAGAGGCTACCTGGACCTTTATAGACTCTGCCTATAGAACTACCATCGATATGAAAATGAAAAACTTCTAATTCTAGATCTATTCTAATGATTGAATGTAGGGGCATTTGCTAGATTAGTTTAAAACCTATATGTTTTGTAACAAATCACTTTTGGTTTCAATGGAAAAATTTTATTGCTAATTTGTGTTTTACATGTTGAATATAAAATGATTTTTCACTTTCATTGTTCGAGACCATGGATATGAAAATGAGAAAATATATACTTGGTTAAAAACTATGTTTTGTATCAAATTACTTTTTTTTTCTAAATACTATACGTGTTGATTTTAGGGGCATTTAGATCTATTCCAGAGATTGAATGTAGGGTCATTTACTGGATATTTCACCTTTCATAAAAGATGAGATCCAGAGGCTACCTGGCCCTTTACAGAATCTGCCTATAGAACTACCATGGATATGAAAATGAAAAAAATATAATTAGATCTATTCTAAAGATTGAACGTAGGGGCATTTACTAGATTAGGTTTTAAAACCTATATTTTTTGTATCAAATCACTTTTGGTTTTAATGGGAAAATTTTATGGCTAATTTTTTTTTTTAAATGTTGAATATAAAAGGTTTTTTTCTCTCTCATTGTTTGAGACCATGTATATGAAAATGAAAAAATTCTATTTAGATCTATTCTAGAGATATGGCTAATTTGTGTTTTACATACATTGAATATAAAAGTTTTTTTCTCTCATTGTTTGAGACCATGGATATGAAATGAAAAACTTCTAGATATTTAAAACTATTTGAGAGATTGATTGACTTGTAGGGGCATTTACTCTTAGGTTAAAACCTATGTTTTGTATCAAATCACTTGTGGTTTCAATGGGAAAATTTTATGGCTAATTCAAGTGTTTTACATGCTGAATATAAATGGTTTTTTTCTCTATCATTGTTTGAGACCATGGATATGAAAATTAAAAACTTCTATTTAGATCTATTCTAGAGATATGGCTAACTTTTGTTTTACATACATTGAATATAAAAGGTTTTTTCTCTCATTGTTTGAGACCATGGATATGAAAATGAAAAACTTCTAGATATTTAAAACTATTCAAGAGATTGATTGACTTGTAGGGGCATTTACTTGTAGGTTAAAACCTATGTTTTGTATCAAATCACTTGTGGTTTCAATGGGAAACTTTTATGGCTAATTTGTGTTTTACATGTTGAATATAAAAGGTTTTTTTCTCTCTCATTGTTTGAGACCATGGATATGAAAATGAAAAACTTCTATTTAGATCTATTCTGGAGATATGGGTAATTTGTGTTTTACATACATTGAATATAAAAGGTTTATTCTCTCATTGTTTGAGACCATGGATATGAAAATTAAAAACTTCTAGATATTTAAAACTATTCGAGAGATTTATTGACCTATAGGGCCATTTACTCTTCTAGGATAAAGCCTATGTTTTGTATCAAATCACTTATGGTTTCAATATAAAACTTCTATGGCTAATTCAAGTGTTTTACATGTTGAATATAAAAGGTTTTTTTCTCTCTCATTGTTTGAGACCATGGATATGAGAATGAAAAACTTCTATTTATATCTATTTTATAGATATGGCTAATTTGTGTTTTACATGTACATTGAATATAAAAGGTTTTTTCTCTCATTGTTTGAGACCATGGATATGAAAATGAAAAACTCCTAGATATTTAAAACTATTCGAGAGATTGATTGACATGTAGGGCCATTTACTCTTCTAGGTTATTTAAACCTATGTTTTGTATCAAATCACTTGTGGTTTAAATGGGAAACTTTTATGGCTAATTCTCGAGTGTTTTACATGTTGAATATAAAAGGTTTTCTCTCTCTCATTGTTTGAGACCATGGATATGAAAATGAAAAACTTCTATTTAGATCTATTCTAGAGATATGGCTAATTTTTGTTTTACATACATTGAATATAAAAGGTTTTTTCTCTCATTGTTTGAGAGCATGGATATGAAAATGAAAAACTTCTAGATATTTAAAACTATTCGAGAGATTGATTGACTTGTAGGGTCATTTACTCTTAGGTTAGAACCTACGTTTTGTATCAAATCACTTATGGTTTCAATGGGAAACTTTTATGGCTAATTTGTGTTTTACATGTTGAATATAAAAGGTTTTTTTTCTCTCTGATTGTTTGAGACCATGGATATGAAAAAGAAAAACTTCTATTTAGATATATTCTAGAGATATGGCTAATTTGTGTTTTACATGTACATTGAATAGAAAAGGTTTTTTCTCTCATTGTTTGAGACCATGGATATGAAAATGAAAAACTTCTAGATATTTAAAACTATTCGAGAGATTGATTGACTTGTAGAGGCATTTACTCTTCTAGGTTAAAACCTGTGTTTTGTATCAAATCACTTATGGTTTCAATGAGAAAATTTTATGGCTAATTCAAGTGTTTTACATTTTGAATATAAAAGGTTTTTTTCTCTCTCATTGTTTGAGACCATGGATATGAAAATGAAAAAATTATATTTAGATATATTCTAGAGATCTGCCTAATTTGTGTTTTATATACATTGAATATAAAAGATTTTTTCTCTCATTTTTTGAGACCATGGATATAAAAATAAAAAACTTCAAGATATTTAAAACTATTTGAGAGATTGATTGACTTGTAGGGGCATTTAGTCTTAGGTTAAAACCTATGTTTTGTATCAAATCACTTGTGGTTTCAATGGGAAACTTTTATGGCTAATTTGTGTTTTACATGTTGAATACAAAAGGTTTTTTCTCTCTCATTTTTTGAGACCATGGATATGAAAATGAAAAACTATATAATTGGTTAAAACCTATGTTTTTTATTAAATTACATTTTGTTTCTAAATAATTTATATGCACATTGAATATAAAAGGTTTTTCTTCTCACTGTTTTCAAGTCCATGGCTATGAAAATGAAAAAATTCTATATTTAAAACTATTCAAGAGATTGATTGACTTGTCGGGGCATTTACTCTTAGGTTAAAACCATGTTTTGTATCAAATCACTTATGGTTTCAATGGGAAACTTTTATGGCTAATTCAAGTGTTTTACATGTTGAATGACTTGTAGGGGCATTTACTCTTAGGTTAAAACCTATGTTTTGTATCAAATCACTTATGGTTTCAATGGAAAACTTTTATAGCTAATTCAAGTGTTTTACATGTTGAACATACAAGGTTTTTTCTCTCTCATTGTTTGAGACCATGGATATGAAAATGAAAAACTTATATTTAGATCTATTCTAGAGATATGGCTAATTTGTGTTTTACATGTACATTGAATATAAAAGGTTTTCTCTCTCATTTTTTGAGTCCATGGATATGAAAATGAAAAACTTCCATTTAAAACTATTCAAGAGATTGATGAAATTGTAGGGGCATTTACTCTTAGGTTATTTAAACCTATGTTTTATATCAAATAACTTATGGTTTCAATGGGAAAATTTTATGGCTAATTATTCAGTGTTTTACATGTTTTACATTATGAAGAGTCATGAGATCCACATTTCCACCATACTATTTGCAAGTTCTATATGAAGATATGTAGTCTAATAAATAATCAGTTCTAATATTTGTGTAAATATGAAAATGGTTCTATGATATAAAGGAAAACAAGGGATCAATATAAATTTACAACTTTCAGGTTTCGAGTTTTGAGCTTCTAAAATAATTGAAATTTACGAGTTTCAAGTTTCGAGTTTCTAATATATAGATTCTATAATCTATTTGATAAATTGGGCACATGACCTTGACTGCATACTACAAGTCTCTAACACATATTGTAACGTAGGAACTGTAACCACTTGTTGCATACCAAACTGTAAACTTAAATGAATTTTAAGTTATGGACAGAACTGTAACCACGTGTTGCCTAAGAATTGTAACCACTTGTTGCATAACCTAAGAACTTGTAACCTAAGAACCATAACCACTTGTTGCATAACCAAACTGAAAACTACAAACTGCAAATTTTGGACAGATGTTTTATGAATTTATTGATCCAGAAGGTGAAGAGGCCAAAGGCATGATCAATTTTTCATAAAGGTTCTTTCACTTTATACCATCCTATTTCCTTTTTTGACAGGTCACGGGTTCTTTGGCCACAGAGATTGTAACCACTTGTTTCCTAAGAACTGTAACCACTTGTTACATAATCTAAGAACTTGTAACCTAAGAACTGTAACCACTTGTTGCATAACCAAACTGCAAATTTTGGACAGATGTTTTATGAATTTATTAATGCAAAAGGTGAAGAGGCCAAAGGTATGATCAATTTTTCATAAAGGTTATTTCACTTTATACCATCCTATTTCCTTTTCTGACAGGTCACAGGTTCTTCGGCCACAGAGATTGATTCCTTATAGGCTTTGGTGGTAGGAAGATGTTCTGTTATATTTCTGAGTTTTTCTTGCAAATGATGAGCTTGCTGTAGGGAGCACCGGTTTATACATGGACTTCTTGGACCACAAAGCGATGGCTTCAACGATTTTTGGTAGGTCACTGGTGTTTTCGGCCACAGTGAATGACACCCTTCATGTTTTGGTGTGACGGCTTCAACGCTGGAAGGCTACTGGCAAAGTACATTTTGGGAGGCCAGGATGATATTTTGTCTTAGTATACTACTGTTTTTTCTTTTCCAGAAGAACTGGAGTATATGAAGGATATGAGCTAAATACCTAGTGGTTTGCTTAATGTCACTGAATATTATCAACAACAGAGCAACAAAAGCACCAGAGCAACTCAACAACCTATAAAGAACACAACAAAAAAAACGTTAATTATATCAGAAAATATAATTTACAATAACAATCAAACAAAACTGCAGAAAACCATAACGATTACCTGGTGGTTCACAGCGCCAGAGTAGCATTAGCATTGTAGCAATTCAACGAACCCAAAGAAAGACGCATGGAAACAGAAACAGAGAAGAAATAGAGCAACACGAACAAAGCACGAGAGCAATTCAACAAACGCAAAGCAACAAAGATACAAATCTGTGCGAACAGAAACAAAGAATAAAAGCAACGCGAATAGAGCACCAGAGAAATTCAACAAACGCGAAGTAATAGAGATACAAAGCTGCGTGAACAGAAACAGAGAAGAAACATAGCAGCGTGAACAGAGCACCAGAGCAATTCAACAAACACGAAGAAATAGAGATACAACCCCGCGCGAAAATAAAACAATTTGCGGGTGATATATTTATAAGTAATAGTTTGGCCAAACTATTTTAGATGTTCGACCGAACTTTTAGTTCGACCGAACTCAAAGTTCAGCCGAACTATTGCCGAAAAAAAATTTCCGCCCTCGATTCTCACATAAGTGTAATCCAACTTCACATTTTAACCCATAAAATAACTAAGTTTAAATATAGTAACATTGTAATTTTATAGGTGAATGATGAATTTTTAAACAAATATAAGACATAAAAAAAAGTGAATGAATAGTAAAAGTGGTTCACCAAATTATTCAATATGTAATTTTTTCACTGGCGCAACAATTTGACTGCTAAGTCTAAGAAGGCATACATACTCTACCCCCCTCTGGTTTTGAACCTGTAACCTCTTAGGAGGAAACACACGCTCTTAATCATTAAGCCCGCGTTCTCCAAATTACTATATATGTAAGTCCTAATTCACAATTATTATGTGGATATGTTGTAGAAATGCGAGGCATAAAAAAATGAACAGTAAAAAGTGGTTCTCCAAATTACTATATATGTAAGGCATAATTGTAGTTATTATGTGAATAGACATGGCATAGAATAAAAATAGTTTGCATTATGGTTGGAGCATAATTACAAGTTATTATGTGAATAGACATGGCATAGAATAAAAATAGTTTGCATTATGGTTGGGGATTTGTGAAACATAGTGAATCAAAAAATATTATTTCATTCAGGAAATATCCAAAAACAATATGAATAACTATAAAAATCTCTAATCAAGTATAATTTATATTATTTATCATTAAAATATTTTAAAATTTTAAATTATACATATATATTAAATAGTTAACGTAAACGCTGATGCGTTATAGGGCAGGTATAGTAATATGTTGAGCAAGATTTAGAGCGTAGAGTGTTTTTTCCAATAAAGTTATATTACTTATTTTATTTGCAATGTTTATAGTATGAATTTTTTTAGATTAGTGTAGGAATGATATTATATACATTTTCTTGTTATTACATCATGTCTAGAGTGTTTGAGATAAAGTTATCTTTTAATATAATTTTGATCCGGATGGAATAGGGAAAGAATTTCAACCATGCGGCTTTCGTTGGGTATATGTATAAAGAAATGTCGATTTATGAGAGTATGGGTTGATTGTATTCGGAATAAAGATCATGAGAATTTATGTAACATTTTATGGATCATGTAATTGTAAAATAACTATTTAGTGACCAGATATGTATTTTATTGAAAAATATTTGTTTATTTATGTAATTGTATTTGTAATAAAAATTAATATTATTAATAAAATAAAAAAGGGTTTTATAGCACATGGAGTTGGAAGTTATCACATTTTTGCTATTTATTCATATATTTGTATTTAAATTTTTGAGTAACCTCAAGATTCGTAGATTAAGATGATAAGGGCATATTATATTTTTTATAATATGTTAAATGAATTTTGAAGAGGGCATGTGTTTATTTCGACTAGAGATAAAAAGGAAGAAATTTACATTTACCTTGACTCCTTCATAAAGTAATTGAGATAACTTTCATACAATTAAAGATAGAGGAATTTAAAATTCAAAATTTATTCACCTATTTCATAATATAACTCACTATGTTTTTCATGTTATTAATAAAAATGAGAGATTAAATTAATGAAAGCATTATTGGCTATCTCTACTCTGAGAAAGTGCACCAGGAGGGATTGTGTTCGCAGGTTGCTCTACATTCTCATTACAGATCAAAAAATATATACCTTACATGCAAATAGGGAAGTTAGAAACAATACCTAAGAAATAAGAACAAACTCCTCATCTAAGGTTCTGGTGCACTGAATCTCTCTAATTAAGTTTCTCCATTATATTCAACACTCCCCCTTAATGGATAAAGGGTTCAAAAATATTCCTAACATTTTCCTAAACATTTCAAATTTAATTCTACTAAGAGGCTTAGTAAAAATATCAGCAACATTATCACAAGTATTACAATATTCAACATGAATTTATTTTGACTGAACTTTCTCCCTGATGAAGTGGAACTATGTATCAATGTTCTTAGTGTTTTTATGAAACACAATATTGTTTGCAAGTTTGACGGAGCTCTGGTTATCACATCTAATAACTGTTGCATTTTTCTGTTCTTCTCTTGCATCCTGGAGAAGTCGCCTCAACCAAACTGCCTCACAAGTGGCTGCCCACATTGCTTGGTGCTCTGCCTCTGCTAAATAAAATGAAACTATGTTATGCTGTTTACTACTCCATACAATTACCCTGGACCTAATGCTAAATGCATATCCTATTATGGTTCTCCTGTCATCTACATTTCCAGCCCAATCAAAGTCTGAAAAACCTATCAATTTCACATCACAAGAATCAGTGTATATCATGCCATTGTCTAAGGTTCATTGTAGATACCTTAAGACACCTTTTGCTACAATCTAATGGCTCTCAAGTGGCATGGACATAAATTGGCTCAATGCACTGACCGCATAAACCAAATCTGGTCTAGTAGTGGTCAAGTAGATTAAACTCATGACCAACTCCCTGTACAATGTTGCATCTGCCTCCTTTGAACCCTGATCACTCTGAAGTTTGGTATTCTGTTGTAGTGGAACTGTTGTAGCCATACACTGATCCATCTGAACCTTTTTCAGAAGACTCCTGACATACTTACTTTGTGCTAGAATTTTTTTTTTCAGAATCTCTCGAGATCTCTACACCCAAACAATAGCGAATCTCACCAAGGTATTTCATCTCAAACATTTGTGAAATTTTCACCTTGATTTCTTTAATGAGTTTATCTACATTTCTTGTAACGATGTGATCATCTACATATAAAGAAATCAAAACAATTCACCCATTTTCATCAAACATAGAATAGAGATGGGGGCCATTTTTGCTTCTATTATAGTTGTGTGTAGGAAAAATGAATCAACTTTATCGTATCATGATCTTGGAGCCTTTTTTAGTTCATATAAAGCTTTCTTTAATATACAGACTAAATTTTCTTTTCCTTGTTTAACAAATCCCTTAGGTTTCTCTAAATAAACTTCCTCTTTCAACTTCCCAATGATGAAAGCATATTTAAGATGTAGTTGGTGCATCATCCAATGATGTTTAGTAGTTAAGGCAATTAAAATTATGATGGTATTAAGTATAGCTACATGGGCGAGGGTTTCCTCATATTCTATACCTTATTTTTGTGAATACCCCTTTGCAACCAGTCTAGCTTTATATTTATCTATGCTACCATATGATTTAAGTTTGGGCTTGTATAGCCATTTGCAACCTATGGTTTGTTTGCCCTCAGGTAATTCAACTAACTCCCAAGTTTTGTTTTTAAGAATTGATTCATGTTCCTCTTTCAGGGGTTCCCTCCATTAATTATATTGACTCGCTTCTTTATAACTAGAGGGTTCAATAACATTTAACATGCTAGTTATAAAATCATTCTCCCTATATCTTGTTGGCAGTTCTATTTTTCTACCTGATCTCCTGGGTGTTGGAGTGGCATCCAACCTGTTCTGATAAACCTTTGATGGACTTGGTTTGGCGACTGTATCTGAACTTTATGCTTCTTCCTTTTTCTGTTGTTGTTGTTGTTGTTGTTCATGGCTTTCTCCTATTTCACCATTCCCTTCTTCCACCAACAAAGGAATGTCCCATTCGTCATTGTTGTCTACATTGTTTCCATCATGAACTTGTTCAGGAAACACTACATCTCTACTCGCAAAAACTTTATGAGTAGGGGATTAAACAATTTGTAAGCTTTAAATTCTGTACAATAGAAAACAAATGTGCATTTGATGGCTTTTGAATCCATTTTCTTTCTATCCTCCTTTGGCACATGAGCAAAGGCTTTGGATCCAAAAATTCTTAAATGCTTAACTGTAGGTTTAAATCCTAATAAAGCTTCAAAAGGAGTTTTAAATTCAAGACTCTTTGTAGGATTTCTGTTTTTCCAAAACACTACAGTGTTTATCGCTTCAGCCCAAAATCCATTAGAAAGGTTATTCCCTTTCAACATACATTGAGCTCACTCTATGAGGGTTTTATTTCTCCTTTTTGCAACCTCGTTCTGCTGAGGAGTGTGGGGTAATATAAAATTCTGCAATATTCCATGGTATTTGCAATATTTGTTGAAGTCAGCCTTCCTATACTATCCCGCTTAATCCAAGTGGAGAGTCTTGATGTATTTACATGTCTACTTCTCAATCATGCTTCTGAATTGCTTGAAATATTCAAAAGTATGACTCTCTTTGCTGATAAAATATACCCACGTAAATATAGTACAATCATCAACAAATAATAGGAAATAATAAGCACCTCCCAACGATCTTGACTGCATTGGTCTACATAAATCAGTGTGGACTAAATCTAGTATATATCTCTGTTTTCTATTTACATTAACATGAAATTCATCTTTGTGCATCTTCCCAAGAGCACATGATTCACAATCGACATGACTATGCTTTAAATTAGGAAGACCAGTAACCATACCTCTTTCTTGAAGTAACAACAAATCATTGAAATTAATATGGCCAAATCTCTAATGCCATAATTTTTCCGTTGTCATACCTCATGATGTCAATGCTTGATGTGGCACACTTCTCACATCCAGTTTGTAGGGATCGTCCACACAAATTCCTGTTGCAGTGGCCTTCATACTATCCAGCAAATCTTTAACAACACAATATGATTTATAAAATTCTACCTTAAGGTTCTCATCTCTTATCATTGAAACAAAAATCTGATTCTTATTAATTATGGGTACATACATCACATTTTAAATGTGCATAATATTTCCATCAGGCATAATTACAGGAACATTACCACGTCCTTTGATTGGGTACCCTTTGTCATTTCCAAGGTATATTTTTTCTCCAGTGTTGTTTTCCTTGAAGTACTCAATCCATTGTCTATTACTTGTCATGTGGGTGGATGCTCCTGAATCCACATACCACATATTTTCTTCATCCTTCTCATCAGATTCAACCATAAATAGTCTGAGATCCTAGTTATGGTCATCATCTACAAAGTTACTTGCATGTCTCTTGTATCTCTACTGACCTTCATGAAATTTCTTCTTTCGATATTGTTTAGCCATATGGCCAAATTTTGCACAATAGAAACATTTTAATGGTGGATCATTCCTATTTGGAGACATACCTGTAGATGGATTCAGTGTTTTCTGTGTTGTGCCTCCACATCTCTAACCTCCATTTTATTTTCCTCTGAATGGCTTCTTCTTCGCCATTAGAGCTAGATCTGAATTATGGGGTTTATGTGTCATTCGCCTTTCCTCCTCTTGCATGACAATCCCTATCAATTCTTCGAATATGGGGGCTTTCTCTCTCGCATTCAAGCATGTTATAAACATCTGGTAGTCGTCATTCATATCATTACAGACCAGTATTGCTTACAACCTCTCCAATGTCACCAAGCTTGTCTTTAAGGTCCTTGATGCATGAGATGAACACATATACTATTTCATTCTCATCCATTTTAGTGGAAATAATATTGCTTTTCAGGAGAAATTGGCGATTTGTATTTATGATTTCGTATAGGTCTCTGAGAGTTGTCTAGATTTCGTTCGTAGACTTACAGTCTCTGATCTGAGGGATGATGCAATCTTTGACTGCCATCTTCAACATCGTTTTCGCCTTGTTCTCCCTCTTCTCCCACTAATGTACTATCGCATCTGTTACACCTACTGCAATTGTAGGTTTCACCTCATCTCCATTTGCGATCCCCCATGCACTATGCCCTTCCAGCATAGTCTGTAACTTAAATTTCCAATTAGAATAACTGGAATCGACGAGCTTATTTCTCTCATTTAAGTATACTTTCATCATATTATTCATCTTGACACAAAAAAATGACTTCCAACAGTTGACAGAAAACCATATCTACAAACGAATCTACCCCAGATCCACCAAAAAAACAACAATATCAAGAAACAGATCTACCTGATCTTTGACCACTCAAGCAGGCTACTCTGTGCACTGCACCATGGGCTCATGAGCTCCTCTGCAACGACCTCTTCTACTATGAGCTCACGGACTCCCCTGTCCCAGATCATGCTTGCAACGATCCTCAAACTTTACTGGTGATCTTCCATTGCCTTTGATTCCATAACTCTACGGTTTCTCTCACACTATCTCACTAGATCTGTAGGCACAAGCTCTCTGGCTCAACAGGCAGAAGCTCTTTAGCTTCAATCAACAATCCGCATCATGAGCTCTCTGGCTCTTCTAACATAAGCTCTCTGGCTCAACAACACTCCTCAGCGACTTTAATCTCAACAACGCTTCACAACATGAGCTCTCTCGCTCATTCAACACAAACACCAGGAAATTAGAATCACTAACTAATGACAAATGTAAATGGGCGCCATACTTACGACATACAGCGAATGACATGAACGTTTAATATTATATTCATACTATGTTCTTACGATGCCCATGGTAAGTTCAATTCGCATAACAAAGATGTTTAGGTATTTTTTGTTTAACGAATTTTATTACAAATTTCAATTTAAAAAATTAATTATAAGTCAAAAGGAGTTAATTATTAACAATATCATTGAAATAATAATAATATATAGCTCTCTTTGCCTTCAATAGAGGCACATGTTGAATAGTGACTAGAACTTTTATAGTTATTTTGTTTAAGGGTATTAGTGATTTTTTAAATGTAGTATTTGAGTTGAAATGCTTCATATATATTATAATGAATTTGGGATTTTAGTTAGATGAATTGATGTCATTATGTAACGTCTAAAGGTTTAATAATTTATTAAATAAAACTTTCTGATTTATTAAATAAAACTTTCCATGTGTCCAGTACAATAAACAGGGGATGTAAAAGGTAAACGAGTACTCCAAAACGATAAGTTTATCCAACAATATAATAATCACACTTTCGTTTTAAAAATCATTTAATGGACGAAAAATGGGCTTCACGACGAAAAAATTAATTGGTTTAGTATAGTCCACATACAGTTCTTGTTCTCTGACAAACTATTATGGAGAGGCGTAGTGGGTGGATGCTTTATAGCCGTGGAGAAATGGCAATATCTTGTGCTTGGCATTGATCGATGTATGGGGATGCATGAACATAACAACCGCCATGTGCCGGAAAAGGAACTTTATCCTAAATTGTAGGCAACTCCACCGCCTTCCTGAATTTATATTTCTTTTCAAATCATAGAAAACCAATATCACATACCAATAATCTTTCTGAAACTCAGGCCTAATCTAGTAGGCTTGGAACACGAGAAAAGGGTATCATATCCTTTCCATTTATTTATACTTCCAGCTCATCTGTTAGATATTGCAAACCTAAATATTTAGTCCAATCCTTCTCACACAAAGAATTGGGTGCCTATATAAACCATCTTCATTGCTCTTTCCATTGCACTCTACCATTGCCTCTTCGTCCTCATGTTGTCAAACATGGAAGGGACTCATTCGGCCATGATTCTTCTCTTCCTCGCAGGGTTATGCCTGCAAGCATATAACAGTGGCGCTACATACGCCCCACCGCTGATAGTAAAGTCGCCTCCACCTTACAAATCTTCTCCCAAGACGATACCATTCCTTCCTCCGGTTCATAAGTTTCCTCATACTTCTCCACCCAAACCAATAGTATTCCCTCCTCCCGTGTACAAAACTCCCCCCAAGCCGATAGTATTTCCCCCTCCAGTTCACAAAACTCCTCCGAAACCGATAATATTTCCTCCTCCGATACTTAAAACTCCTCCCACCCCGACAGTAGTCCCTCCTCCAATTCACAAAACTCCCCCCAAGCCGATAGTATATTCCCCTCCAGTTTACAAAACCCCTCCCAAACCGATAGTACATCCTCCTCCGGTGCACAAAACTCCTCCCAGCCGGATTGTATTCCCTCCACCCATTCACAAAACTCCCCCCAAACCTATAGCATTCCCCCCTCCAGTTCACCAAACTCCTCCGAAACCGATAGTGCTTCCTCCTCCAGTGCACAAAACTCCTCCCAAACCGATAGTACTTCCCCCTCCCATTCACAAAACTCCTCCCACGCCCATGGCATATCCACCTCCGGTGCACAAAGCTCCTCCTAAGCCGATAACATTTCCTCCTCCGGTGCTCAAATCTCCTCCCAAACCCACAGTATCTGCTCCTCCTGTTCGCAAATCCCCTCCTAATTATCCTGTAGTAATGCCTCCTCCATTCCATCCCTCTCCTCCCATCTACAATTTCCCCCCACACTACACGGTCCCTCCTCATCATCCTCTGGTTTAATGATAATTAAGGTACATATCTCTAATCGTTTCCTTTCATTAATCTCCTATATCGTTATGCTGTTTTAATTGCATTAATCTTTCTCGGTTGACGATAAATAGTTGTTTTTGTCTTCAATCTATTCTTCTTGCAGGATCAACATTATGAAGTTGCATTTAGAATAAGAGAAACTGTACAAGAGTACACTATGTGTTGCTTGGCTTGTACAGCCAATTCTTACCAACCTTCTTAGATCATGTCGTGTGCATCCATTGGCATACAATGCCTAAAAAAATTTCCACTTACTGTTAATAAAAATGTCGATTGTTTCATTACAGTGTATCTCACAGATTATTTTTCTTTGGGATGAACAACTGGTAAATCAAGAGATCTCTGAGACACACATGAAAATAACGGAACTTACAATAAAATTTAATGGCTTTTGCTGTCTAAAGGAACGTACAATGAGACTTAATGGCCGTTGATATTTATGCATTTATTACATTTTGCATGTTATGCCATATTGCTACCTTTCTCTAAGCGTGAACGCATGAATGCGGTATGCTGAATTTATTTTCATAACACCGATCACTAACAGCGCTGCCCATTAATTTAAAAACACAAGTTCATTGCCAGAAGGTATGATAATTAATTTCGTTTTGTGCAATCACTAGAAAATCTGCCCAGTTTTATTAAAATGTTCTCCAAGTTGATAATAAAGTGAATTATCACAATCAATGGGCGTACGTCTCTCCGCACCGATCACTGCATAGACGATCAAACTGCAGTACTTCAACATCCTTTTGAATGTGTGGTATGAAATACAATGGCATGAATATATCGTTGAGATTCTGTACGTTGTCAATGTCAAACAGCGATATAAATCTCATCATCGGTTGCAGCACGTGAACTACCGGGTACTATATTGATAATGAGTACTCTAAACTGGCAGATATAACTTCGAGAAAAATTTGGTTTTTAAAAAATACAGACTACAATTATCAAGTGTTTCAGAATTTTACGTGTTACAAAAATCTTGATAATATTAAATTCAATACCTAAAACACAAACATACATTACTAAAACAAAAACACTTAACAATTTTTTTTTTCAAAACAATAATGAAACATTAACACAAATACCATAAACAACCAGAATTTTGTACAAATTTATTAAAAACATTAGTTTAACCCTAACACAAATACCAAAGCCCATAAAATTTTTAAAAACATCGTTTTTTTTAATATTTAAATATAATAAAAAATAAAAATATATTTCAATACATAATAACACTTGCATGGAAATTATAAAGTAATTTTAATGTTATATAAAATATAAAAAAACTGAATATAAAAGAAAATATAGATTTGTATTCCAGAGAAGTTCCATATTATTTGTTCAACATATATTTTCTTTATTTTTAACACAAATGCCACTTACATTATGTTGAAATTTCTGAGAATTCTAGAACAAACAATGGAGAGAGTAATACTCTCCTCTATAACATAGAGAAATATAAAAATTTCACTTAGAGGACACATAATTTCCACTTGAAAACAAACTTCTATTCCTTTAAAAAAAACTGTTACAAAGCTTCCTCACTGAGAGGGATTACAAAAAAGGACTGTTGCAAAACGCAGTGCCTAAAGTGACTTCACTGTCACAAATTAAACAATAACACTCTGTCTCTGCCAAATGAAAAGCAAACGCACTGCTGTGCAAAAGAAATTATGTTCTGTGTAGAATAACAAAAACTTACATAACAGGCTCTCGGGCCTTTACATTATATATGCGCCGCGCATATAATAAAATTAAATCAAATCTATATTGAATCGGGTCCGGCCTTTAAACATAACTCGCGACCCTTTTAAAATCCCGATCTTCGATTGTTATCCGGACGCGATGACCAAACTTAAATCCGCTGCATAAGTCCATCGGGTCCGGGCTTCAAACAAAAAACAAAACATCAACCGTTGGACTTCCGATTGCGATTGAAAATCGGATGCGATGGGCAAATTAACTCCGTCATATAACATGGTCAGGTCCGCCATTGGTTAATGCAATCGGGGCATAAACACAAATCCTCCCGATTCACGCTTTGTGATTTAACGTTGTAATGCCGTGTGGTGTGTGGGACCAGCGGACCTCGGCTTATGGTGTAGGGTGATTGCAATACGATTGCGATAGCGATTAACTCATCGCATCGCAATGTTTCAACACTGCAAAACACATTGCGATGGTATCATATGAAACTGCCGATTGCGATAATCGCATCGGTCCATTGCCACATCAACATGACACTCCAAGTAAAACTTGCGATTACTGCCACATTCATTAACTCCGCTGATTATATTGGTAAGGATTTAAATCCTGATTCAACCTATAATCAAAGCTCTGTGCTACTAGCGAGACTCTGAGTCTGAACATTAAACTCTGTTCTTAAGAAATTGGCTACCGCCTTAGATTTAAATATCAAAGGGGTCTTCTCTTATCTGCTTTGTACTGCAACTGTGCGGGCTTTTCAATCCTTTTGCAACTGCATTAAGACAGCGGAAACCGCCTTTGCTAAGGCTTCAATGTGTCGCAGTTCTTTCACTTCTGCAATTACTGTTGTTTGACTTCAGTAGTTGGAATTAATTTCCAACAATCCCCCTTAATTTCAACTGTTGGGTTTTTCTGTATACCCAGGCATTTCCTGAAATGTTCAAATCTTTTCTGTGCTAGTGGCTTTGTGAGGATATCTGGAAATTGATCCTCTGTTTTGCAATGTTGCGAAACTATCTCACCATTGTTAACCAATTCAGGTATGAAGTGAAATTTGGTGTCAATGTGCTTTGTCATTTTATGAAAAACTAAATTTTTAGACAATGCAATAGCTGAGTTATTGTCACAATAAATCACGGTTCCCTTTGTCTGCTCTTGGCATAAACTTCTCAACATTCTTTTCATCCAAACTGCTTGACACGCTGCTACTGTAGCTGCCACATATTCCACCTCTGTTGTAGACAACGCTACAATGGGCTGTTTCTTAGAAGCCCATGAAATGGCTCCTAAACCCATGTGAAAAACATAACCGGAAGTGCTCTTCCGATCATATACAGTTCCAGCCCAATAATTGTCAGCGTATCCAACTAAATCTGAACATTCTGAAGCAGTATATAAAATACCAAACCTTTTTGTACCTTTAACATACCTCAGAATTCTTTTTGCTGCCTGCCAATGTGCATCCTTTGGCTTTTCCATGAATCTGGAAATCAAACTAACAGCATGCATTATGTCCGGCCTAGTTGCAGTCAAATACATAAGGCTGCCAACTATGCTCTTGTATAAGCTAGGATCAAAATCCTTGCTGCTATCCTCTCTGCTGAGTCTTAGTCCCATCACTGTGGGAGTGTTTGCTGCTTTGCTTTCCTGCATGTTAAATCTTTCAAGCACCTCATTAACATACTTTGTCTGTGAGATAAAAATCCCATTTTCATCTTGTTCTACTTCTATTCGTAAGAAGTATTTCAACAAACCCATGTCAGTTGTTTCAAATTCTTCTTTCATAACTATTTTAAAATTTTCAATGAGGTAACCATCATTACCAGTGAAAATAACATCATCAACATACAAAACTATAATGAATATTTTTCCATCTTTTTCTTTGATGTAGAGGGTGGGTTCTCCCTCACACTTTTCAAAACCATTTTCCAGTAGATAGGAATCTATCCTACTGTACCACGCTCTTGGCGCTTGCTTCAGCCCATAAAGATCTTTCTTCAACTTGCACACTTTGTGCTCTTGGCCTTTCTTTTCATAGCCGAGAAGTTGTTCAATGTAAACCTCTTCCATTAACACTCCGTTTAGGAATGCTTACTTCATGTCCATTTGGTAAAATTTCCACTTGTTTTGTGCTGCTATGGACAACACTGCTCTCACGGTTTCCTTCTAGCAACTGGTGCGAAAGTTTCCTCATAATCTATCCCATGCTTCTGCTTATAACCTTTGACAACAAGTCTTGCCTTGTGTCTCTCTATTTTGCCTTCAGCATTACTCTTGGTCTTGTAGACCCATTTAAATCCAATGACATCTTTACCTTTTGGGAGTTCAAACAAATCCCAAGTCTCGTTTCTTTCCATGAAATTTAACTCCTCATCCATAACTTCTATCCATTTCTTATCCTTGATAGCTTCTTCGAAATGAACAGGATCATTAACATGACAATATAAAGCAAACAAAGAATTGATACCTTCATTTTCTATATCTTGTTCATATATGTCTTTCAAATTTCTGAACTTCTTACCTCTTTCATTAGATGTACAAGTGCTTGAAGAAGCACTTGAATTTCCTCCTTGTGGTGTACTTGGAGAAGCACTTTCATTTCTCCTCAAGGGTGCGCATTGCTGCTCTTCTGTTGGTGTTACTGTTTGGGGATGTATTTCAGTCAACTCATCATTATTTTCATCATGAGATAAATAGTGTTTAACATTCACTGTTTTCTCTATACTTCCATCCCAAGCTTCCTCTTCAATAAAATGAACATCTTTGCTCATAATAAACTTCTTGGTGGATGAGTTATACAACCTATAAGCCTTGGATTCCTCATTGTATCCAATCGAAATACATTCCTCCCCCTTGCTGTCCAACTTCTTCCTTAGATGATCTGGAATGTGTGTATAAGCCACACATCCAAAAACCTTCATGTGTGTGACACCTTGTTTTGTGCCACTCCATGCCTCTTCCGGCACTTTTTTCATAACTGCTTTTGTAGGGTACCTATTCAAAATGTATGCTGCATAATGTACAGCTTCAGCCCAATAATCATTAGGCAAATGCTTTTCCTTTAACATACTCCTTGCCATGTCCATTATGGTTCTATTCTTCCTTTCGGCTACTTCATTTTGTTGCGGAGTATATCTAGTTGTAAACTGTTTATGAATACCATTTTCTCTACAAAAACATAGAAAATATTTAGAGATATACTCACCTCCGCTATCAGTCCTTAGGACTTTGATATGCAGCCCACTTTCGTGTTTCACAAGTGCTTTGAAATTGCAAAATCTTTAAAATACTTCACTTTTGTTTTTCAAAAAGTAAACCCAAGTTTTTCTTGTAAAATCATCTATGAATGTTAAGATGTAGTGGCTGCTTGCAAGTGATGGAGTTTTCATCGGTCCACATAAATATGAGTGGACAATTTCTAAGGGTGCTTTTGCCCTAATGCTTTTCTCGGAAGGAAAACTTTCTCTGTGTTGTTTCCCCAAGATACAATCTTCACAAAGGCTGTCTGGTTACTCTATCAATGGTATACCTCTTACCATTCCTTTTCTATTCAACAGATTAAGACCTCCAAAGTTGAGATGTCCAAATCTCAAGTGCCAAAACCAATTATCATCTTTTGGTTTGCTTTGGAAAGTCTCTTGTGCCACTACTGCTTTCTCTTCACCGTTCTTCAAATCTGCTCTCATTGTGAGAGGGAACATCTTGTTCCTCATCATCTTCACGTCAGCAATACATTGTTTGCTGGGTGGTTTATCCATGATGGTACAAACATCATCCTCAAAGAAAACATTATACCCCTTATGGACAAGCTGTCCAATACTTAAGAGGTTACACTTCATTCCTGGAACATAATAAACATCTGTTATGGATTTCTTTGCACCTTTCTTTGTTAAAACATTTACAATCCCTTTTCCCATAACTGAAACTTTGCTATCAGTTCCTAGTGTGACTTGTGACTTCACACTCTCATCTAACATAGAAAACATTGCTATGTTTCTTGTCATATGGTTACTACAACCGGAGTCTAGAAACCATAAATCCTCACTTTTTTCTTCAGCCATATTACAAGCTAAAAAAAAATTATCTTGGCTGATATTTTCTCTAGTGAAACTTGCACTAGTTCTACTTCCCATATCATGCTGCTTATTTCTACATTCGTTAGAATAATGACCATATTTTTTACAATAATGACATTGGACATTGGATTTATCATACCTCTGTCCTTGAGCATTCTGTTGACCACTCTGCTGGCTGCTGCCTTGGCCGTGGCTGTGATTTTGACTATTGCACCTTCCATGTGAATGTGAAGCGTTGTTCCTTCCACCTTTGGTTTGGCTACTGCCTCTTCCTCTTGTGTTTCCTCTACCTTTCCCTCTTCCTCTTCCGAAAGACATTTGGGTCTTAAAGGCATGCTCAAGAGATGAGTTTTCACTCTTACCCAATCTCTGCTCATGAGTCATCAGTGATTCATGTAGCTCATCCACTGTGAACTTTGTGAGATCCTTAGTCTCCTCTATGGTGGTGAAAATCACATCGAATCTTGAGGGTAGACTCCTCAAGAGTTTTTCAACAATCCTCTTGTCTTCAAGAGTCTCTCCATGAGATCTTATTTGTGTGACCATTCCAATCACATGAGTGAAGAATGAGTCAATAGTATCTGACTCTTTCATACAGAGAGTCTCAAAGTCTCTCCTCAGCAACTGAAGTTTTACTGTCTTCACTTTTTCCATGCCTTGATAGGCTGTCTTGAGAGTTTTCCATGCTTCTCTGGATCTCTTGGCTGCAGTTATCCTTAGAAACAAACTCTCATGCACTGCTTGATACAATAAGAAGAGAGCTTTGGAGTCTTTCTTCTTATTGCTCTGCAGCATCTCTCTTTCTTCCTGAGTTAAATCATCAAACTCTTCTTCATTTGCTGGCTCTTCAAAGCCATCCTCAACAAATTCCCATAAGTCTTGGGAGACAAATAATCAGGGAAAATTTTAAGAACCCCCCTAAATTTATATATATAATAAATGGGCGAATCCCCATGATACATAGGAAAAATGGAAGGTGATTTTATTAACAATATAATATGTATATATAATTTTTTTGCGAATCTCTCACGAGATTATATTTTCTTGTAAAATCATGGCAAACCACCAGTACAAATGGCGAATCACTACTACAAAATGGTGAATCATTGTCTAGTGGAGTTTGGGGTGTTGTTTCCAATGAAGATATGGTAGTTGAACCAAGAGTAGAAGGAAGAGAACCACCGAGACCAAGCATGGCACATGGTGACTCGTGAGGGAAGTAGTTCTTGTGCAGTTTGGAAAACGTGTTCTTTTAGTTCTGCTAAGCGTAGTGTTGTTGCTCATGCTACTAATAGCACTGATATTGAGGTTGGAGAGGAGTTTCAACAAATTGGGATCTTTGCATATCATTTTGTTTCAACGATCCTCCAACACAAAGGCCCATGCCTTTGTTGATTTCTTCAATGAGCAGAACAAGTCGAACAAAAATTAAAACGCCAATAACTAATGAGCAGAGTCAATACGACAATCCCAACACACCTCCAAACCGATAGTTGTGCCTCACTGTCTGCTACGCACATCCAAACCGACTCAGCTCATGGTAGAATTTTCTCGTGGGAATGGATCGGGGAATTCGAGGGGACGGTACCATAAATTCACGAAGCTCAACTCATCCCTCCACAATCCAATGCAACAATGGAGATCGACTCTCCTCCATGCATATAATCACCAATAGGCACCAATAGTTACACAACTATTACAAAATCCAGGGCTCTCACAATAGTGGCCTCTCACAAGTTTGATCGGCGACGGTGCTTGACTAAAAACTTTAAAAATAAAATTTTGACCAGGCAAAGCAGTGTTCAATTGTTTATCTTGTAATTAAAGAATTCAACATCCCAATATATAAAAATACTATCAAACGAACATTATGCACTCCACTCATAAAACAGTTCAGGATAAGAGAAAGTGTAACTTCTCATTCTATTCATAACATAACTCATGTAAGAGAAAGTGCAACTTCCCATAATGGTAAAACAAAAGGAGGAACTTTAATAATGATAAAACAATTCCAAAGTGTGGGGTATCCCACTTTTTATTCACACACCAAATAGCCCATCAACAACTTACTTGCAGTCTTGCACTTGTCCTTTCCATAAATCAGGAAATTGGTTTTACATCAGAAATTAACGAAAAAAATTGCATATGGTAGAGAGCCTTAGTCACCAGCTAAAATTTTAATGTTGGTCGTTATGGAAATTGACTTATTGCCAACTATCCAAATCTTGAAGTGAAAATTACATTACAGTATGTACAAAAATGGATATAGTTTCAACATGTAAACTCGCCAAGTTTTCTTGTGCCCCTCATTCATGGCTGTTGTTAAGCTGTAACATGGGAAACCCCCCCTTTCCTTACATTTCGCTGCTTAGGGTTACACGGTTTCCATATCCAACCATCAATCCAGTCAGCTTATTATTATTCAGACATTGTTGGTACACCGTTGGTTTTTCAAATCTCTTACCAAATTATAAAAAAAATCAAATAAATAATGAATTCATGATTATCTTTGGAGAGTATCTATGTATGATTAATTTCATTGTGACATAATAACTAAAGAAAAAATATCATTAGGTAAGCAACCCAATTTAAATCTTGAAGATACATAATCTTCAGTTATTTCAATAACTAAACAATAATTAGTTGATCTGTACCTCTTAAGGAATGGTATCAGGTGTGGCAAACGAGTATCTATGTATGATTAATTTCATTGTGACATAATATCTAAAGATAAAATATCAATAGGTAAGCAACCCAATTTAAATCTTGAAGATACAGAATCTTCAGTGATTTTAATAACTAAACAATAACTAACTTCTTTGTACCTATTAGGGAACGATATTAGGTGTCAGGGAACGGTATCAGGTGTCGCAAACTCTATGCTAATTTGACAGCATATTCTGCATTACTGACTATTTGATTGAAACAGATATATCTCCCATAGGCATATGGATCTTCATAAGCACATATATGAGCATCCGCTAGAAACTTTATGTCCACACTAGCTAAAGTGCCCTTCTCATACATTTGTGCAGCCCCTGCCATCACAAAGACTAGCAACTATAAATAAACTAGCTAATATTTTGCACTTCTATAGATTAGATCCTCTCCAAGGGATTGCTATACCATATTTGTACGTTCTAGAACAGAGTCTATTTGGTATGCAAATCTCTCACCCTCACCTTTAAGATATGCAATGGTATATCCTGAGCTTTTGTATGTGATACCGGGTCCCACAATCAGAGATGCGTTGATTGTCACCATATTCAACCCTCTGTCCATCGCCAGTGCCCATGCAACCCTCTCTGATAGTGTCTTGGCTAATGCGTACCATAACTGTGAACAGGAAATATTGCATAATTAGAACAGGAATACCACAGATCACTTCAAGGCTCAGAATACTGCTTTGAACTCCACAATCTTTGAGAAACACCCAAATTTTATACATATACCCCTTAAAAAAATGATCAATACCCCACCACGATGTATTTAGCTTATCTATGTAAAAATATATATACTTAGCACAAAGCCATTTTAGCCCTGCTTCAGTATGCACCAAATATTTAGACAAAGGTTACATATGTAGACTTTCTCAGTATTTAATGCATTTATAACTTGGGAAACTTCAAGGACAAAAATGAATTGGATATGGATTATTGCATATAGAGAAGATATATGCACTCTGTTCTCTATGATGTGGTATCACTTTGGTAATCTTAAGAGACAAAAGATCAATTGGATATGGATTGTTGCAGGGTTAGCTGCAATATGTAGCATGTATTATCATTTGAGCAATTTCAAAAAGCCAAAAGCTAATTGGATATGGATTTCTAGACTAAGAGAAGCAAGATGCATTGTACAACTCAGTAAAATGATAGTGGACAAACTAAAATATGAAAGAGTCAATTGGAATTGGATTTATCTCTTGTGATTAGAAGGAGCGATTATGCTTACCCACCCAGATTCAATTGTTACAAATGACATGTTGAGTTAATATTATACTACTATCATGGCTTCCATACTATTGTAATTGGCCTTGGAAAACTGTAGATGCAAACGTTGAAGTTATTTATTAGATTAAGTAACTAATCTGATCAAAGCACTTGTAGATGAAAACTTCTGAGTTACTTACTAAATTAAGTTACTAATCAGACTAATGCTATTGAACATACCATTCAGTTATATATCGTTAACAAGTTAAAAGGAAAAACTGATAAATCAATCCACTTTACTTAGATTGTATAATAAACTAGTATTTTATCATATAAAAAATCAGATATACAAACATTCAATTTCCTGCAAAGATTTGCATCACTCCAATGCATCTCATCAAGGGCATTAACCTTGCAGGGCATAAACGAATCTTCATATGTTTGGAATTGCAGAGTTAACATACTCCTATTTTATCTTCAGCCTAAACTCCTCTTTGAGTAGTTTCTCTATACATTACGATCAATAGCACTGGGTATAGCTAAATCTCAACCAGAGGATTTGTATATATCATAAGTTGGTCTAACAGTTATGAACATGTGTTTCCACCTTGGAAGTAACAGGTTCAAATCCATAGGGGTTGGGTATGTACATCTTTTTTATACTAAGCAGTCAATTCGTTGCACGGATTTGGCTTTTCGCTAGGCTGTGACGTTAAATTAACTCTTGTCTACATTCAGGATTTGATCTTTTAGAATTCTTCGTATCCTATAGAAACATGGCTTGTATTTACTGAAAATGAAAAAATTGATAAAAAATTTGTGTAAATGAGGCACCTTTTCATCTGCACAGTGCAAAGGTATTTATTGGGTTCATGTAATTCAAAAACTTTTGAAATGCTGGCATGTTTAGTATGAGTGTTAATTATAATTGAAGCAAATCATGAAAAATAAAGTGTCTGTAGTTTTATTGCTTAGGCCATCTGCTTATTGTATCATCTTATTTTGTGAATGTCCTAGGCATAGTGTTTTCCTTCCGGTGAGAAACAATTTACTAGTTATTTCATCAATATGTTTTGTTCGTTTTTGAAAAGGCATTTGTTGGTATTGAATAAATCCACTTTTCAGCTTGTAGTTTTAAACTAAAAAGCCTCATACTTGACGTGCACACAAATTGACTCATTTTTTTCTTTTTGCAGATCAACATAATGCCCTGAAGTTTTGGTTTCATTGCATGTAAGATTTTGAGCTAACTCGCTTTAGCCTTTGAGTAAACAATTCACTCATCATCAGGAAATGAAGAAGAGCATAACACTTCACTTATCGTTAGGGCATCAAGAACACTTCACTCATCCTTAGTGGACTGTTAGCGATCATGTTATTAGTACCCAATTTGTGTTTTAATTTGACTTGTTTACTTGGCTTTCTGGAGGGTGTAGCTACAGAGTAGGGTACCTAACATTGTAGCTACTGTTCGTGTGTAAAGATGGCATTCATAGCACATGTCAAAGATGGAATTCATGGTGGAAATGAAGATGCAACACTCTCTTTCCTTAAGTTGTATTGGATGAAATTTAAATCTCACAACCACTTAAAGATTATATCTGAGCATTATGTATCATACTCTTTTTTAGATAATATATAGATGAATAATCCCCTTTTCATGAAATATTCAAAAAGGAAAACGCATATTCAAATTTTCAATAGAGGGTTGAATATCTCCCATGGGATTTCTCAACCAAGTTCTTAAATTTTCAAATAAATAGATGAACCAAGTAGCTTGCAAAATCAAAGCATGGAACATATTCAACCCGAAGCTGACAATTCATCTGCTAGTCTAGTTACCCATCAAAGCCACTAAATAAACAAATATTTGTACAACTGCATAATGGGTATCTTCCAATTCTGTAAAGGATTTCCCAATCATTGCTATCAAATTATAGTCATTTTTAGAGGAAGTTCTCAAGAAGGAAATTTCTAACAAAACAATTATTTTGGGTGAACAAATAATATTATAGGAGGAATGGTCACAATTTAAAATGATATAGGCCCAAGTATAGGAAGAGAAAGGAAAAGAAACTAAACTTCAACAAAAAAAACCATTACAAACCATTTCCCCTGTCATCAAAACACCAACATGTTTAGACACTTCAAATATTATGCTCTCAAGAGTCTAATAAAAAATTCTATTGCAATAATTCTAGGTAAAACTTCTCAAGATCCCGCCTATGTTCAATTGATTGAGAAGAGATACCTCCTATAGACTTATTCTTCAATCTGAAGAAAAGAACCATCATCAAGGGAAAGCTAAGGAAAATAAATTAAGATCAGCTAGAATATCTCCCTACCATATGGCCTGTATACCATCATCCTGGATGGTTCTAAGCACAATTATGAACAGTTGGCCCGAGAAATAGTTGGTAAAATGGATGCTTTTACCCCAACTAACTTCTAGTTTGTTAACAATTTCATTTAAACACTTAAACAAAAAAGTGAAAAAATTGTTCACTTAGAGCAACAATTGAACCTAAAGGAGAATCTATTGTAAGAATAGACAAGGCTTAAGGCATTTGAAGACCATCAACACCAACAGAAACAACAATTAAAGAATCAAATAAATAAAATGAAACAAGATTAATTTTGGATAAAATAAATGATGCTATGATCACTGAGCTTCAGATGCAAATCAATAGCTTTAGTAGCAGTCCGATAGACATCAAATTTTTTAAAAAGAAATTTCGTCAAGCTAATGAATCATGATCAAATTTTGAAGGCTCAAATTAAGATTTGTGAATGGTTAAGATTGCTACAGAGCCAACAGGAAATAATTGAAGCTCATGGAAACAATCACTGAAAAAATATCTCAAAGAAGAAATGCAAAGGAAAATATATTGCATATAGCCTTCTAGAAGTCAACATCTAAGATTTCAATTTCATAGATCCTGAAGGCATCAGAAATCGAGATAACAAGGTGCAAAATCACCCTAAAAAAGTGGAAGATAAATTTATAACATTCAAAGGATGTGATCACAGAAATTGAACAAGCATGCTTACAATTGGTTGAGTCATCACTTTATATCATTAAGGAGGTATATATTCCCAATCCTCCAATTTCTATAGGTTCAAAAAGGAAATACACCTGTGTCATTGATGTATTTACTCATATAAGGAACTTTTTCAAAATTATATAGAGTTTAATTGATATGGAAGCTATTTGTAACTTTCTAGTTTGACCATGAAGCAACAACCACATCATGGCCCAAGAAACAATGTCAAGAATAGCGAAAAATTTTCTGTCCTAGAAGATAGGGTCTACCTGGGCCAAATTAGCATACATTATGGCCATATAGACTTGATCACCTGAATCCTCGGTATACATAGTCAGTGGAAAGTCTGTTTCGAAACCTCCAATATGAATCCCTCCAATATATGACCTGCCAACCTTTCAGCAATTATATTTTATTATCTTTTATCTTATGTTTTTCATATTTCTTTTGTAACAAATCATAATGAACTACTGGAGCCATGAGGCCTATTTAAACAAGTCTCGTACACAAAGTTCGAAGTTTTGACTTTTTTGAAGAAATAGACTTATTGCATTGTTGTAGATTTTATTTTGGAGAAATATAAATTATAAACCATCTTTGATTTTCAGTTGTTGGGTATCAAATGGACATGGTATCAAATGGAAGAGCCTTAGAATAACTCCCATCAACCCACACAACAGGATGATCACCTCCCTACTTTGTAGAGCTCACAGAAGAAATAAGTTACAGCCAGAGAGCAGCGCCACCTCAGTATGCAGATTCATGAGATCTCCAGGAGAGATCTTACCTCCACCCATGAGACCCTTGCAATAGTATCTCTGTCTAGGCCCTTTTTACAATCACATAAGACACCCTTCTTCCCACTGATCCAGGTCTCTGCAAAGAGCATCCTATATGCACAAGATCAGATATTCCAATTTATCCAAAGTTCTCCATCAGGGGATTATTCACTTTAGCTTTAGATGGTAGGAGATGAGTGATTTTGAAGCCCGAAAGATGTCTGAAATAGTAGAGTGTGAACTAGTTAAGCTAAAAACCTAGATAGTATGAACTGAAGAAAGCCAAATTGTGATTGATCGCACTTAGAGAGGCTAGAAGCCAATAAAAGTAGTCTAAATGAGCTTTTTTCAAGTTGTTTGTGAACCAGCAACCCCCCTTGCTTCTACAACTAACCTTCTCAGTAACTAAAATAAGGAAACTGCTAATGAAACTAGAAACTCCTACAACACTCAGATTCACAGCAATACCCAGACTTTTCATAGTGTTTGGCATCTGATCATAAAATTATTCTCGCATTCCAACCATTGCAAATACATCCGCTATGCCAAATAACACATATTGTGGAAGCAACAGAAAAATGCTCAAGGGAATTGTTGCATTGGGCGGGTATATTAGTCCATTGTCCTTTGCTACCTCGATTCTTCTAATCTCTATCAATGAGGAAACAATCATTGATATAATGGAGAAAAACATGCAAGTGCCTATCCTTTGCAGCATAGTAATGCCCTGTTCATTCTCTGTCAAGCGCCTTGCGATTGGAACAAAGATGCGGTCATAAACAGGCACCAATAGGAGAATAGATAGGTTAGTAAAACATTGTAATCTTGCAGCAGGGATCTCAAAATGTATACCAATTTTTCTATCCATTGTGCTCCCCTGTTTTGTGAAAAATGTTGAATATTGTGCAAAGACAACCCCATACATCAAACATGCCATCAAAATTGGTGACAGCCCAAGAACATCTTTCACCTCTTCAACCTCTTGGACTGTGCATAGTCGCCAATTGAAGGTTGTTTTACACTCATCGTCCAACTCATCTTCAACTGTAGGTTTTTCAAGAAACCTGAAAATGAGAAAGAGGATATGCATCCCAAATATCTCAGTTCATCTAAAATTGAATATGCTCTTTGCTACCAAGGAGATGGAAGCAAGATGTTTCATATGTATGGGTTTGTTGATAATGAAAACTCGACCGATGCATATCTATTTACATTGTTTGGAGTTGTGAATTCAGAGTAAGAGACAATAAGTGGATGCCCGTTCCTAATCGAAGTAAAGTACATTGCAATGTCAAAGAATTCCAAGCACATCTTTTGTTTGTCACAATTATGCACAAATATTGGACTTTGAACATGGACCCATCCCTACTTGTTACAATTAGAATGCAATTACCTTGGGAAAGAATCACAAGTTGTATCCAAGGAAAAATCATATCACAGTGAAATTCTACTATTTTAGAGAGGTTTAATTGAGTCTAGTGAGGTATCAATACTCAAGTCTAGGACTTTAGGTAATGAAATATGTTCTTCAACTAAAGCAATGGATAGGAGGAAATTTGCTTGGTGTAGGGGTAATTTGGGTATTCAACCTTGAACAATGTATTTCCAAGTGGGAAATTGTTAGGGTATTCCCAATTGCATAACATGTCAGTGGCAGATTCTATTTGTAAACAGAATGTGCAAATAAAGTTTTGGATTGCATTCTTGTATTTTAGAAGCGAAGTTGTTTCAAAATTGCATTCAGAATTTTAGAAGCAACATCATTTATGTGTTTGCACATTCTTTATAAAAGAAGACAAATCAACAAGGTGAGCAATAATTTGTTACTGATGAGAAAAAAATCTTGGTTGTTGTATGTGCTTCTTTGTTATGGTTGTTATATTAATTAAATTTCATCTTTATGTTGAAGATATTTACATTGTAGATTATTTGTCCATTTGTTATAGGTTCCACTCAAATTTTAACAATCATAACTCATAATGTTACTCTGGTTATGGAGGCCAAAGACCCAGGTATAACACAATAAATACTAATAGATAATGCGCATGTTGACAAAATCAATAAGTGAGAGTTATATATTGTAGTTCTTGAAATTGAACAAGCTCATGGCTATTATTGAACCATGTGATTTAATTCACCCAATCAGAACCAACTAAGATGGTGCTTTCATAACAAACACAAGTATCCATGTTAAGAGTGCCTTCTTAGATTAACCTAACCTTATTTACCTTCACTAAAATCATCATTAATTATTTTAAAATTCATGTCAACTAATGATGCATCTACCGTTAGGCTCTTTTGTAGAATAGCTTCGCTTGTAACAATATATATTTTAGATATCTCATTTCTTCAATATCAATTTTTGATACGGGCTAGAAGTGGAGCCAAGTGAGCAACGTTGAATGGTTCTTTTAAGTGAGCTAGACACCAAACTTTCTCTAGTGAATCAAAGAGCATAATCTCAACTAACTTTGTATTAAAGCTCCAATGTTTAATAGAATTCATGTTAATCTCATTCTCTTTAAATAGTGAAGGCCACTCTCTTTACGCAAGTAACTGTGATATTTGTATATAGGGTTACCTAATCATCTTAATAAGGGCTCCAAGATACAAATGCACCACTTATAACTAAGGCATTTTCAATATAAACACTCATTTATGATGGGACACTTTTAACATAGAAATCAAGGATAGCATGTACTGTACCTAGCTTTACAATTTGTCTTGCCTAAGAGTAATGCCACTCTACCTGAACAGAGATACCTTAAAAATTCCCTTAAATATCTCAACATATGCTCATGAAGGAAGAAGTGGCCTTCCGCTCAAGGATTCCTCGTCCTCATAAGAAATATTATTTTGGGCATTTTTATATTGATATAAACTGGCTAAGAACATGTAAATGTAGAGATTGATCACACTCAGAGAGGCTAGAAGCCAATAAAAGTAGTCTAAATGAGCTTTGTTCAAGTTTTTTGTGAACCAGCAACCCCCCTTGCTTCTGCAACTAACCTTCTCAATAACTGAAATAAGGAAGCTCCTAATGAAACTAGAAACTCCTACAACACTCAGATTCACAGCAATACCCAGGCTTTTCATATTGTCTGGCATCTGATCATAAAGGTATTATTACATTCCTACCATTGCAAATACATCCGCTATGCCAAATAGCACATATTTTGGAAGCAGCAGAAAAAATCTCAAGGGAATTGTTGCATTGGGCAGGTCTATCAGTCCATTGTCCTTTGCTACCTTGATTCTTCTAATCTCTATCAATGCGGAAAAAATCATTCATATAATGGAGAAAAAAATGCCAGTGCCTATCCTTTGCAGCATGGTAATCCCCTGTTCATTCCTTGTCAAGCGCCTTGCGATTGGAACAAAGATGCGGTCATAAAAAAGCACCAATAGGAGAATAGATAGGCTAGTAAAACACTGTAAGGGATCTCAAAATGTGTTCCAATCTTTCTATCCATTGTGCTCCCCTGTTTTGTGAAAAATGTTGAAGATTCTACAAAGACAACCCCATACATCAAACATTCCATCCAAATTGGTAACAACCCAAGAACATCTTTCACCTCTTCAACCTCTTGGACTATGAATAGTTGCCAATTGAAGGTTGTTTTACACTCATCATCCAACTCATCTTCAACTGTAGCTTTTTCAAGAAACCTGAAAAATGAGAATGAGGATATGCATCACAAATATCTCAGTTCATCTAAAATTGAACATAACAGAGTGCAACCCACAAGAAGCAACAAGGACAAGACTGAAATAAAATAGAAATATGACTTAAGGATAGACTATACCTTACCCGTGGTCAGGAAGTAGCTATATCCTATACTATATCCTTAAAACTAAATTTTCAGTCGACCCTCTTCCTACAAAATGTTATTTCGATTACCAAGAATTTCAATGTTTTCCATGTCAAATGGAAAAACCACTGTGACTCCAACAAATTGAGTCACAGCATTGGCCACTTTTAGCAATGTACGACAAATTTTGTGGCAATTATTTCCCATAGGTTTGTACTAATAAATGCAATATAACTAGATGTAAACTGAGCAAGACCATAGAGGAATTACCTAAACTAATCAGTACGCAATTTCTGTCTTCTTGGTCCAAAAATCGAAACTTCTTTTTCTTCAATGCGATCTACGTTATTTTCTTCCTGATAGGTGGAAACGTTCCATTCATAAAATGTTGCAACAAAGACATGGAAAATTCGAGTAAGAGGACTGCCACCAGGTATTTTATGCCCATAAAATTTTGTCCCACACAAGAAGATAAGCAGTGTTATTGACATAGTCACAGCAGGAATGCCAAATCCTAGGCCCCATCCTATGTTGTCCTGAATATATGTGAGTACAGCGAATCCTGTAAGAGTACCAGTGCAAATACTAGAATACCACCATTTAAAGAATGAACTCTTATACTTATTCTCTTCCGGGTCGTCCGCATCAAACTGATTGGCACCAAATGCTTGTAAACAGGGTTTGAAGCCTCCTTGCCCCACAACAACCAAATAGATTGAGACAAAGAAAATTCCACCCTGCTTCAGACTCTTCAAAGAGGCGGACAAAGCGACCAAAATAAATCCCTGTAACAATCCATCTCATGTAGTGTTTATTAGTAGGATTCCATGCATGAGATTAAAGCAGAAAAGGAACAATCATTTTCAAACCCTATTGTCCTTTTAATTCAATTCACCCAAATATATAGAAAAATCTTCCTGTGTCCATCGAAATTTGCATGAATCCACTGGAAGACAATTATAAAGATACCAAATTATCCATTGTTTAATGCTAGAACACCAAAGAAAATATAAACCAATGGGATGTCATCAAGCCATAAAATCGTGCTCGAGCCGGTAAAATCCTGAATCTTGATCAACCCTAGTGGTTACAAAGGGCTTGTACTTCAAGGTATATTTTTCGAAGGTAAGGTCCTCCTTGCCTTTAATAAGCTGGTCCTGACCTAAATCAGTCCTAAAGCAATCAAGTAAGGTTCTGTGCCAGCAATCTGAGGTGCAAAAATTACTGACTGTTTAACTATCCAATATTGTCCCATTCTTGTGTGGTCTGCCCTCGCCGAGATTGTATCCAAGATTTTCCCATTCTTATGTGGTCTGCCCTCGCCGAGATTGTCCCATTCTTGCACGGTCTGCCCTTGCCGTATGGCATGAGTTTCAAAGGGATAACGTTCGGTGCAAATCCTCGACAGTTTTCATGTAACAGTGATTTCTCAAGCAAATTTCACTTGTTGCAGAGTAATTGCTTGGGGTATGCGGCCCCCAGACAATGAAAAAATGGGGCGAATCACTTCAACCCCTCTCTCCTACCCAGTAAATCCAGGCGAATGCTGCTCCAAACAAAGAAAATTTGGAGTGAATTCCATTTTTCCAGTTTTATGCACATTTATTTTGGTCGGCTAATATTTAATAAATAATTATTTTTAAAATAATTATAGGGCTAACTTTATAAAACTATATAAAATGGGTTTTATATAAAAATTTTTCCTATCAAAATTTAAAACCCCTTAAAATTCGCCTTTGGGCTAAAATTCGCCCCTAAAATTTTCCCTGCAAATAATGCTCTCATAGTTATTGACTAGTAGTCATAATTTTTTCCATTAAATAGTGGGGGGGGGATATTTCCCATACCCATACCAGTGATGGCTCTAGCCATTCTGCACTCTTAGCTATGATTCAAAAACACTTGACTGTGTATATAAAATAACTAACTGTTCTGCAACAGTAACACAATAAACTGTATAGAGAAATACCTTCAATTCTTTTTGGCTGAGTCTTCACTCTGCTGGAGAAGCTGCTACAACAAAGAACTCCTTTCCTTTAGCTTCATTGACCTTCAAAGATCATGTACTAGCTCCGATACCATGTTGGAATTTCTGAGAATTCCAGAACAAACAGTGGAGAGAGTAATACTCTCCTCTATAACACAGAGAAATATAAAAATTTCACTTACAGGAGACAAAATTTCCACTTGAAACAAACTTCTATTCCTTTAAAAAAAACTGTTACAAAGCTTCCTCACTGAGAGGGATTACAAAATAGGACTGCTGCAAAACGCAGTGCCTAAAGTGACTTCACTGTCACAAACTAAACAATAACACTCTGTCTCTGCCAAATGAAAAGCAAACGCACTGCTGTGAAAAAGAAATTATGTTCTGTGTAGAATAACAAAAACTTACATAATAGGCTCTCGGGCCTTTACATTACATATGCACCGCACATATAATAAAAGTAAATCAAATCTATATTGAATCGGGTCTGGTCTTTAAACATAACTCGCGACCCTTTTAAAATCCCGATCTCCGATTTTTATCCGGACACGATGACCAAACATAAATCTGCTGCGTAAGTCCATCGGGTCCAGGATTCAAACAAAAAACAAAACATCAACCGTCAGACTTCCGATTGTGATTGACGATCGAATGCAATGGGGAAATTAACTCCGTCATATAACATGGTCGGGTCCGCCATTGGTTAATGCAATCGGGGCATAAACAAAAATCCTCCCGATTCACACTTTGTGATTTAACGTTGTAATGCCATGTGGTTTGTGGGACCAGCGGACCTCGACTTACGGTGGAGGGCGATTGCAATACGATTATGATTGCGATTAACTCATCGCATCGCAATGTTTCAACACTGCAAAACACATTGCAGTGGTATCATATGAAACTGCCGATTGCGATGATCGCATCGGTCCATCGCCACATCAACATGACACTGCAAGTAAAACTTGCGATTACCGCCACATTCATTAACTTCGCCGATTATAATGGTAAGGCTTTAAAGCCTGATTCAACCTGTAATCAAAGCTCTGCGCTACTGGCGAGAATTTGAGTCTAAACATTAAACTCTGTTCTTAAGAAATCGGCTACCGCCTTAGATTTAAATATCAAAGGGGTCTTGTCTTATCTGCTCTATACTACAACTGTGTAGGCCTTCCAATCATTTTCCAATTGCATTAAGACAGCGGCAACTGCCTTTGCTAAGGCTTCAATGTGCTGCAATTATTTCACTTCTGCAATTACTGCTGTTTGACTTCAGTAGTTGGAATCAATTTCCAACACATTATGCCACTTTACTAAATTATTTGAATTAGTTAATTACCATCCTTTCCTAACAACCCACCTCAAAATAATAAATAGACATAAACTAGACAACTAGGAATGATTTCAATTAACATTCTAAGAATTTAGGTTACTTTTATTTTAGTCTAAACCCTTCAAAAATTCAAAGTAGGTAGTCTCGAATCTAAAATCCATTTAGAGCTATTCAATGGACAAAGTAAGTTTTTTTTTTTTTTAAATTACTGTCTCTACCCTATCACCCTAAATTGAGTACTAAATTGAGAAAGTGCTTTAACACCCAAAAACACTCTAGATAAATTCAAAATCCACCATATTTTATTTTATTGTGGTGTTATCGAGCCCTCTGACTACACAAGTGTATTCCATTGCCAATGGCTTCCTATTCAAAGCTGTTAGCTAGTGCCCATTCTTCTCCTCACCTTCATCTATTTTGAACATAAGGCTAATCATAACTATTCTTTATGCTAATTTTTACATTCGTCCAGTTTGATGATAGGGTTAATCATAGCTATTCTTTACGCTAATATTTACACGTTGTTCGTCGCTGCCATGGTCACGTTAGTTGCTGGACACGAAGGTGCTAGGTAGATATAATATTGTTTTCATTAGTGATTATATGCATTCGAAACTGTTCGATGAATGAAAATGATCGATGATAATTGTAGAATAATGAAGAATATGGAGAAGGAATGACATGTATTAAGAAGGAAAAGTAACGATTTTGCGTGTTAAGCCTGATAAGGCATATGAAGAGAAGAGATGGAAAGCGATGTTTTGCAGTTAGAGCAAAGCCGCTTTAGCACTAAATACTCCGAGAAAGGATAGAGAATTCTAGACTCGTGAGTGGAGTGACTTCCATGCTTCTTAGCCACACACCACATGGGGACTGTGCATCTAACATCCAAATCCAATTATGTTACATAAATTTGTTTAAATTTTTTTGTGTTTTATTAATGTATTAGAATTATTGTTAAATAATTTATACATGCTATATTTATTTTAAGTTTTGATATACCAAATTATGTGATATCCGATGATGGTTGACCATGATTTACCATGGATGACCATGGTTGACATTATAAAACATGGTTGAGCATGGTTGACCAAGGTTGACCATTGTTGACCAAGATTATTGTATTGAGACAATGTTTACCATAATGCGACGTTGGAGCATGGTTGAGACAAAGATTGATTTCCATATTGAGACAATATTTCTCACAATGCAATTTTGGACAATGGTTCACCATGGTTAACCATGGTTGACCACGAATGATTTTATAAAGTATGGATGACCATGGCTGACCATGATTGAATTTATAAAATGTGGTTGACCATGGTTCAATTTATAAAACATGGTTGACCATGATTGATATTATAAACCCAAGGGAACAATAAACCATGGGGGCTTATACTAAAAACCCAATGGACTATAAACCTTAATGAATGATATTAGGCCCTAGAAATATGAACTCTTAAATTAATAAACCCAAGGGATTAATATTATAAACCAAAATTAATAACAAACCCAAAGGATAAAAATTATAAACCCTAAAATAAATGTTATAAAACCTAAAATAAACAGGGTTTACCATTCTTGATTTCCATGTTAAGACAATCCTTGTCACAATGCGACATTCAACCATTGTCGACCATGATTGACCACTGTTGACCATGTTTGACCATGATTCCCCATGGTTGATCATGATGAAAGATATTTTAATCAAGATTGATCATGGGTGATGAAATTCAACCATGGTTAATCATCGTTCATTGTTGTTGACCATGGATGATAATGGTTGACCATGATTGATTTTCATATCGATATAAATTTCCAAATAGGTGTTTTTTTTTAGTAATAATTAAATTTCCAACATTTTAAGACCAACTCAAAAACTACGATTAAATCAAATTTTTAAATATAAAATCAAGGGTATTAAAAATTATATTCATAATTCTTTTTTTTAAGGAATTGTACGTATATTTAAAAAATTGTACATTTTGTTGAGAAGTTATAAAATATATTATAACAATGTAATAATATTATAATATTACTATTTTATTATGTATTTTCTTTTATATTATTGTAGAGATGGCTCCTAGTACTTACAAATGAAGTTTATATATATATATGAGATTTTTTATTTTCTTATGATGACGTGAGTAATTTATAGTGTTTATTCTCTTCTAATTATTAAAAGGATGTTAATATATAAATCTAAGTTAATGATTTGATTTGTGTCTCTTATTTAGCTAGCCTAGATCCATCTTAACTACAGATCTATCAAGTGCCGAGAGGGATCAAATATCTAGAGGTGCAAACCTGTTTTTTGAGTGCAAAACTTGAGGAAAGGTTTGCAGCTCGAGAGATTTGATCACTCTCGGCGCTTGATAGATCCGTAGTTAAGATGGATCTAGGCTGGTTTCAGTCGTGTGCGACCAAGGAAAATCTACCAATAATATGAGGAATATATGATTAATTTTATGAATAATATGTAAATACATCCAATATTAATATAACCATTTTAAATATGCTAAATATGTTTGAGATTTATGGAGTCATTTTAAATTCTCTTAGTTTCCTCAGTTTGTTGAGATGATAAATATTGTAAAATATCTTTAATGATAAAAAATGATGAAATATTTTTTTTGAATGCAAAGTGACAATGTAATAATATGTAATAATATTGAAGGATAGAAAATGTGAATAATAAGAATGTAGTCAATTAAAAAAAGCCTTTATTGTGATCAATCTCAAACTATTTTCATCTATTATTCTTATTGTCACCCTTGTTAGTTTTGTGATCTTTCCATATCGATTATATGAAAAACACAGTAGAAATCATAAATCATAAACCATTTAAATATTTAGCTCGAGTTGTTGTAGTAAACATCATAACTTTTCTCTCTTGCTCCCCAATATTATTACGTTTAATTACTATAACACAAAAATTGTTCTACATTGTCAATAATTTTTTGTGCTTACACTGAAATCAATGCACACTATTAATCCAATGACTTTAAAACTAATGTACCATCATACATCAAACTACATCAAATCAGAAATCAAAATATACACTAAAATCAATGCATCTAATGTAAGAAATCAAATAAGATTAGAAAACAACATCTACACAGAAATCAATGCATCTAATGCAAGTAATCGAATAGGATTTGAAATTAACATCTAAACTCAAATCAATGCGTCTAGTGCAAGTAAGAAAATAGTATTACAAACCAACATATACACTAAAATCAATGTATCTAGTGCAAGCAATCAAATAGGATTATAAATCACCATCTACACTAAAACCAATGCATTTAGTGCAAGCAATAAAATAGGACTAGAAATGCCTCATTAGGGGAATTTTGAGGTCTAAAATGGGCCTCCTAAGAAAAATTTACAATCAAAATTCACTTTATGAGAACTAATCACATTTTAGGGGATGACATCACCCCCAATGGTTGAGGTGGCATTTCTTGAGTTAAAGGTACTTACTTGTCACATTCTCAATGGTGGATAAAAACTCATGGTTACCATGGTAGTGCTCTAAGTACTTTTAAAGTCAAAGTAAAGTATTCATAATAAATGTCATTTCACACTTTTTGAATAAAAATATATTATTTTCATTTCATATTTTTTGAAAGAAACAATGCATATCCCCATACATTTATTATATTATATTATTTTTATATAGTATATTAATTACATGTTATTATGCAATTTAAAAAATATAAATTTTAACTAATAACATATCACATAATTAAGAATTTATAAATTTATATTTATATTTTATTTTAAGTTATTTAAGTACAAAGGACAAATGCATTAATTTTTCAATGATAATGACTTTTTCTTGAAAAGCTACTTCTTATTTTTAGTCACATAAATACAATTTTTTTATTAATTTTATTTTGGTACAACTTTTGAATTGAATTTAACTATGGTTACATAAATTGTGGTAGAAAAAGTGAATTGAAAATTCATAAATATTATTTTATTGGTTGAGCTATTATTTTATTATTTCCTTAGGAGGCCCATTTTAGACCTCAAAATTCCCCTAATGATAGTATAAGCAACCAAATATAATTACAAATCAACATCTACATTGAAATTAATGCATCTAGCGCATGTAATAAAATAGGATTAGAAATCACCATCTACACTGAAATCAATGCATATAGTGCAAGCAATAAAAAAGAATTATATATCATCTAAAGTGAAATCAATGCATCTAGTGCAAGCAGTCAAATAGGATTAGAAATCACCATCTACACTGAAATCAATGCATCTATTGTAAGAAATATTCTTCCCTCTCTCCCCCCTCCATTTATATATCTATATGTCCCTCCATATTTCCTTATTTGTCTCTTTATCTCACCCCCAAAAACACATCGACACTCACTCCATATTTATCAATCTCCTTGTCCCTTCCTCCCTATCTCCATTTATCTCTTCTTTCTCTTCACCTTATATCTATATCTCTATCTAGCTTTGTCTCTCTATATCAACCCCAAAACATACACTCTCTTTCTCCAATCTATCTATCTATCACTCCTTCCTCCTCTCACTCCCTCTCTCTCTCTCTCTCTTCCCCTTCCCTTCCTCTCCACCGCTTCTATCTATCTTCCCTCCTTCTATCCTCTCTCGTTCTCCCTCCATATTCCTTATCACTCCTTCTCTCTCTCTCTCTCTCTCTCTCTCTCTCCAACTTTTAATCTCTATGTATTTATTCTTACCTCCGTCTCTCTCCCCCTGCATCTCCATCTCTCTTTCCATACCTCTCTCCACTCTTTCTCTTCCTTTCTCTCCCACCTCTCTCTCTTTCTTCACCTTCTAACTTTGTCAGTATATGCCTCTCTCTCTCATTCTCTCCACCATATCAATCTCTCCTTATTTGTCTCTTTATCTCAGCCTAAACATACACACTCTCTCTCCACCTCTCCCTTGTCACTCCCTCACTCTCTCCACTTGTTACTCTCTATGTATTTCTTCTTCCCTCCCTCTCTCCCTATCGGATTCCATCTGTCTATCCATCCCTCTCCCCCCCCTCCAAATCCATCTCTCTATCTCTCTGTATCTCCTGATTCAGCTCCATCTCTCTATCCCTCCCTCTCTCCTCCTATCTCTCAAGTCCCCTCTCTTTTCCTTCCTCTCTCTCCCTTTCTCTCCTACCTCCCTCTATCTTCCCCCATCTCTCTCTCTCTCTCTCTCTCTCCCCTACAATACTGTATATTTCCCCATCACTCTCTTCCTCTCTCTCCCTTTATCGCCTCCCTCCCTCTATCTTCACCCCCCCTCTCTCTGCCCTCAAATACTCTCTCATCCCCCATCACTCTGTCTCTCTCTCTAACTATGTTACTATATCCCTCCATTTATTCTTCTCTCTCTTTCTCTACCCCCTTGTCTCCATCACTCCTCTTATATATCTTTATCTCAACCCTAAAAATACATACTCTCTCTCCATCTCTCCCTTGTCACTCCCTCTCTCTCCACTTCTCACTCTCTATGTCTTTCTTCTTCTCTCCCCCTCCAAATTTGTCTCTCTATCCCTCCCTCTATCCTCCTCTCATCCTTACTCTCTCTCCCTTTCTCTCCTACCTCCCTCTCTCTTCCCCTATCTCTCTCCCTCTCTCCCCTCCAATCCTCTCTCCTTCTCCCTCCCTCTCTCCTTCTCTCTCTCTCCCACCTCCATATTTATGTCTTCCTCTCCCTTTCTTACCCTTCTCTACCTCTCTCACTCCTCTCCCTCTCTCTCTCTCTTCATTCCTCCTCTACCCTCTCCTTCAGTTTATCTCAATCTCTCCCTTCTCACTCCCTCTATTTCTCCACCTCTATCAGATGTCTTTGTTCTTCCTTCCCATATATATCTAGAGTTTATATATATATATATATATATATATATATATATATATATATATATAATTTAATGTTGTATTAATACAAAGTTATTAGATTTAATAAATTTTATATTATAATATATTAATATCAATATTAAATTTAGTAATAATAATAACAATAATAATATTAATATTGTAATATCAATGTTAGGGTTAATAATTTTTTTTTGATGGTATTATTATTAATTTGGTCCATGGTATTTGGTCTATAGGCTTTAAATATAATTAGATGTAGATTTCTACTCATATTTGACATATTTTTATTTATTTACCTTACCTTTTTATACCACTTTTATAAATATGGTATTTGGCCCATGGTATTAATAATCATTTCTCCCATGGTATTTGGCCCATAGGTTTCACCTAAATAAAACTTCTTTTTAAGTTTTTGTAAATATAAATAGCTTTATGGAGTAAATATAAAATAGGTATTATTTATTTACCATACTTCTAGTTTATTTATATTTATAATTATTTATCATAACTCTAGTTTCTTTATATTTTTATTTATTTACCATATCTCTTTTTTTGACTGTTTGTAAAACTCTTCATATTTTAAATTTATTTTTAATTGTTTATTTATATAGTTATGTAAATTATTTTTAAAGCCGACATTATTCATATTTTACTTAAAAAAAATAGTTTTTTTTTTCGGCTTCCGACATAATTACACATTGGGGTCATACTGCCTCTCGACACAATAACAATAATATTAATATTAATACTATTATTTTATATTAATGTTAGGGTTAATAATGTTTTTTTTGTATGGTATTATTATTAATTTGGTTCATGGTTCGTACATAGGATTCAAATAAAATTAGATGTTGATTTCTACTCCTATTTGATATATTTTTTATTTATTTACCTTACCTTTTTATACCTTTTTTATAAATATGGTATTTAGCCCATGGCCCATGGTATTAATAATAATTTTTCCCATCGTATTTGGCCCATAGACTTCACTTTAATAAAACTTCTTTCTGAGTTTTTGTAAATATGAAGAGGTTGAGTAAGTATCAAAAAATGTTTTGTTTATTTACCATAGCTCTAGTTTATTTATATTTATATTTATTTACCATATCTCATTTTTGTGTGTGTGTTTATTTTTAGTTGCTTATTTATAATGTTATGTAATAAGTTTTATATATATATATATATATATATATATATATATATATATATATATATATATATATATATATATATAATAGTTTTTTATTTTGGCTTCCAACATACTTACGCATCGAAGTCATACTTGGCTGTAGAATGCTCCTCTCAGCCCAATAATTTTTTTTGCATGCTATTAATAATAATTTATTCCATGGTATTTGGGGCATAGACTTCATATATAATTAGATGTTGATTTCTAATCGTATTTGATATATTTTTATTTATCCCTTACCTTTTTATACCTCCTTTATATTTATTTATTTACCATACCTCTTTTATAAATATGGTATTTGGCCCATGGTATTTCTCCCATGGTATTTGGCCCACAGGCTTCACCTAAGTAAACCTCTTTTTTGAGTTTTGTAAATATAGAGGTTTATGGAGTAAATATAAAAAAAATGTTTTATTTTTTTACCATACCTTTAGTGTATTTATCATACCTCTAATTTATTTATATTTTTATTTATTTACCATATCTTTTTTTATTGTTAGTAAATCTCTTCATATTTTGATAAATTTATTTTTTAATGAATTTTTAATTGTTTATTTATATGGTTTTCTAAATTATTGTTTAAGCCGGCATTATTGAGTTTTTTTTTTTTTTTAAAGTTTTTGTTATTTTGGCTTCCGACATACTGAGCTGTAGAATGCCCCAAAAGATGCAAAAATAAAATAAAATTTGTATTCAAATATTTATATTATTAATTTGATGATTAATCTAAATTATTTATTTTATTATAATTTTATAAATTTTCATATTATTATTATAAAGTTTATGTTACAACCATTATGAATTAAAATGTTATATTACTATTGAGCAAAGACACATTTTAATAAAAATAAATAAATTTATAGGATAGATTTATTCAAATTAAATTTGTATTTCTTTTTTGTAGGATTTTTTATTTAGAATTTCAAGAGGAAAATCCGGAATATGATCAGATCATATTTTAAATTTATCTTCTTTAAACTTTTATATTTTTTAAATGTAGAAACACGTTTATTGTGTTTCATTTAGTTTTATATGTTAGGTATTAATTTAAATTTTATTTTCTAAATGTGTTTTTTTATTATTTTTATTTAAATTTTAAAATTTTTAAAAGAATTGTGAAATTTATAAACATCAACTATCAAAATTGCATAATCCTAATGATTTTTCATCATAGTATAATAAAGAAATTTCAATAAAACATAAATTTAAAAGTATATATATTTAAAAGGTAGTTTTTTTTTTTATTTATTTATTTAAAAAATAGGTTTAATCTATCAATTTCTCTTGCGCTATTTGTGCAATTTGAAGAAATGGAATTTAGGTGTGGAAGATCCCATTCCTTCTTTCCACCCAAAATTAACCCAATTAATATTTAAAATTTCAATTTAAATATTCTTAAAAGAATAAAACATATAACATTTCAAAAAAATAAAAATAATTTAAAATAAAATATTTAAGTTTATTTATTTATTAAATATTAAATTTTAATTAAAAAAATAACTCTTGAATCCGTAAGAACCTACATAGTGAATTTGGTGAACGTGAACCTTATCCATGAAGTATTGCCATATGAAACTAGCTGGAATGGTATTTTGTTCGAACTGGACAACTCATGTCCTCCACGGTCGTTCACAATAACAATATTGACTCGTGACATTTCCACCCAAAAAACATTGTTTATCATGATAAGGAAATGAGAGCCACTGAAATAATAATATCTCATTTTCATATAGACAGATTTTGTTGTAGCATATTTAAGTCACAGTGCACAACATGATTGGTTTTCATCCAGTATCTAAACTTGTTCCTGAAATCTGGATTGAACAATATCTCTGTTGTAACTTATTATTTGTATTTATCAATACTCTTTTTGTACAGTTTCATCATGGATGTCTATTAATCAAATAAATAATTTATATCTAAGTTTAAAATCTATTAATAATCTATAATTTATAAAAGAAAAGGAAAATTATAAAAGAAGAGGTAAGCCAAAATGACGAGTGAGTGACGAGGGCGAGGATCAAAAAAAATTTGAAGCATGTTCTAAGTCGAGGAGAAAAGAAGAAAGACCCATCCACGATAAAGAGAAACGACATTTAAATAGAGCTAAATATGTGCGCTAAATTCTAATTAGTTCGTTCCACCCTCGCAAAGTGGGGGTATTTTTTTTTTTCAGTACAAAAAAACAGCTGTTTTATATAAGGTATCAGTACAAAATTTTGGAATTCATATGATTTTTACATCAGCTATAACTGTATCCAAAAAACTTCATGTCCCTCTTCATCTTTGGTTTTCAATTTTTTAAACTTAAATTCTCTAGACATTTTCCTGTCTAAGCAATGGCTTTTGCTATATTTAAAAAATCAGAAATGTTTGAAACTTTTAATACAGAAGCAAAAAAGCTTCTTTTCTGTCCTATATCTAGTAATGTTGTGAAACCAGAATAGTAAACAAAAAGCCTTTCTACAGTCCAAAAACTGTAGGATCCATGAGTTATGCACAGTTCCACACTTCTGCCACCTTTGATCCTGCAAAAAAAAGTTATTAGCAAAATATTATTGATCCCTTAGCTCCTATGCCCTTTGCTTGAAATAATTCAGAGTGCATTTCACCGAATCTGCCTCTTAGTCCCTTTTTTGACAACCTATCTGCCTCAGAATTTTTTTCTCTATAGATGTGGCTGAAGGTAATGGAGGATAAATTCTTTCTCAGGATCTCTAAATGATCCATCCAAGTAGTGAGGAGTACCTGATTTATAGTAGATTCTTTGTTTATATTGTCTATCAGAACTTTAGAATCCCTGTAGATTGATAATCTGTCAATGAATAGATGGTTTTCAAACCACATCAACCCCCAAAGTGCCAGTGCCTCCGCCTTCATATTGGTTCCAATACCTCCATACCAATGGATCTTATAGTGGAAAGTAGGTGTGATCATAAACCATGCACCACAACTGCACCTATGATTTTGTGTTGCCCCATCAAAAAACCCAGCAGGATAGTTGAACCAATGTGGTTGGTTTCTAATAGATAAATCCAATGGAGGTTTTTCTATAGTCTTTAGATTTTCCAGGTCATGAAGTATGTGTTTTCTTACCCTCTCCGGCATGCTTTCCTGTTCTTCGAATATCATTCTATTTCTACAGCCCCAAAAAGCAACTCTCTGCGCTATAATATTGGGGTAATTCACAGTGAATATTCGTGCAAATGAGTTGAATTACCTTCCTAGTGAAGGGGCAATCATAAAAGATATGATTATTATCTTCATTAGCTTTTTCACATAGTTTACAGATCCCAGGAACATACAACCCTCTTTTCTGTAGGTTCCTCCAAGTAAGGTTTTTGTCACGCCACACCAACCAATAGAATATAATTTGATTTTTTTTGCACTCTCCCACTCCACAGATCCTTTAGCCAGCTAGGATTCCTAATGTCCGAATGGTTGCTCATCATTGTACTATAAAGATCTTTTATAACAATTTTATCCTTTTGAATTTTACCCACCCATATGATTCTTCCCCCTTGTCTATTTTTATGCAGTCCCAGACTTCGTAAAGAATTGCAGTAACCTTCCTATTCGACTTCCATAGTAGTAGGTAATCCTAGTTGACAAGCCGAATACCATAATGGGATCTCCCCCTGCCAGTGCACTATTTGGCTAATAAATAAAATGCCCCTTTGATGTAAAAAAGTATCAGATTCTTCGAGAGGTGTGGTTCAGTTTGTGTTCCTCCCATTCCAGCTTGACAAATTTGAATATGTCCACCCTTTCCAGACTACCATCTTAGTCTATCTCTAAATTGTGGCCAAATTTTCCGAAAACTTTTCCAAATAGGTGACCCTGTCGGCTGCTATAGATTAATTCCCATATAAAGGGCTTCCAATAAACTTTGTTGGCAATATTTATGATTCATGATTTGCTTCCATAGACCTGGGCTAATAATACACCTCCATAGGGATTTCATCTGGAGTGCTTTACCAAATATATCCTATTCAATAATCCCCCATCCTCCCAATTCCTTGGGCATAACAATCGAGTCCCAGTTTTCCAAATGGTAAGAATATTTACCTAAACCACCATTCCATATGAAATGTGCCATATATCCTCTGATTTTGATGATGTTCTTCCTCGAGATGTAGAAAAGATGAGCCCAGTAAACTGTAATTTGTTGTGATACGACCTGTGTTAGAACTAAGCGCCCACCCCTTGTCAGCAAACTGTTGGATCAATTTGTAACCTACGTTGATATTTGTCTAGGATCCAAGTCCAAAAACTGGTTTTATAACTAGAGGCCTTTAGTTGAAACCCGAGGTATGAGATCCCCTCGTCCAACCTTGCACCTCTGAATTTGAAGAGACTTTGTAAAAAATATAATACTTCCATAGATCCCTCCAAGTGGTAGAAACATGATTTCCCCTCATTTTCTTCCATACTTGATGCTGCATAGAAATTTCTGAAGATCAGGTCCATTGTCCGCCAACAGTTTTTTATCAACATCCTAAAGAAAAGTACATCATCCACCAAAACATTATGTGTTTTTTCTCCCCTGTTAGTTATACAGATTCCTCTTAAGTCACCACTCTCTGCCACTCTTTTTATATTGAGGCTAAGGGCGTCCATTACTAGGATAAAAAGTAATGGGGATAGGGCACACCCCTACCTTAACCCCCTCCGTGGTCTGAAGAAAGCCGATGCAGAGTCACTAATGATAATGACCATGGATGTCGAAGTGAAGCATGACACGATCCACTAAATCGATTCACAAGACAAACCAATCTTATGCAGAATTAAAATAAGGAATCCCCAATCAACCTTGTCATAGGCTTTACTCAAATCTACTTTCATAATACCAGCTTTTATTTTTCTTGATGCAATTGAATGCATTTTTTCTTGAGTGATCGCCACTGAAACATTGATGCTCCTACCAGATAAGAACTCTGATTGCTCTGGAGTGATGTATCTTGCTAAGACACCCTTAACTCTTTCTGCCAACAGCTTAGAGCCTATCTTGTAGAGGGTGTTGCAAAGTGATATCGACCTATAGTCCTCGAAGCATATTGGGTCCTTTTTATTTGGATTTAGCACAATGAACGTTGAGTTAATCCCACCCCTAAATTTACCTGTAGTCTTAACCTCTTCAATCATCTCCTTTATGTCCCAAGAAAAATGTCTGAGAAGTGAATAAAGAAGTCCGACGTCCACCCATCTAGACCCAGACTGTTATCGGTTGGAAAGGAATTTAGAATATTTTCCACTTCTCCACAGGTAATGGGTCTCATAAGGCTGACATTTTCAGTTGCACCAAACATCCTTGGATATAATTCTAGTTACTTAAGTTGTTCAACATACATCTCTTCCTCCCTGCCCTTAAAGAGTTTCTCAAAATACTTTATATCTTCTTCCTGAATACTACCGGTGGTGTTAACATTTTTCCCATTAACCTCCATGTTCCATATTGCATTTACTTTTTTCTGCCCATTAGCATAGTGGTGAAAAAACTTAGTGTTATTATCTCCTTCTTTGAGCCATGTGGCTCGGCTCTTAAGATGCCAAGTCTGCTCATGGAAGAGCAACATCTTCCTCCTTTCGTCTTCCAATAATTTTAGTTGAGTCCAACATTCTGGGTTCAAAGTCCCAATCTCATTTTCTTTTAGAATTTTCGAGATTTATCCCTTGATGAGTTTGAGTTCCTTGAGAAGCCTTTCCTTTTCAGATTTCTCCCATATCTTTACTCTATATTTAAGGCTCTGCAACTTCTTTGATAAATTTTCCATCCCCAAAGTACCTACCATTCCTTTTTTCTCTCCCATATGCTTTCGAACCAATGCATTAAAACTATCACTATTTAGCCACACTCCGTTAACCTTAAATGGATATCCCTTATTCTGGTATTCGAAATGCCATTCAACCATAATCGGTTGATGGTCCGAGATAACCAGATCCTCAGCCCTAGCTCGTAGGCCCCCCAATAATGGAAACATAGTAGCCTGAACCATAATCCTATCTAATCTTTTACCAATAAATTCTTCCCCTGTGCGCCCATTGAATTAGGTCGGCCCCTTCCTCTCTAGAGACAGATTAATAAAATTGGAAGATTTAAATAGAGATAAAAGGAAATCCTCCAGTGCATCCCTTCTACCCCGAATGCCCCATGTCTCCTCGGCCCACAGAGTGCAATTAAACTCCAAAAGCATAATGCAGTTTTCAAGTGCAAGGATACCAAATGCCTCCATTTTACCCCAGAAACTGCGCTTGTCTTTATAGGGAGCATATATGTTCATCAAATGTATCCGGCGCTGAAAACCTCTGAAATGTTCAGACAATATAATACTGCCAATAAAATTGAAACTCAAACGAGATCCTAGATCACAGTGAGGCCGCCAGAGTGACCCACGGCATCAGTGGTGACCATTTTCCAATATGGAAACAAATTTTGATAGAAAGAACGAGTACAATCATCTTTGGTCATGGTCTCTTAAAAAAATATAATGAATGGTCTTGTCGCATAAAACAAATCCTGCATAGAAACCACATTTTCTTTGCCCCCCACCCCTCTTATATTCAAGGAGCACAAGATCATGGTTGACCAGCAGAGGCGGGGGCCAATGCTCTAAGGACACGATCCAGTGCAAGGGTGACAGGAACGTCATGGAAATTTCTTGGCGGAAGATCCTGAATGTCTCCCACCCGTACAAATTTATGTTTTCCCCGAGGCCTTCCCTTCCCCTTATGATGATCGGTCGAGGAAGGGCTTGGAACACACACTGAGGAGGTAGGGTGACCAACATCAATAGGCAAGGGGACCATTTATGCTTCAAATTTCTGTAGGATGGAATCGAGGTCACACCCTATCGAATTCTGTGTTGTGAAACCAGCTCCAAAAATAGAAGAAAAGAGATATCAACGTCTTAGAAATAAGCCACTTCGAGGGGGCAACCTCCAATACATTACATGAATGAAAAATTCTTGGATGATACAAATGACAAAACCTCCTTTCTATATATAGGAGTCCATGAGGCCACAATGTAATCCTAGTAAGGCCACAATGTAATCCTAGCTGACCTAACAATAATAATGTAAGGGCACAATAATAACAATATGGGGGTTATAGGGGTACAACAATAACAATAATGGGGTATACACTAACATAATAAGGAACTACACTATTAATATAGGGACTTAAGAGGCCCGTCTCCTTCAAACAAGTGTTGTCCTCAATGCTTGATTATTTCTTGATGCTTTTGTATAAAATTCTCATCCTCCCATGTGGAATATTCTACAGGAAAATTCTTCCACTTGCTGAGATACTCTGAAATTGATCGTACTTGTTGAGGTCTTGTTTTTGTGACTGCTTTAGAACTTCTTTCAATGTGATGTTGATCTTCATGTTTTTTCATGAGATTATGCACCAATGTTAAGTTTTCCTTTGAGAGTTGGAGAACTTGTTGTTTATGCTTGATGTGATATTCCACTAATTTATCATCCATATTAGCTATTATTTGATTCTTCAAACCATCCAACTTAGCCTCCATTTCTGATTTTAAACCATTTATGTCATCTTGATTGCTCTTCGTAAGATCGAAATTTGTTGCAATTGCTCTTGTAATTTTTATATGTGATGTTGCCATTCTTCGTCTTCATGAGTCATAGTAGAGCCTTATAAAGGCTTAATGGGTGTTGAATTCTTTTTAGGGGCCATTTTATAATGCAATACTGATATTTGTTCTACAATATTCCCTTGGAATCAATTCAACTTGATTCTTAAAACAAGACTTATGCAATTCGGAAAAAAAATACACACCTTTTACTTGCTTTTGAGGAGCTCACTATTGAAATTGAATTATCTCTATAATTGCGGATCCTCAATATCTTAAATTAGGCCCTATAGTAGCCCTCTGAATCTTCTTTCAAATTCCACAGGTCTAATCTAATTTGGATTCTTCAAGACAAATTTATGTCCAATCTCCCACAATGACCCAATTATGGATTGGTTTAGTAGAGCGAACTTGTACGATGAATTGCCACGTGTCATTGTTTCCTCCTTTGGCTCTGAAATTGATAGACAGAAAACTAAGGTCCGTGTAATTGTGGTCAATTTTTACAGCATTCCAATTCGATGCTCAGAGAGAAAGCTATGAATATTTTCCCATGATCACCTCTTTGAGATAAAATTCAGAAGCCTGAAAAAGCCCTAACTTCCACATATCATATCTCCGCTAATATTGCGAACCAAGATCTGAAATTTTGCGACGATGTTCCTCTGGATTTCAGCTTCGTATTCTAAAAAATTCAGCTTCTGAACCTTCTTAAAAACAAATTTATAGCGAAAATTCCACGATGATCTGTTTAGGTTAAATTCAGGAGCCTGCAAAATGACCTACCTTCCACAGATCATATCTCCGACAATATTACGAACCAAGCTCTGAAATTTTTTTAAGATGTTCCTCAATATTTTGGCTTCGCACTCTAACAATTTCAGCTTCTGAACCTTCATAGAAACAAAGTTATAGCGAAAATTCCATGATGACCTATTTGGAGCAGCGAAACCCTAGAATCCTAAAGCTCTGATACCAAATGTTGTGAAACCAGCTCCAAAAATAGAATAAAAGAGATATCAATGCCTTAGAAATAAGCCACTTTGAGGGGGCAACCTCCAATACATTACATGAATGAACAATTCTTGGATGATACAAATGACAAAAGCTCCTTTCTATATATAGGAGTCCATTGGGCCACAATGTAATCTTAGTGGGGCCACAGTGTAATCCTAGCTGACCTAACAATAATAATGTAAGGGCACAATAATAACAATATGGGGGTTACAGGGGTACAACAATAACAATAATGGGGGCTACACTAACATAATAAGGGATACACTATTAATATAGGGACTTAACATTCTGAGGGGATAAAATCTCTTCCACCTCCTCCTTTTGCGGTATGAGAAAGGGGGAACAGATGAAGGGAGGAGAACACTAGTCAATAGGCTATTTAGAGCAATGATAAACAATAGAAATAGACCGACCCACAGGGTAAACAACAGCCTCCGATAAATCCTCGGATTCTGAAAAAATTTGATTAACATTTAAATCTAAATTATGGAGTGGCTTAGGTTCCAAAATAGACTTACCCAAAATTTCAATCTGCTCCATTGAGAGGACCCTATGGTATTTAGGGTTTATGTGTGCCACTTCCCCGGTGAATAGCTTCCCATCACCATGCTTGAAGGAATCCTTGTACTGCTGACAATAGCGCATAAGGTGGCCTGTTTCGTGCCATAAATGACACCAAAATGTTGTTTTCCAATAATCCAAAACCTGTCTGTGCATGTGACCCTCCCATTCTAAGTCCACCTCAGCTGGTAATCCCTCGATAAGGACATCTCAACCAGAATCCAGGTGATTATTTTGCCAAAAACACCACTACATTTAGGGTCTACAAATCTGCAAGTGCCAATACTATCCCCTATCTCCTTCAGAGCCTGTCGAGTCTAGAACTCCGTAGGCAGACCTGGAAACTTCACCCAAACAAGTTGGCATCTCGGGGTGTTTCGAATGAGATGGAAACAAACCTTCCAACGATGCAGAGCCATGTAATAGCGACCATTCACCCATACCTAATTGAACACTTCGGCTAGATCCTCTGCCTTAATGAAGTGAAACAGATACCAGCCGCCCTCTAGTTTACTGAATAGTGGACGATAACCTAAGATCATATGCCAGGCCTCCATAAGCCAGGGAAAGAAGTCTGCACTGCTAAATTTCTCGAATTTCTAGCATCCTACCAGCGAGCGCGCATGCAGACTTGCAAATCTCTCCAATAGGACATCCCAGCCAAAACATAGCAGTCGGCATTTCCCACGGGGCTTGAATGGCTTATCCACAACAACTAATTTGGAACTTGATGACACACAGTTCTAGTTCTTCAAATGAAAACCACCCGGAGTAGAGTTAGTCTCGTTACCAACACCCCTAGACATAAGAGCTTCATTCAAAGCAGAAACCACATGAAACAAGGAGTCCACTTAACCCGGGGAGAATAAACCTCCCTCCACCACATCAAGGGGATGCAATAGCTCCACGTCATCCACCTCACCCTCAAGATCTACGATATAAGAGTTTAGTTCCGACATGTCGAAACAACCTTCGTGTAGAAGGGGGTTTGATAGTTAATGATAGTAGCTTGAAAGTATGATGAGAGATAAATAGTCAGCTGGGGAAATCAAGTAAAAATTACCTCAGACATGGTGCAGTAAGTAGTCCAGGTGTAAAAAAATAGTGGTAGGTCAGGATATTGTACGAAAGTAGCTGATCGGATTAAAAGAGTAAAAGAAAACCAGACCACAGTAAAACGATCCAATGGAGTGAAAGGATGGGAGTGTCCTATCAACTAAAAAATAAAATCCACACCAACTTGGATAAGATACGCCGCTTTATCAATCAGAGAATTTTAATTTTCTGATCACGTCCCTCCAACGCACAAACCGTAGAACCAGAGAATTGGAGGAAGAGATACAGGACCCCCTGAGAAAATATTGAAAGTTCCATAGTTGTTTTCTGAACCATAAAACACACAATCAATCCACCCAAGCTTTTCATCCTATTGCCGATGCACAACAACAATAAAATCTTCTGCCGATATCCTACCACCTTTTGCAAAGTTGTACTTCGATAGTCTTCCATGGTTTGCTATTGAAACTATTCAAAAAACTCGCTGAGTAGAGTAGAAATGCCAGAAAACAAAGATCAATGGGAACTTTGCAACAACCCCATGGAAATTTCCAAAGAGACATATGGGAAGTCACCCAGATAAGATATATTTCAATAACCTGACAACTTTAACTTATCCGCTCATGGTGGTCTCTTTTCCACCACAAATTTGCAAAGAAAATATTAAGCGTCGCATACATAATAGTGCGCCACTTAACGCAACGTTCAACCAAGTTCCAACCATTTACAATGACTATATCTCGTTGAACAACAGTCACAGTCTGCAAATCCTCGAAAAATTCCTCCTACTAATCCTATCAGTATTGATTGCAGAGACACTCTCCAACTTGCAGCTTCCACCCGAATAGGTCCACCTTTCCTCTCATTAAATACCACAATTTCATTCTCAATCTCGTAGCTTGAAAGGTGTCTTAAGCAGTGTTGAAGATTGACTGCTTTATTATTCTGCAAACTACTTGTTGTTTGAGTTTGTTGAAGCTCTTTTGTTCATTTTTATAATGACAATTTCCATAAGCAAGGACATACTGTTGAAAGGTGTTGGACTCTGAATCCAACAATGCTTCCACAAAAGTTGAAGAAGTGGGAGAAAGAGTATGGCAAGGATGGGAAGGAAGTTTCCATCATTGATATGTGTCAGGATGATACACATGTTGATATCGATGTGCAGTTAAAGGAATCACCTTTGAAATGGATTGGTAAGAAATGGTTAGAATTCTTATCCAATTAAATTTGCATGTCTTTTGTTTGAATGCATTTTCTTTGTTAAGGAATGCAAGTTGCAGGATGGAAAAGCTGAGTATGAGACTCACTCTATCGTAGCAAAAGTTATGTTTATTTCAGCTTTGAAAGTACATGTACATGTGATTGAGGATCTTGTACTTATGATTGTACTTAAGAGAAAGTTGAAGGATAAACTGCATGCATGAGAATGAGATGCATGAGCACAGGGATCATGATGATTTCCTTGTATTTTAGACATGTATGTGTGATTAACTTGAAGGGTTGATTACTTTGTTTTTATCCATGCATGTAATGTTATTGACTTGAAAAAAGTTAATTTGATCTCCAAGATTGTAAACAGGAGAAATGATGAAGTGTTTCATCTTTGTAAAAGCCTTTTCATTTGGGAGGCAGTTCTTCTTCTGGAATGAAGGTGCCTTGGATGGGCATCGTGACAGTTGGCAAGTCCACATATTCAGGGGAATATTTCAGCTCATATATCAGCAAGTTTCATTGCTGGTTCCTGCAATTTCAGATTTGTCTGGCGAAAGAACTTGGTCGGGATTCGACAAGTACTTGGCGTATGCAGCAAAAAGTCGCCATGACGACATTTAGCAAGGCAGGACATTTTTGGGCAGTATGCTCTTTTGGCTGACTGGAAGAGGATATTTCTGTTCCTCAATTGCTGTACAATTCAGTGCAGAGATTCAGTAAGCTTTTGGGGACCAAAAGCCTTCTCATTTGGGAGGTGTGATCAGGAGCTCAGGACCAGGTGTCGTAAAATGGTCAAAAATGAAAGTGCTCAGAACTGGTTGGAACCTGAACGACTGGATAGTGCTCGTCTTCCTAATTCCGGTGCCGCGAACGGTTCGAAAAATGGTCTCCGTATGAAGAAGTTATTCAACTTCAAAGTTTTCTCAATTTCCATTAAAAAAGGGCAAAATTGGCTTTGGAAAAATTTTATTAAAAAAAAAATATTCCACAGAATATTCTGGGAATATTCCGTGGAATATTCTGCAGAATATTCTGGGGAATATTCCATATTCCAGCCAATCAGGAAGCGCCACGTGGCTAGCCCGGAGGCCGCCACGTGGGCCCCAAGACCGATTTGAAATGGCGTTCAAAATTTTATTCGGGCTCTACAGGTTTTGAATTCCCGACTTGGTGGTTATCAACACAACGCTTTAACCGTTACACCACACGTTTGTTAGTTGCTATGGTGGCGGGCGGAGTTTTAATTATTGTGTGTGGTTGTTTTTGGGCGGGGCCCGAGGGGGCCAGCCCCGAAGGGCCAGCCCCCATTCCATAAGACCTTCCGGCGGAACCAGCACCCAAAGTTTTCGGCGCGCTTTTCCAACAGCATTCAAAACTTTGGTTAATGTATTAACGTGGGTTTTTATTATATACGGTGGGTTTGTTATTGTTAACAAACGTTATGTTATAACATTAATACAAAACCGTTTAACATTTAATTGCACCCACGGTTTCCGCCCATGTGAACGCCACAACAACATTTATTGCCAACGGTTCAACTGGCGGATAGGCTTGGCGGTTCCGCCTAATTGAGCGCTCCTCCTTATTTGGCGTTATTAACTGCAGTCTCTCCACATTTGGTGGAGTTTCCCAAGGGGAAAGAGGCAGTTTAGTTTGTTGGCCATAAATTCTGCTAGGAGAGGCCTTTGAAGACGAATTTTTTTTTGATTTCGGGTCTCTTCGACCTTCTGAAGCCATTGGCATAGGTTTCACAGCCATCTGAGGCCGTTTGCAGGTGATTTTTCTCCGTGGAAGTTCCAGGAGTCACTAGGGCCAAATCAGAGTGGGAGCTGCATTGGGAATTGTGCAGCCAGTTTATGTGGAACGAAGGTCATTCCTGAAGTTTTTCAGCAGTCTGAATCCATTTCTACAGCTCGTTTTTCCTTTTGAGGAATTCTTCTCACTGTTTAGCTTCAGGGAAGCTTTCAGGGCCAAGAGGGCCATTTCAGTGTTGGAGCTGTTTGGGTGCTATGTTCATCCATTTTTGGTGATTCAAAAGTCTATTTCTGATATTTTCGACCTTCTGATTCTAATGGCAGAGGTTTCAGAACTAATTGAGGTTATCTTCACCTCGAAATTCTCCATGCAAGTCTAAAGGGCCACCAGGGACAATTGGGGAAAAGTACTATACAAGGTACAATTTCACTGTTTAGTGTTTGGGAAAGAGCATGTTTAGCTAATTCCTATCTTCTAATTCTGTATTTACAGTCAGATCTGTCTTTCGAGACACTCTTATTCTTGTATTAGCCTTTGTAGCATTTTTAATACAAGAGGACAAGCCTAGTTTGAGAGGCTTGGTCCAGCAGATGTAGCCCAGAGGAGGGGGTGAACTACTTATCATTTTGATGTCTTTATTTGCTGAAGATGATATGCTAAACAAAACTGATATAAATTGTTAAACAACAAATATACATAACTTTCATATACACATAATCACCTACTCAGCTGCAGAAAGTTATTTGTCTTATTCCGCAAGACATCAAAGTTCAAGTATGTGAATGTCAAAGACTTCTAAGTGTTTACATATTATTTCCTTAGGCAGAGTCTGTAGAGGGCCAGGTAGCCTCCGGATTCATCCTTTCCTAGAAAGGTGAAACATCTGGTGAATGCCCCTACAGTCCATCTCTGTATAGGAAATAGTTTGTTCTCACATTTTTAGAGGTCACTTGGAGTGTATAGCTCAATTTGAAATTATGGGAAATGGATACCTTGCACCCTCAAACAAGTACATTCCATTTTCAGATCAGATGGTATCAGAGCGAGGTTGCAAAGTTGGTTTGCTTGACTGACATCACTAGCTTGATTATGTAGCTTGAAAGGTGTCTTAAGCAGTGTTGAAGATTGACTGCTTTATTATTCTGCAAACTACTTGTTGTTTGAGTTTGTTGAAGCTCTTTTGTTCATTTTTATAATGACAATTTCCATAAGCAAGGACATACTATTGAAAGGTGTTGGACTCTGAATCCAACAATGCTTCCACAAAAGTTGAAGAAGTGGGAGAAAGAGTATGGCAAGAATGGGAAGGAAGTTTCCATCATTGATATGTGTCAGGATGATACACATGTTGATATTGATGTGCAGTTAAAGGAATCACCTTTGAAATGGATTGGTAAGAAATGGTTAGAATTCTTATCCAATTAAATTTGCATGTCTTTTGATTGAATGCATTTTCTTTGTTAAGGGAATGCAAGTTGCAGGATGGAAAAGCTGAGTATGAGACTCACTCTATCGTAGCGAAAGTTATATTCATTTCAGCTTTGAAAGTACATGTACATGTGATTGGGGATCTTGTACTTATGATTGTACTTAAGAGAAAGTTGAAGGATAAACTGCATGCATGAGAATGAGATGCATGAGCACAGGGATCATGATGATTTCCTTGTATTTTAAACATGTATGTGTGATTAACTTGAAGGGTTGATTGCTTTGTTTTTATCCATGCATGTAATGTATTGTTGACTTGGAAAAAGTTAACTTGATCTCCAAGATTGTAAACAGGAGAAATGATGAAGTGTTTCATCTTTGTAAATGCCTTTTCATTTGGGAGGCAGTTCTTCTTCTGGAATGGAGGTGCCTTGGATGGGCATCGTGACAGTTGGCAAGTCCACATATTCAGGAGAATATTTCAGCTCATATAGCAGCAAGTTTTCATTGCTGGTTCCTGCAATTTCAGATTTGTATGGCGAAAGAACTTGGTCGGGATTCGACAAGTATTTGGCGTATGCAGCAAAAAGTCGCCATGATGACAGTTAGCAAGGCAGGACATTTTTTGGCATCAGTATGCTATTTTGGCTGACTGGAAGAGGATATTTCTGTTCCTCAAGTGCTGTACAGTTCAGTGCAGAGATTCAGTAAGCTTTTGGGGACCAAAAGCCTTCTCATTTGGGAGGTGTGATCAGGAGCTCAGGACCAGGTGTCGTAAAATGGTCAAAATGAAAGTGCTCAGAACTGGTTGGAACCTGAACGACCGGATAGTGCTCGTCTTCCTGATTCCGGCGCCGCGAACGGTTCGAAAAATGGTCTCCGTATGAAGAAGTTATTCAGCTTCAAAGTTTTCTCAATTTCCATTAAAAAAGGGCAAATTTGGCTTGTGGAAAATTTTTATTAAAAAAAGAATATTCCACAGAATATTCTGGGAATATTCCGTGGAATATTCCGCAGAATATTCTGGGGAATATTCCATATTCCAGCCAATCAGAAAGCGCCACGTGGCTAGCCCGGAGGCCGCCACGTGGGCCCCAAGACCGATTTGAAATGGCGTTCAAAATTTTATTCGGGCTCTACAGGTTTTGAACTCCCGACCTGGTGATTATCAACACAACGCTTTAACCGTTACACCACACGTTTGTTAGTTGCTATGGTGGCGGGCGGAGTGTTAATTATTGCGTGTGGTTGTTTTTGGGCGGGGCAGGGGCCCCGACCCCGGAGCCGACCCCATTCCGCAAGACCTTCCCGGCGGGCCATGAAACAAGTTTTTCGGCGAGCTTTTGGCTTATGATTCAAAACTTTGGTTAATGTATTAACGTGGGTTTTTATTATATACGGTGGGTTTGTTATTGTTAACAAACGTTATGTTATAACATTAATACAAAACCGTTTAACATTTAATTGCACCCACGGTTTCCGCCCATGTGAACGCCACAACAACATTTATTGCCAACGGTTCAACTGGCGGATAGGCTTGGCGGTTCCGCCTAATTGAGCGCTCCTCCTTATTTGGCGTTATTAACTGCAGTCTCTCCACATTTGGTGGAGTTTCCCAAGGGGAAAGAGGCAGTTTAGTTTGTTGGCCATAACTTCTGCTAGGAGAGGCCTTTGAAGACGATTTTTTTTTTGATTTCAGGTCTCTTCGACCTTATGAAGCCATTGGCACAGGTTTCACAGCCATCTGAGGCCGTTTGCAGGTGATTTTGCTCCGTGGAAGTTCCAGGAGTCACCAGGGCCAAATCAGTTTGGGAGCTGCATTGGGAATTGTGCAGCCAGTTTATGTGGAACGAAGGTCATTCCTGAAGTTTTTCAGCAGTCTGAATCCATTTCTACAGCTCGTTTTTCCTTTTGAGTAATTCTTCTCACTGTTTAGCTTCAGGGAAGCTTTCAGGGCCAAGAGGGCCATTTCAGTGTTGGAGCTGTTTGGGGACTATGTTCTTCCATTTTTGGTGATTCAAAAGCATGTTTCTGATATTTTCGACCTTCTGAGTTGAATGGAAGAGGTTTCAGAACCAATTGAGGTCATCTTCACCTCGAAATTCTCCCTGCAAGTCTAAAGGGCCACCAGGGCCAATTGGGGAAAAGTACTGTATCAGGTACAAATTTCACTGTTTAGTGTTTGGGAAAGAGCATGTTCAGCTAATTCCTATCTTCTGATTCTGTATTTACAGTCAGATCTGTCTTTCGAGACATTCTTATTCTTGTATTAGCCTTTGTAGCATTTTTAATACAAGAGGACAAGCCTAGTTTGAGAGGCTTGGTCCAGCAGATGTAGCCCAAAGAAGGGGGTGAACTGCTTATCATTTTGATGTCTTTATTTGCTGAAGATGATATGCTAAACAAAACTGATATAAATTGTTAAACAGCAAATATACATAACTTTCATATACACATAATCACCTACTCAGCTGCAGAAAGTTATTTGTCTTATTACGCAAGACATCAAATTTCAAGTATGTGAATGTCAAAGACTTCTAAGTGTTTACATATTATTTCCTTAGGCAGAGTCTGTAGAGGGCCAGGTAGCCTCCGGATTCATCCTTTCCTAGAAAGGTGAAACATCCGGTGAATGCCCATACAGTCTATCTCTGTATAGGAAATAGTTTGTTCTCACATTTTCAGAGGTCACTTGGAGTGTATAGCTCAATTTGAAATTATGGGAAATGGATACCTTGCACCCTCAAACAAGTACATTCCATTTTCAGATCATTTGCTTCTTCGCCTTTTAGATTAGATTTATCTCCTTCCTTTCGACTTTCTAGAAAAGGTTTAGTCTCCAATAGAATCTACTGATTTAGCGATACTTGTTCTTGTTCAGCTTTTTCAACATCTGATTTTAGAAGAGAAGATTCATCAAATGTTACATCTCTACTAATGAGTATCTTTTGTGAAGAAGGATCCCACAAACTATATCCTTTCACTACATAATCATACCCAACAAAGACACAACATTTCGATTTTGGATCTAACTTTGAATGCCAATATCTAAGAATAAGAGCATACACATCACCACCAAAAATCTTCAATTACGAATAATCACAAGACTAACCCGACCAATATTCTTCAAGAACTTTACAGTTTATTGCAACCGAAGGTGATCTGTTAACTAAATAACAAGCAATAGATACTCCTTCTACCCACAACTCATTTGGCACGTTAGCATTGCTGATCATCCTTCTGTCTTTTTCCATAAGAGTATGATTCATACGTTCAGCAAAGCCATTTTGCTAAGGAGATTTTGCTAAGGAGTATAAAAAACAGTTTTATGTCTAACAATCCCTTCATCCTTACAAAATGGTTCAAATTCTAAAGAATAAAATTTACCACCATTATCAGTTCTTAAACATTTAATTGATTTGCCTATTTTGTTTTCCACCATTGCTTTAAATTGTTTTAAAACATTAATTACATCAGCTTTCTTTTTCAACATATAGACCCAAAATTTCTGGGAAAAATCATCAATAAATATTAAGAAATATAATGCACCTCCATAAGACACAGTAGGAGACAGTCCCCACAGATCATAATGAATTTAGTCTAAAATTTTTTTACCATTATGATTTTTGGTTTTGAAGCTTTGTTTACACTGTTTTCCATGCACATAATGTTTACAAAAATCTAACTTCAAGGATTTCAAATCAGGAAGAAACCTACAGTTCATTAGTACCTAAAGACCTTTCTCGCTCATGTGACCCAACCCCTGATGCCATAGACGATAACCTTCTTCTGACTTTTCTAATACAATTGTTGCTTCACTAACTTGAGTGCTTCCTTTGAGTCTATACATATTTCCGACCTTTTCAACCTTCATAACAACCAAGGCTCCTTTTGAGACTTTCAACACTCCATTCTGACCTCTAAATTTATACCCATTCAAATCCAAAACTCCCAAGGAAATAAAGTTTTTCTTTAATTTAGGCACATGCCTAACATTATATAATGTTTTAACTATATCATCATACATTTTAATTTTTGCATTACCTATCCCAACAGTATGACAAGATGCATGATTTCCCATAAACACGGAACTACCATTTATACTTTCATATGAAGTAAACGAACTTCTGTGTGGACTCATGTGATGAGAAGCATCAAAGTCTACTAGCCAATTTTCAGCATCTTGAGAGACATTACAAATAGTTAGGGCTTTAGCAGTTAAAACTTCATCAATCATACCTAAATCAACCTGATTTGCTTCCTTATTCTGGTTTTCTGATTCCTTCCATTTCCAACAGTATTTCTTAAGGTTTCCAATTTTGGTGCAGTACCAGCACTTGGCTTTACACTTCTTGCCGCCCTCTGACTTTTATCTGGAAGAACCCCTTTCTTTCTCCCTTCTTTCCTTTGATCTACCTCTGGCTACCATGGCTTCTAGTGCAGATGATTCAATACTAGATTTCCTTCGAACTTCTTTAGATGACAGAGCACCCACAACTGATTCAAATTTCAAAGAATAAAAAATGCTCAAACTGATTGAAGTTAGGAAGTGGTCCCATGACTCGAGTAGAGAACATAACAAATTTATAGCCTTGTCTTCTTCCTTCATTTTAACTTCCATATCTGACAACTGGAAAATAATTATATTAAAAACATTTAAATTTTCTGCAACTTTTGTACCCTCCTTCATCCGAAGACTATACAATTGTGTTTTCAAATATATTCTATTGGTCAAAGATTTAGTCATATACAAAGTTTCCAGTTTTTCCCACAAACCTTCAGTTGTACTCTCTTCAACAATATTAAATAGAACTTCATCTGCCAAGCATAACCTAATGGTACTGAGGGCTTGAGCATCCAAGTCCTCCCAGTCCAAATCTCTCATTCTTGCAGGTTTTTTCTTTACCCCATCTAATGCTTTGTGCAACCCTTGTTGCACGAACAAGTCCCTAACTTTCAGTTTCCACAATGCAAAATTATTCTTTCGAGTGAACTTCTCCACCTCAAACTTTGCATTCACCATTTCGGCCATTTCTTCCTACTAATCTATCTACCATTGATTCATGATTTTCCCTTCTCTCTTAAATTTCCAACTAGGGTTTCAATCAAAGTTTATTGTTCCCCCCCTTGTGAGCTAGGGTTTATTTCTAGTTTCCAATCTTCAGAATTCCTTCCTTGTTTTAAATTTCCAGAATTTGATTTTCTTCTTGTTTTAAATTTTTAGAATTTAAAAAAATATTTCAAAACCTATTCAAATATTTATGTTCAAACACTTCTACTTCATAATTTTGAGAAATAAAATTTTTAAAAAACAACCGTCCTCTTCCACCAGACAATTTCTTTTTTCAATTCCTATTTCTTTTTCAATTCCTTCTGAAAAAAAAAAAAATGTTTTCTTCAATACCCACTTAAAAGAATTCTCTTTTCTCCAAAAACAACTTAATACCTATCTACCTTTAAAAAAATATATATTCTCAATAAAAAATGTACGCAATTTTCATTCAACTTGGGTGGGACTGCTCTTCCCTGTACTGCAATTCATTCACCAAACAGGAAGATTCAACTGAGACAAGAGCTTCGATCCACATTCAACCATACGCATGAAAAATGGCTTTCTTATTCTCTCCAAACAATGGCTAGTGTGCTCTTTGCTGTCTTTCTCCTATCTAGCGAAAGACTCTTCTCTCGGCTGCAGTGGTACGACTAAAATGCATGCTTGTACAATACACCAGTGGACCTGGCAGACTCGGGCTCTTCCCTTCTTCAGCGATGGCAGATAGAATGATAAACACGGCCTCTGCAAACTCGGCTCCTCTCCTATCTTCGGCAGTGGCATCAACGCTCAACAGTCATAATACGTCTCTTTCACTAGCGGCTCTATTCTGCAGAACAGAGAACTGATTTATCCACCGACGACGGATAAGATACTCGTGTCTGGAAGTTTGTCTTCACGTTTTTTTAATTATTATCAGAAGTATGGCGTCTATCTTTAAAAAAAAGAGTTCAATATTTCTCTTTAAAAAAAAAAAAATACAAAACAGCAGGCAGAATGGCTCTTAAAACATTAAAACAGCTGGCAGAACGACTCTTCTTTGATCCTCTCCAACAGACCGAATCCTTACTCCACCAAGCTCTGATATCAGTTATTGTATTGTGAAAACATTAAACAAGAAGAAATAGAAAATGTAAAACCTTGACAGGGTGTCAGGGAAACCTCCACGGGGCGAGGGATTGGAAACTCTATTAATCAATAATGATTCTCCCCATCTTACAAGCCTCTTGGGCCATCCAATTTAACCTGGGCTATTTCGTTATTCTAACTTCATTTCGTTATACAACCAACTAACATGTAATAAGTAAATTTGCCCAAAATTATATTATTTACATTTATTTTCATATTTCAGCAAATTCCAATCTGCTTTCACTTCATTGACCAGGAGCTATGAACTAAAACCACGAGCGCTGTGGCCATGGGTAGGTCGATTACAACCACGATGGTTGTAGCCATGGGTAGGTCCTTATGTAGCTTCATTATGCTGCTAGCTCGATGTCCCGTAATGTTTTTCGATTATAATCAACAAAAATAAAAATTACATATCGAAGAAATTGTACAAAAATACAAAATTTAACAGAACTGAGGAGGAGAACAGCGACAACGAGGATATCTTTCCATGGTTAAATTTACTCTAGAAATTTAATTAAAAATTTGAATATGCTTAAGTTTAGTCCAGGAATTTAATTAAGAATTGCATATCAAAAGAGATAATTATATGAAATTACAAATATTCTTAAATCTCATTATTTCACTTTCAGCATTTATTAATCTTTAAATATATTCACATAAAAAGGTATCAGTCCCTATACGCATGGAATCCATGCTAATAATGATGTGTCAATTTCTCGTGGAGAACAAAAACTTTAATTATATATTAAAAATCATATATATAAACTAATGCATATCAAAATCAAGACTATATCCACCAAATGGAAATAGGAAGCAGAATCGCCTTGAGGTTGTTGAGGTTGTGTGAGATTGCACACAATCATCTTTGTATGTTTTGCCATTGAATTCCTTCTGCAATAGGACAAACAAAGTATTGTGGGGTCGTTGGTGATCCCGAGGTTATATCCCAGAAAATCATCTCGGAGGATAGGCATCTATGCTAATGGCTTGTGACCATAGTGGGCATTGAGTACTGTAAAGGGACAAGTTTATAGAAAAGGGTATTTGTTATTTTCTTTGGAAGCAGCTAGAACATGTTTCAGAACCAGTGGCCTTGCAAGCATGCAGTGCTACTCAACATGGTGATTCCAGTAGAAGGTTGGCATCATAGAAAGAATCAACCATGAATTTTTCCCCATCTCGACAGTAGTAGGCTCCAGGTTAAGGGTTCAATATATGACAATTTTTCCTTCAAAGACCCAATTAGTTCTTGGCTTGACCAGATCATAGGTTTAACCCCACAACTTCTACACTTCACCAGCTTAAAATGGTAGTAGATTCCCAAGAAATTCAAACAATCTGTATGGATATTTCCAACTACACCTGTGAGTACTTAGATTTTATTGAAATTTAGGTTTTATAAAATGAAAAACTTAGATTTAAGATAGGATCTTCTCATTCAATCTGTAAACATAATTGCACCTATTATGGCCAACAGTATTCTACGGATCATCAGTTGGATAATCTAATTTACTATGTAATCAAAAAAGAAAAATAATACATATACAAGAGACTACATTCACAAAAATGACTAGAAATGAAGAGTATATCACATTGTCCAGCTGGGATTGGAACTTTTCACACACCAGCTGATTCCAAAAGCGAGGAGAAGCAGCTGGGATCTAATTTCTAATTCGAATGTTGATGTGATTCCTGCCCTCAACCTCTCATTTAGCCTTGGAAGTCAATAATAATTTCATATTAAAAATCAAATCTATTCCTACATGTCATCACTAGTCTAATCTAATTTACTCTATAATCAGAAGAAGATCAATGAAAGTAGTGTCAGAGTGCAAATGAATAGCGATGAAAGTATCAATATTTTTTTCACTAGCAATGAAAGTATCAATATTGTTTGAACTCAATTTAAACTAAGAAAGAGTTGTTACACACTACAAGAAGAAAGGTCATTTAGCCTTACATTAACATTAGCACCACTATGTGTAAAGGATTTGAGAAATCTTCATTTTTCAAATAGTGGTGCAATAGTGGTGATAACGCCGGGATATTCAAGTGGTGCTATGTTTTCTCATGCAAAAGTGGATTTAATAAAAAAATGTTAAATTTGGTGTTAAATGCATATGTGGCATTCCTTGGTGTATGGTGAAAACCACCAAAAACCAATCTGATCTTGATCAATATATTGTGATGCAAAGGACCAAAACCAATTTTACAAAAATTAAAAATCTATCATAAAAATATCAAAATTATTATTATAATAATAAATTATATATCGTGAAAAGCACCATAAAATTAAAAATGGTGCAAAAAAAACATCTATCATTATTACAATAAAATTGTATATGGTGCAAAGCACCATAAAATATGGAATGGTGCAAAAAAAAAACCTCCTTTACTTAGAAAGGTTATATATTGCAAAGGTTTAAAGATAGGTTAAGAAGTTGTATTTGATCATTTAGAAGCTAAGTGTCCTTGAGTTTGGATCCTATGAAGAGTTTGATTTTAGTACCAAAGAGAAAATTTTGAGCATTTTCTTATGCTTAAATCCAATTACCATAAATATATTTAATTATGTCGTATGACGTTCTTCTTTGAAAACAAATCCCCAAGTTGACAACCTGTACCTGTCTGCACCATCAGATCAAATGTTAGATGATTGAAATGTTTTAGACCATGCGATCCACTATCTCCTTCATTTAACCTAACTACCCAACTAACTTTGTCATCCCTAAGAATCTCGTCCACATCTCACATCCCTGAGATATATACAACCTCGATGACTATAATAGAAGGTATTCATTCATTATATTAAGTAACCTTGTAGTTTTTTCGTTTCACTGATAATATTCTGAAATTGAAAAATTCTATTTGTGTTAACAGGTGGAAAGGCCCCAACATTTGGCACAGTAATAAATGATCTAATTCTATCTTGAAACTTGATTTGATTTGTTTCTTTTTGCATTACAGGTTTTAAATGTTATGGGATCACTGTTCGCGGTTGTGCTATTCATAGGTGTGAACAATGTTTCTTCACACCAGACTGTAGTGGATGTTGAAAGGACAATATTTTATAGAGAAAAGGCAGTCGTGATGCACTCTGCTTTGCGTTATTCCCTCGCACAAGTAAATCCCCAATTTCATTTCATCGCTCCCATTAATTCCTAAAATCTTTCTGAATTATTCATGTCCCTAATTTTTCAATGATTTCATGCAGGTATTAATCGAATTGCCATATGTATTTGTTTAAGCGACGGTGTATGATCGAAGTGCCATATGTATTTTTTCAAGCGGCAGTGTATGGTGTTTGTGTATGTGATGATCGACTTCCAATGGAAGGCAAACAAGTTTTGGTTTTTCTTCTTCATGTTCTTCACATTTTTGTACTACACATATTACCGAATGATGGCAGTCACTTTGACTCCTAATTTCAACATATCTCCCACTATCACCTCGACTTTCTATTCCATCTTGATGTTTTTTTGTTGTTTCACATGGTTTTAATCACTAAAAATCTTATAATGATTCCGAAGTATACAACACTTGATTAATAGTTTGCTGCTAGGTACTTGTTAAAAATATTGGTGTAACTTATTTGTCAGATGTAGCTTTTTTTTTGCCTAATACCTCACAAAACATCAAATTTTACTTTTAGAAATTCCATCAATTGCAACTTTTTTCCCATCCAACTATGTATGATTCATGCAATATCAACTATGTATATCTGAACCTTACAACCATAAAAAACATAGCTGGACACATATTTCTTCTGCTGCATTCTATTATTGTTTTTTGTGAGGATTCAATTCAATTAATACCTATAACAATACTTTATAAATTTGATGTAGAAAATTCTAGTGTGGTGGAGATGGTACTACTGGGCATGCCCTGTTGCGTGAACTCTATATGGTTTGATGGCATCACAGTTTGGGGATTATGAAACTATCATGACGAACAACATGGTAACATAAATACTTCATTATTATTCTATGATAGCCCCTTTTTCTTTTTCTTTTTCTTTTTTTTTTCTTTTTTCTGAATATTAAACCAATTATATTTTTATCTTTTAAGTTACCTGATTTCCATCATTTGTCATAAATATAATTGTATTTGGTAATTGGTTACCAAATATCGGGCTACACCTTTCAAAAATGCGAATTTGAATTTTTTCAGTGTTTCCTAAATTATGCAAATGCTTTTATGGTGCCCCCACATTTTAACCAAACTCGAAGTTCGACTTTTTATATTTTTAAATACAACATATTTAATCTATATATACAAAAAGCTTATGGAGTGAGTAAAAACATAGATCTAGTGGCATGGAAAAGTACTTGTACCTTAGGATACCTGAATGGGAGATACAATTCATTGCAATATTTTTTAGCTAAAGTAATTCTATTAAGGGCTAATAGAGGAGGTAATTTCATTTTGACTGAGTTACTTTGCTAAGGTTTCACTCCATGCTTTCTAAGGAATTTTAGCACGCCATGTTTTCCCAAGAATTTTAGCACTCAAATGTTGACGGAGAAGAGCGATATGTATAGTTTTGGGGTGGTTTCGCTGCATTTCATTTCTGGTAGACAACCCATAAATGAAAAACTATGTGGAGAGCAACTGAAACTTTTTCGATGGGTAATTTTATTATCAAATACCAATATTATATAACATTAAGAACATATTAGAATTTTAGTGTATCCTCTATTGTCAGACTAATGATAATAATCATCCAAGTTTTAATTATTAGGTCACACTGTATGTGGAGATGAATGAAAATATTGGAAAATTAGTGGAAATCATAGACAAGAGGTTGGATATAAATTATGGGATAAAATCCATTAGTAATGTTTCCAAATTAGCTATTCAATGTGTTCTGGAATAACCATCCTTTGTGCTTTTACTTGCTCCATAAGATTTTACGAGATTTTTCTCTTTTGCTTATTGATGAGCGGGTCCATCTCTTCCGTTTATAGAGAATATAAAGTTCATTATTCATAACATTTCTAAAGTTGGTATAATGTAATAGAAAATGAAAGGAGGAGAATTTGTGTGTGTATCCAAGGGGAATTAATAGAAAAAATTAAATGGAACATATAAATCAAAAGATTATATAAATTATGGTTTAGTAAATATTATTTAAATTATCTATGACACACGCATTTGGAGACGAGTGGATGATTTGTGGAGGTTTGAGTCATCGTCCACGTCATCCTTAGTTGCTTCTGGGCACCTGTGTACTTTCCATCAACAATAGTTAGTGAAATATGATGCGGCGGAAAATGATTGGGTTGTCGAAACTATTATTCCCACAAATTTTTTTGGTTTTGATAGTGCAGAGTGGCACGACCATATTTTTCTGAGTAAACTTTGTAACAATTCTCATCGTCATTTGTGTTGTCTGTTAAACCCGTCAACTGAGGAGTTGATTGAATTCTATGTACCTGAAAATTTTGAGGGCATTGCTACAGTGGAAACAACTTTGGAGATCTAAATTGTGTGTTTCATTTTGGATTTTGTATTACCCATTCCCAATGAGTTTCTCTTAGATTTTTTAATAAACTTGTATTCGATAGGCTTTCCCCTAATAAGTAATCTCATATTTATGTTTTTAATACAAATTTCTCTCTCGTGTTTTTATATAATAATTTATTATTTATTTAATTTCATTCTAATTTTCTAATATAATTTTATGTAATAATATCTCATTTTTCAGTACTTAAATTTTTTTTTAATACATATTCCCAAATATTAATCATACTTAAAATAGATTTTATCCAACATTGATTTATAACAATATTTTCCAAAATGCTGATATTAATTATACAAAGAAATTTAATCCCTCTCCAATCCAATATTGATATTAATTATACAAAGAAAATTAATTTAATTCCTCTCCAATCCAATCTGTATACCATTATGGTTTCCCCCAACACTCTAGGGCTGCTCCAACACTACATATACCATTCTGGGGCTATCTTAAGCACTCGATATACCACTCTGTATACCATTCTAGGGGTTGGCTCCAACACTTTGTATACCATAATTCTTGTTGGCTCCAACACTCTATATACCATTTTGGCTATTGACATATTCCAAAATAACACTCATTTATAATGATTGGATTAAGATGTTTTAAACCATTTGATCCACCCCTCTTTCATTTAAGCTAACTACACAACTAATTCCCTAAGCCCTACGAAGCTCTCTTCCACCTCAGTATGAATCTCTCTTCCACCTCGGTATGATATACAACCTCATGCCTTAGGAGGTTGCAAATCTTTGAAACCTACATACTGCTTTTGATTTATCAGCCAATGTTTTGACAAAGCCCATGCCTCCAGAAGTCAGAGGAATGAAGATGGATCAACTCATATATCTTCCAATAGCAAGCTATCTGGGAACTTTCCTCCCCAAATGACGCAGTGGGTCGGTGTGTTGTACCTCAATATATCTTTCAATCGTCTCATAGGATCTGTTCCTGCATCGATCAGGGAGAAAAAATCATTAGTTCAGGTCATAGATATTTCTTAGAACAATACATCTGGGTAGGTTCCTGATTCCATAGTCAAGCTCAGAATTCTTTGGATCTTGAATCTCTCTTATAATGATTTATCAGGCTCAGTTCCATGTTTGGGTACATTCAAGAACTTGAAAAATATGACATTCATAGGAAATCCTAGACTGTGTGGGAAATGCTTTGTCTTACCAGATTACTCAATGAACAAGCCCAATTCTAAAAACAAGAAGAAGAGGAGGATAATAGTAAGAGGAGGAGCAGGCCAGAAATTCGACTTGCGAAATGGTCTAGAAAAAGTCTTGTAGGTCTAGGTTTTATTTAATACACAACCCAAACCAAAGCTTTGGCATAATGTCAGTTATTTATCTTTATCTTCAACCTTTGAATGACATTTTTTTTACTAATTCTTATCTTCAATTATTTTTTGTATGTCACAATGATTATCAAATTTGTGCCTTACGGTGTTTAGTTTACACCATCTGGTGCAATTGCTAGTTTATATCAAATGCACTAACCCAGTTGATGTATCCCCTACTTACATACAGAAATTTTAATTCATTGTGTACAATAAGACTATCATAGTTGTTTGTGCTTACCTGCTTGGAACAATGATCACTACATTATGGCAAGTATCAGTTACAACTAATGGGCCAATGTCTCCATTGAACCATTCATATGATTCCAAGTTTATAGACAGAATAAATTTACATACATAATATCATCACTGATAATTTTGGTCAACGCGGTATTGATCATGTAGATGAATCATTGTAATATTTTAAAAATAAAATAAATAAAATTTCAAAGTAGCGTCATTTCAATTCCAAACCTCAAAGAATTTTGTTTGAGTGAAAGCTTCAAGATGGCATGATATTTCAAAAATATTAATTTTTTAATCTATTATATATCTTTCTAGTTATGAAAAACTATATTAAATGGATATATTTCACATTAAATGAATAATTACAAAGAAGTAATAACAATATCTACATATGATAAAATTTTAAGTATACTATACAACAATCAAAACAATCTAAGTATATAAGGAAGAGAAAATTTAATGAAAGAAAATAAAAGTTTCAATTGTTAATAAATTTATAATTCGAATATAGAAAAATATATGACTATTGAAACTACTATTTAACATAATAGAAAAGGTTCAAAAAATTTTATTTTTTTCTTAGGAGGATAATAACAAAATTCATGAACTAAAGTAGAGATGATAACTCGAGTAATTATAACTAACTAACCTAGACAATATTTATGTAAATTTTATGTTATTATTACTATTAAGTTGTATACATATGTTCTAGTTTTGATTATGGAAAAACACTTTTCATTTATTTATATAATGAAATGTCTTAGGTGTCTTGAAATTTTTTTATTATGAAATATGAAAAAAATAAAACTGATTCTTCATTTGAAATTGTCTGTATTGTTGATCCTTAAATATTTTTCAGAAATTTTTTCGCCACTTGCATGCAAAAATCATAAAACAAAATTATAAACATAAGTTTGTGAATAAAAATACATAAATGAAATAAATGAATAAAAACATAAACAATAACTTCAATTCAATTGAAATAAACCATAAAACGTGTATGCATTTAATGGCATTTCATAGTTAAAATATCCTATTGATTTCAAAAAGTGAACTAACCAAGCATATGGTAAGGTTGAAGCATGATTCAAAGTTCAGTTTCATCTTCTCTTTCATCATATTGAACATTTACCTAAGACACATATAAGATAAGATCAACACAACTATAAACTGTATTAATTGAAACTTTCAATTGCATATATTTCTTTCATATTATGAAACGTTATCTAGAAAAAAAACATTATAGGTGAAGTAATACCTCATAATTGGTAATAGGATGAAATGCATCTTTAAGATTTTAATGAATGAGAGAATATACACAATAGCATGCAGAAAAATATTTTTCATCTTCATACATTTTAGTATTGACCACCTGTAACTATATTATTAATAACAATGCAATAGTGAGAAATTTGATTATATATATATATATATATATAATCAAATTTCTCACTATTGCATTGTTATTAATAATATAGTTACAGGTGGTCAATACTAAAATGTATGAAGATGAAAAATATTTTTCTGCATGCTATTGTGTATATTCTCTCATTCGTGGATGCATTTCATCTGGCCCGCGGTGTGTGTATATATATATATATATATATATATATATATATTCCTTGAGAAGCATAGTAGTGTATTAAACTTACCAATTTTGCCTCTATAAATAACATGCCCCCTTTCCCCAAATGATGGCATGTGGACAACCTAAAGGCTTATACAATATCTTCATATTTGTCTTTTCCAAACAAAGTTGCATTTTTCCTTTTTTTCTTAATTGCCACCTCATTTAATAATTTTTTCCACTCTGCTTCTCCTATGAAGTCAGGCTATACTACATTTTTGTACCTGACCAAATTTCCTCTCAAAGAATTCCTAGTATTTTTAATATATTCAAAAAAAATATGAAGAATTTGTTTTGGAGGTACAATTGTAGATACTTTATGCATATGAGATAATAACTCGTCCTCCTTAGATCTCCCTGTGAAAAAAAATGAAGAAATTTAATAATCCATATAAAAAATATTAAGGTTTCTAGTATCATAGCAATGAAATTTACAGAATGCAACACTGAGTACAATATATAGTTGTTTTTAATATGAATCATGAAACATTAAGTATATATTTTATACTATATAAATTAAGTATGAAATTTATGAAAAAGCAGAGTATATGTGTGTTGTCAAGATAAATCCCCTCTGTGGACAAAGGTGATCTCTCTAGCCCTTGAGTGGGCCTAGCAACACAAGATACTTTCTAATGCAAAGCTCTCTTAACTAACATTTACAATGTGACAAGAAAAGAGAGAAAAGTACCTTTTTCCAATGCTACGCTTGAATCTATTGATGATGACCTTAATCTATGATCCTTTTCAGCTCAATCCCTTCTACTGATGGCACACAAATACATGGAGATGATCAAGAGGCAACAACAAACGTAATACAATGCATAATAATCGTAAACAATAGCTATCTAGAAAATCAAGGAGTACCTAAATACTTTCATAAAAGAAGATACAAATATAGAAAGAAAACATCAGATGTTACTGTTGATAAATATAAAAGGAAGAGCTTAGAACCCAAACCTTGATGTTGGAGGCCTGCTTTGGTGAAAATATGAGTCCTTCACCGAAGCTCTAAAACATTCCTTCTCCCGAACACTTATGCATTATCACAATGCTAGGATGCAAGGGAAGGAGAGTTCAGACTAGCCCGACAATGACCAACCAAGCTCTAAAGTTGGGGGAATGAGTGATGTGAATTTATAGGAAGGGAGAAGATTTTGGGAGCCAATGAAAGGAGGAGGAAGGCCCAATTTATAAGGGATGAACCTCAAATGGATGAGATCAAGTCTCTAAAATCAGAGAGCTCGACCTTATCACCACCGTTTAACAATCAACGTGCTGCCCTGGAGCTTGTAGAGGCCGAAGCTTATCCTCCATTTGAGGAAACACTGCCAGAATGTGGATCAACACAGTTTTCGAAAAAATTAGGGCATTGAAAGTGCTAATCTAGAACTTTGAAAATTAAATCAGTGCAGTCATGGCACCAGGAAGGACGTTGACCTAGGAAACTAGGAATTTGACCAAGTTTCTTCACTAATACATGGAAGTCTTATTTGGATCTTCAAGAGATATGTTAACATATATCTTGATGGTGGAAACATTGCATAGGATCTGTCATGGGGAAATTCAGGATTAGGGTTGGGAAAATGAGCATGGTGAAAAGTAAATCAGCGCGGTCATGGCACCAGGAAGGGCGCTGACCTAGGAAACTAGGAATTTGACCAAGTTTCTCCACTAATCCTCCAAGGAAGTCTTATTTGGATCTTCAAGGGATATGTTAACATATATCTTGATGGTGGAAACATTGCATAGGATCTGTCACGAGGCATTTCAGGATTAGGGACGGGAAAGTGAGCATGGTGTAAAAGTACATTCTCTTATTAATCAATTATCATTGGCTCCATTAGCTCAGGACTAATGTTTTCCTTAAAAATCAGTCTTAATTTATTTTTAGGATGACTATGGAGCTTCCTATGGTAAAACCTAGGCTTTGTTTCTATGTCTTCATCCCCTATTTCCATACTCTGCATTCCTTTCTCACTTTTTTCTTCTTGATTCTTTGCTTCATTTTTTCTAACATTTGTGTCTTTTGTATTCTTTTTCTCTTTTCATATACCTTATTCTTTGGTTCCTTTATAATTTTCTTCTCAATAGGCACATGACTAGATTAAACCTTTGTTTCGGGGTCTAGGGTTTCAACAAGAGTTTTAGCTTTACCCTTTCTTGGTCTTCGAGGTGTAGGGCTTCTCTATGTCCTCTACCTTAGGGTTTTTATTTGCTTATCTAACTCGTGTACATACAATATCTTAATTAGGTCATGGTGACATATATCATGAGGTAACAATTTTTGTTTGGTTAGGAATTTAGTGGATATTTAAAAAAAACTTTGATGAATAAATAAGGTAAGCTCATCTTTTCAAAACCAACTAAATGACATAAAAAACTCATACCATGGTAAAGGTAGATTTTGGAATACCTTCGTCCACATGTAAAAAAGAGCTGCACAATATTTAGAATGTTATACCATTCAGGCTTCAACATCTTCTAAGGGACTCCCATGCTCCAATTAGGGTTTTGATGTTCTCCTTTTAGGAAGAAGTTGAGATCCACATTTTGCATTATTCATTTATTGAAACACTTCTCACCCTCGCCAGACAACCCTATGGCTTTTGATATTGAATCTTCAGTGAATAAAAACTCCATTCCTCTTATCTAGGCTCTGTTGTCATCAAAAGAGTGCATAAAATTATAACACCAACTTATATTGTAACCATCAAACCACTAGAAAATTGACTCCCATCATACATTTTTTAATAAAGCTGCAACTTCATCAATGACATCGAACCATACTCCATCTAGTTCAAATCGTCTCACATGACCTAATTTTCCCATTGCCTAACTGAGAAAAACTAAGCAATCTGCCATGTGCTATCAAAAATTGCTAAAAATTTCCTTCTCTGTCGCGACCCAATTACATAGGTTTGATATGGTTGATCTGCGCACAATTCTGGTTTTAACCGTCCTCTCCAAACCCTTTTTAATGTTTTGAAACCACCTCAAACCACCGCATCAAGTCATATCATATTTTAAATTTCATCAAAAACTTTTAAAACATTTAAAATGACCCAAGTGATAGTTATAAAACTTTATTTATTTCAAAACTGTATAGTTGCTACGAAAATATTTTGTAGTGAGGCCTGTAGCCACTACAAAAAATATTTCGTAACACCACCTTTTTTTAGCATCCGATTGGTGCAAGAATTTGGTAAAAAAAAATTGGCATGACATCAAAAAAAATTCTTAACATGCTTTTTAACTCTTATGCCACCTTTTCATACCAAAATTTTACCTAAAATTACACTTAAGACCAATTTTTTTGTAATAAAACTCTTAACTAATTTTCAAAACATTATGACCCTTTTTTGAAAGTATAAACTTAGTGTTAACATAATATCTGTGCAAAATTCCCGAATGCAATGACAAACAAGTTGTCTCTAATCCTATCAACAGAGATCGAAGGGACAAAAGAGGAATTGGTGTCCAAGAAATCTTGTCAAAAAAAGTTATCTTGTTCTTCAGAGTTGGCTACCCCCACAAAGTGAAGAGTCCAAAAAAGAGGTGTCTTTATGTAAGATAACTTTAATGGTAAGTGAATAAAAACGTCGATATAGGCGCAAGACAATAGTAGCATGCACATTGGTGGACTTAGGGTGCACTGTCAGAGTCAATTTTGTAGGTGTTAGATAATATTGTCTTAAATTGATATGGTTTTGTCTTAATTGTTAAATGTCTTAAATGAGTTCTTAATTGTCATTGTCTTAAACATAAAGTTGTCTTAAAATGTTTTTGTCTCAGAGTGTTTTTGTCTTAAATATAAAATTCTGTCTTAGAATTTTTTTGTCTCAAATCTTAAATATAAAGTTTTGTCCTAGAATATTTTTGTCTCAAATATTACATATACAATTTTGTCTTAAAATGTTTTTGTCACAAGTTGTTTTTGTCTTAAATATAAAGATTTGTCTTAAAATATTTTTATCTCAAACAATTTTTGTCTTAAATATAAAGTTTTGTCTTAAAATATTTTTGTATCAAACTATTTTTGTCTTCAATTTTGTTGGAAAGGAAGAGGATATTAAACACAAAATAACACAAGTATTTCACACATAAACACTCGAGCTGCGGCTCTTCTATTAATCACATGAATTTCAATCTCACTCAATGAATACAATGAACCCAATGAAGGGTATTTATCCTAACTAACTTGACACGCACACACTTACATAACTCAAATTGACCATCACTCACTTAACTCACTCTCTAACTCACTCACCAAATTCATCTATTACATAACTCAACTAAATCAATGCTTACTTAACTGATTGTCTAACTCTACATGTAGGAGTTAATTAACTATTTTAACACTCCCCCTTAATTACGACTGCTAAACTAAAACATTAACTCATGAAAACTCAAACATGCCTACCGGTCTATGTCTCAGTTAGGCTTACAACACCCAAATTTATTTTGTGAAACTAAAACACATATATTATTAATGGCTTTGTAAATATATTATCCATTTGATCACTAGATTTACAAGGTTTCAAGTGAACTTCTCCATTGCTCACAAGTTCTCCAATAAAGTGATATCTAGCATTAATATTCTTTCTCTTTTGCTGAAACACACTATTCTTGGATAATGAAAACGCTGATGTGTTGTCACAGTATATCGTTGTTGATCCTTGTTGCTTCTGCTTAAGTCCATCCAATACTCTTCTTAACCATACTAATTGACATGCTACTGAAGTTGCTTCTACATATTGTGCTTCTGTTGATGACAGTGTCACAATAGGCTACTTCCTAGATTCCCATGAAATCACACCTGAACCAAGATGGAACACATAACCAGATGTGTTCTTCCTATCATCCAAACTACCTGCAAAAACACTATCTGTAAATCCAATCAAATCTTTATTTTTTGTAATTGCATACATTATTCCACAATCTCTTGTTCCTGTTATGTATCTCAGAATTATTTTTCCTGCACTCTAATGTGTCTCTTTTGGAGTCTCCATAAATCTGGAAATCAAACTCACTCCTTTCATAATATTTGATCTTGTAGCTGTGAGATACATGAGGCTAGCAACCAATCTTTTGAATAGAGTTGGATTGACATCTGATCCTTGATAATCCTTACTTAACTTTGTACCTATTGAAAGTGGTGTAGGTACTAGTTTGCAATTATCCATCCTGAATCTTTTCAACAAATCTCTTGCATATTTCCTTTGACAAATAAAAAGTCATTTTTCATAATGATCAACTTCAATGCCAAGAAATTTTTTCATGAGACTAATATATTTCATCTCAAATTCTTTCATCATGGTTGCTTTAAATTCATCTAACTCAAGATCAGTTGTAAAAATCATATCATCAACATATATGTAAACAATCATATTTTTCCCATGCTCATTTACCTTTGTGTACAAGGTAGGCTCAATGTTGTTTCTACAAAATCCATTCTTAATCATGTAACTGTCGATTCTGCTATACCATGCTCTAGGTGCTTTCTTTATTCCATAGAGCGCTTTCTTCAACCTGTAAAATCTATCTTCTTTACCTTAAACTTCATATCCTGGAAGCTGCTGCACATAAATTTCTTTTTTTAGAATTCCATTCAAGAAGGATGATTGAGATCCATCTCATACACTTTCCACTTGTTCTGAGCTGGTGACACTAGAGCTTCTCTTACAATATCCAGTCTGGCTACTAGAGAAAATGTTTCTCCAAATTCTATTCCTGGTTGCTACAAGAATCATTTTGCTAAAAGTCTTTCTTTAAATCCGTCAATTTAACCTTTCTCATTCAACTTTGTCTTATACACCCACTTCACACCAATGAGGTTTTTATCCTTTGGAAAATTAACCAAATCCCATGTATCATTATTTTCAATAGAATCAATATCTTCATCCGTGGCTTGCACCCAATTTTCATCTTTGACTGCTTCTTCAAATGAAGAAGGTTGGAATGCCAACAATGCAAAATTTGAACTAACATCAAAATAATCATAAATATATTTTAAACTTCTCATATTTTTCTTACCATTTTTTATTCATTACCTGATTAACTTCTTGGAGAATTCTGGTCTGTTGATCTGCTTGAAGGTCCGTGCTACTTTGAAAATCTTGGAGTCCTTGATGGTGTGAATCTTTTTGGTGTTTTCTCTATTGATTCTTTCTGCTCCTTTTTTGCTACATCATCCTCTTCCATCAATGGTGCTTGTGCATCGATTGTTTTGTCTAAAGTTCCATTCCATGACTCTTGTTATTTGAACACAATATCTCTGCTAATTATTGTCTTCTCGATGATAGGGTTATACAATTTGTAAGATTTCGACTGATCACTATAACCAGTAAATATGCATTTTTAACTTTGATCATCCAATGTTCCTCTTATCTACTTAGGAACATGTGCATAGGCTACACATCCAAAAACTTTGAAATGAGATAAACTGCATGACATACCTGACCATGCTTCTTCTGGTACTCTATTCATCACACTCTTTGTAGGAGATATGTTTGTCACATGAACAACACATGTGACTGCTTTTGCCCAATACTCATTAGACAAGTTTCTTTCTTTCAACATGCTCCTTGTATTTTTCATGATTGTTCTATTATTTTTCTCTACTACACCATTATGTTGTGGTGTGTATCTGGTTGTATATTGTCTTCTGATTCCATGTTGTTTACAATACTCATGAAATTCTTTCGAATCAGATTCTCCATCACGATCTGATCTAAATACCTTGATCTGTCGATCACTTTGGTTCTCTGCTAAGGATTTGAACTCTTTGAACTTTGCAAAGGTTTCAAATTTCTTCTTCAAGAAGTAAACCCAGGTATTTCTGCTATAGTCATCAATAAAAGTGAGGAAGTAACAAATTCCACCAATCGAATGTGTCCCCATATGTTCACACAAGTCTGTATGCACCAACACAAGTTGTTTATTTGCTCTATATGAAACTCCCTTCGGAAGAAAATTATGATGTTGCTTTGCCAAGATGCAACACTCACAAGTGCTAGCAAGTTATTTGATGGGAGGTAACCATTTGACCATATGTTTCTACTGCAACAATATTAAACTAGAAAAATGAAAGTGTCCAAACCGAAAGTGCCATAACCAGTAATCATTAGAACATGAAACTGTAAAAGAACTCACATGATTGTTGTAGTTCATAATTAGAGGAAAGAGTTTATTACTCATCATCTGTACCTTTTCTATAACACATTGTTGCCCCTGAAATATAACTCTGTATCCTTTCTATGTCAATTGACCCACACTTATCAAATTTTGTTTGAGACCAGGAACATAATATACCTCTAAGATTGTCTTTGGATCTCCCTGCTTGTTCAGAATGTTGACCACTCCTTTTTCATCTACATCTACAGTCTTTTCAGTCCCCAACTTTACTTATGTTTTCACCGATTCATCCAAATTTGCAACCAAATTCTTGTTGCATGTCATGTGATTACTGCAGCATGGTGTTGCATGCTAGGAACATGGAGTCATTATTCTTTGTACTAAAATTAGCTCTGTGGTTTCCTTGATCAGCTATCTTCTTCCTGCAATCACGAGCATACTGACCAAATTTATTGCAATAATAACATTTGACCTTTGATTTCTCAAACCTTTGATGATTTTTGAAGCTTCCGCTGCTACTGCTTCCACTTTGATATTCATGCTCTTCTCGGCCATTTTTTTGACCACCATAGCTTCCACCTCATCCTCTGCCTCAACTTCTTGAAATAGAAACTTGACTTTTGAAATCATTTTCTAAAGTGGAATCCTTATTTTTGTCTATCATTGCCTCATGCGATAGAAGTGATCCCATCAACTCATCAACTGTTAGTTTTTCCAAATCCTTGGTTTCTTCTATGCTTGCTACCATAACATCAAACTTCATAGACAAAGATCTAAGGACCTTCTCAATCACTATTTATTTTTTAATGTCTTCACCATAAATTTTTAATTGATTTACTACAAACATGACCCGATTCATGAAAGAATCGAGGTCCTCTATTTCCTTCATCTACATACTTTCAAAAGCTCTCCTAATATTCTGCAATTTAATAATATTGAATTTGGCCATACCTTGATAGTTTGTCACTAAATTTTCCCATGCTTCCTTTGCTGAATATGTGATCATTATCTTCTAGAACACTGCTCGGTCCACTTCCTGATGGATAAGAAGCAACAATTTTGCATTCTTCCTTTTGTCTTTCTTCCATTGTTCCCTCTCTTCATTACTAAGGGCTCTTTCTTCTGCATCATTTTCAACCTCTGCAAAGCCAAAATTGAAATGATCCCAAACATCATGCACTTTTAACATGGTCTCCATTTTAATGGCTCACACATCATAATCTTTCCCACTGAAAAAAATAAGTCGTGGCTGAAAACTTGATGTGGCCATCTTACTTCAAAAAAACATCTTTTCTGATAAAACCATAACTTTTTTTATAAGGACTTTACAAAGCTCCTTTAAAAAAAGTCCCTTACAATAAAACACAAAAAGTTTATATAGATAAAAAAACCTTTTATAATAAGCTATTTTTATAATATATATTCCTTTTGTTCTCTTTTAAATCATTTCTAAAAAAATTATTACAAAAATACATTTTTAAAATATATATATATATATATATATATATATATATATATATATATATAACTCTTTTATAACATCCTCCTCACGAATTGTATTGTTCCGAACCTCTTGAATTTTATAACCCTCGCGACTCTTGGCCTTTACGAAAAAGTTTAACCATATTTTGCATGCATTATAACCCTCGTGGCTCTTGGCCTTTACGAAAATGCTAAACTGGATTGCGCACGCAACTAGAGAAAAAATTGCAGAATAAACTAGATATTTTAAAAATTCCACAACTCCTGCACAGTTTTTCAACAAAAAGGTGCGGACCTGTGCGTTTGTTGCATGGTATTTTGTACACTACAAAAAATTATTTTAGGCTCGTTGGTTACACTTACAGTGACTGGGAATGATGTGTTGATGATAGAAAGAGAACACCACGATATTTTTTCATCTAGGTTCAGAAGCCATTTCAATGGCCTCCAAGAAGCATTTGATGGTGTCATTGTCAACCATAGAAGTTGAATATGTCGCCGCAACAAAAACATCGTGTCAAGAAGTTTAGATGAGAAGAATGTTGAGGGATTTATGCCATTAATAAGGGGGAAGAACGACTATTTTCCGTGACAATAATTCTGCAATTGTAATATAAAAGAATTATATTTTTCACGAGAGGACCAAGCACATTGACACTAAATATCATTTTATAAGAGAATTGGTTAACTATGGTGAAATTGTGTTGCGGCATTGCAGGTCAGAAGAACAATTTGCAAACATCTTCAGAAAGCCATTGGCACATGAAAATGTTTTTTTTATCTCAGAAATTGTTTGGGAATTGTCAATGGCGGAAATTGTGATTAAGGGGGAGTGTTGGAAAATTAATATCGACCACCAAATTTATTAAACTAAAAACAACCATACCTATGATACACATGTAAATCAATGAAGCATATATTTTGTAGGTTACATATTTTGTTTGCAAGCTAAAGGACATGAATTAAATGAAGTTTTGAACATGGTTACGAATTACCCATTCTGCAACACATTGATAATTAAATTCAACAAAAGAGTTGGTAAAAACGTAAGGTCAAACATTAATTCCACAAGTAATATATGTAATTTGCAACATAGAAAAACATTTTTGTACAATCGCCATTTTGTGTCTTAATATTTGTGTTTTTATGTATTAAAATATTAAAATGTATGTTTTGAACAACGATATGCATGTACAAGTATTTTATATAATGGTGGATGTAAGTCTAAGAGGTCAAGAGGAGAAAATTGTGGAGGCATGAAAAAAAACAATTATTGGGGTTCCAAATTTTTATTATGTTGCTCCAACTTACTCTGTTTAACTTCACTTAAAATTTATGAGCTTTTATTTATTTTTGGTTTTAATCTTCGCAACTATAGTCTTTAGGATGATCTCTTCGCCTAATCTTTCATTTGCATTAATGGATCAATGACACCATAAATATTGGTTTTCGTTGTTTGAAAATATAATCCATGGGTTTGGGGATCATGTGTCATGTAGGTGGTCAGTCTAAAAAAAGGAATACCATCGGCGTAACTTCTACAACGCGTTGTAGGCTCTCATTTTCTAGGCTCATGTTCACAAAAGAAAATATTACTTTGAATAATTGATGATGTATTCTATTTACTAACTGTATTTGGTGGTGGGGATGTTCCTGCTTCTCTTTCCCTGAATTCACCTTACGTAACTTTGAGGGCGACTAAATCGACATTTTTCCATAAAATGGTGTAGTCTATCAAGCGGAAAATTTGCACGACCTTAAAAATCACTGAAATTTGGCCATTTTTTTCTCAAAACGTTTGATATTGAGAGTGATTGAATCTTATTTTCTATTAAGAGTCAAATATTTATAAAAAAAATGTTTTTAAAATTCAAAATATTGAAACTTGACCGTTATAACATAGATTTCCCAAAATTTATACTAAATTTTATCAAAATCTTACCAAACATTTCATTATTTTCTAGACAAATTAACAACCTAATTAGACTAGGCCTAGACTAGGCCTTTTACTTTTGGATTATTTAATGATTCAAACATAAATGTGAACAATGTATCATTACCATATTATTTCGAAAAAGTTAAGGAATTAAAAAATTTGTGAGCGCGTTGAAAAATTGTATTTGATTTCAAGAACGTGTGACAAAAAGGGATTTTTTTCTGTTATTTTATCATATCAAGTAGAATTTTCACCGATGAAAGTTTATTTAAACTTCTTTCATGCAATGTTGCGCTCTCTTTGAAAGAAAACTTAGATGGTGTTATGAGGCTTGTTCATGTTTGTCCCTTGTATACTCATATAGTCCCACACACATAAGCCTTAAATAAATAAATAAACCCTCAAAATTACTTGCCACAAAGAAAATCCAAGTAACGTTGGCATATGGTTTTCATCCATTGGGTTATCTAATTTTAATCATTATAAATGACTCAACTTTTCGTTTAAAATGAATTCGGATTTTTAGTATTTGTGATAATTTATTTGCATCAAAAAAACTATATATATAATTGTATTTTGGAGTTTGTATTTATGGTATTGATTCTAGTTATTATCATTATATATATATATTCTGTGCATATATATTTTTTCTATAACAAAGTTAATTTAGAATATTAAATTTTAAATATCATACTTTACATAAAATTTCATAATATAACTAATGAATTGAGCGTTCCTAAAGACATAAGTAATTATATAAGTAACTATTTTATGATATGATGTTTCAATTCCATTTTTAAATCAACATTGATTTTAACATTTTTTTTTGGTAAGTTAGGCTATACTATTAATTCGAAAAAAAGAGAAGTTACATCTGCTACAGGCAGGGTTGGCAAGCTGTGCTTAGCCAATCCTAGCCTTAGTTACTCGGTTTCGGGGCTCCTCAGAGGAGGAAACCAACTTGCACAAAACTTAATACATAAAATTACAATATGTGTAGTAGTGTTGATGTATCTAAGATGCAAAAAATATGCAAAAGAAAAAAAGCATTGATGGTGACAAGTTTGAAAAAAAACATGGAAGAGTTGTGTGGCTACGCAGGCCTCAATCTTCATCTTCATCATCACTTTTGGGGACCTCCTCCTCAATGGGGCAAGAAGGTGCCTGCGTAGCCGCTTTCTTCCTATCGACCAATGAACGCATGGGTTTGTGGACTGGTGCATAGAGGATGGGGGACTCTGGATCTACCCCATTATGGATGCGCATCTAGATTCCATCGGAATCCATCACCCAGACATCTAAATCATCCTCTTCCTTCACCTAAACTGGTAGCGGGTCAGTCTTGTGGAGCTGGGGTTGCATTTGGTGGGTGATGGTGGAATTTTGCAGTCTGCGCCTACCTCTCTACGTAGATTTCACTGGGGTGACTTCCTCCTGCTTGGGTTCAGGGCTCTGACACAAAAAAATACCTAAGGAGGAGCCTTCCATTGAATCTATTTGATTTTCCTCGCCACGGTGGTACCATCCAGGTAGAGCCCCTCTCTGTCCACCTTGGATGGTTCTCTGTCGTATGGGGGCCATTGGACAATAAGGTAGGGGGGATAAGTCAAGGGAGGGATGCGCAGCAAGGGTACAAGTAACACCAAGGCTCGGGGAGTCAGAAGGCCTGGAGGAGAGCTGCGTAGAATGGGATGTAATAGCCCAAAGGGGACTACACAATGCAACGCTGAGAATAGGGTTGCGTAGCCTTTTGAAATTAGGGAAGTTCTAGGAATGAGATAAAAAAAGAAAGGCAGAGGGAAAATAAGGTGGGTTGTTTGGGGTTGGGAGCTCATACTATTAAAGGGGCTTGGACACATGTGAGGAGGATGAAAATGAGTATGCATCGCACGCAGCTACGTGCGATGATCGATCACCTGAGCAGGCTCAAGGGGAGGGGAATGGATAATATACGAGTTAATCATGATAACGATTAATGGTGATAGAAGTAGAAGGGTGCTCGGGATAGGGTGATATAGTTCCCAGCCTCTCATCATCATACCTAATTTTGTCATTCTCGTGTAGATGGCTAATGGTTTGAGGATTTGCAACAGGTGAGGCTATGCACAAAAGATCTCCATTCTCAGGGATGCGTGAGATACGATTGCCAATCATATCAAATCTGTCTGAGTGATTCCTCCTCAACCTAAGTTAGGTTGGAATGATACAACTCACATCTACTTTCCACCCCTTTGTTCACAAGGATATTCGCAACTGAGTTTTCCTTTCTGCACACATGGCCAAAATTGATGGCTTTGTGGTTGTGTATCAACTATTCGAGAAACTTGAGTTTATGGGCAAGCCTCCATATTTTGGATACCTTAGAGGAAGTCTATCCTTGGAGGATTCTTGTGGCTGCCATAGTTATGATTTTCGAGTTTCCCTCCATTTCCACGGGGAAGTAATGAAACACAATTGCAATTTCAATACCCTATGTAAGCCCCTCCATCTCCGCAGAATTATTTTTGTCCCAACCTATGTTGTCGTAGTAGATCCTTAGGGGATTGCCTTGAGAGTTCCTGATAATGCCTCCGAATCCTGCATTTCTGGGATTTCCTTTGGACACACCATCGAAGTTGCATTTGAAGAAGCCATTAGGAGGGGTGCCATTTTTCAGGAGTAGGGATTCTTCCTGCGCCTCTAGGATTGATATCCACGGGGGTGTTTAGACTCATTTTACAATTGTTCCATATGTGGCACTCTGCTGCAGAGGTGGGGAGTGTAGGTTTTAACCCTGAATAGAAATTATCCACAAACAAATCTTAAAATAGAAAATAAACAATAGTGAGAACATAAAAACATAAAACAAATATACACAGATATTTTCCCCTACATCCCAAATCGAGACTACCACCTTGACTTTTCATTATATTCCTTTTAGTGTTACAACACATATATATACATGCCAAAGCATACATAAACCCCAATCCATTAACCCTAGATTAGAACATAACCATATTTCCCTTGACTGGATCTACAAAATACCAGGGGAAGAAAACAATCGTCCCCAAAAACCATGTGCAAACCCATGCAAAAACCCATGGGTGGGTCTACCCACCGAAACAAAATTTCCCAGGGCGCTACCCCGGACCCCAACAGCGAGGGATGCTACCCCCCTGTGATCCCCCTGCTACGCCTAGCGTGACGTACAATGCATGAGCCTAGTCATGGAAAGAATATAACTCATACGCAACATTCTCCCACTTGTTGTTTTATTTTCACAAGATCCCACAGGAGAGCTTAGTCATTATCCTAGCTCTGCAAAACCCATTGTTTCTCTACACCAAGAAAACTTTTAAGTTCTCACAGACTTCGTCAATGCATCTGCAACATTCTTCAAAGTGTCCACCTTTACTAGCAACACCCTTTTATCCTCAACCATATCTCTCAAAAAATGATATTGAACATCAATGTGTTTTGTATTTGAATGATAAGCAGGGTTCTTAGCCAATAAAATTGCACTTTGGCTATCACAGTCTATCCTTATAGCTCGCTACACCAACCCCATACATGAACAAAATATATGCAACCAAATTGCTTCCTTGCTTGCATGAGTGGCTGCCATGTATTCTGCCTCCGTAGTTGAAAGATCCACTACAGACTGTATTTTACTCATCCAACTGACTACACCTCCAAATAAGCTAAACACATACCCACTTGTAGATCCTCCTCACTCCAAGTGTCTAAGGATGGTGTTTCAAATAGGTTGTGGTGAACCGAGTCCCAGAGCTTCTCTGATGTGGATGCTTTCTCTTTGAAGATGTGGTTGTTCCTTTCCTTCCAGATGTTCCAAATAAGGATGCCCAAAATGATCTACCAGAGTCTATTTAGGAGAGTGTTGGTATAAGGATTTTTCATCTAGATGTTGATGGTGTTGATGATATTGCCCCTTACCTGGTTGGAACCATTACATAAGACTGCAATTCTATCCCACAGGAAATTGGCGGTGGGACATTAGTCCAACAGGTGGTCGATGGTTTCCAGGTTTTCCTAACATAAAGGGCACCTAGAGGGTCCTACAAACCCCCTCTTCAAAATATTCTCCCATGTGAGGATGCATCATTTACTGAGCAGCCATATGAACGTGGTTACTTTAGGCCAGAGATTGGCCCTCCATATCTTTTTCCGGATGAGATCTATTGGGTCGGGGTTCTGCTGATCAAGTTTGTTGTAAGCTTCCTTGGTCGAGTAGTTTCAGTTAGGAATATTCCCCTAGCAAAGGATGTCAAGTATTGTCTTTACTTTTATTTTTATTTTGGTGCTGAGATCCTCCCAGATGTCTGTATGGCCCTAGTTGTTCCAGTTTTCTTGCCATCTGTTCGTGTGTAGCCATTGCCTATATCCTTGGGAGGTTTCGTCCATCTAGAAGTCTTTTACATTTTTTCTTTGCCTTCCTTGGATAGATGCACTCCAAATAGATCTATGGAAGATGGAGGAAAGGCTTGGAATATGCTACCAAGAGTCCTCCCAGAATCTTTCTTGGGTACCACTTCGCAGCGCCCAGAAGTTGTGACTTTGTATCATAATATTTTGGTTGCTTGCTGTTTTCTAGATTTGGGATCCCCTAGAGTGTAAGTTGTACCAAATGAGGTCCTCCTTAGGCAAGGAGTATGCATACTTGGCCACCCATAGGTTTTCCCATGGAGTGTTGAGGTTGGAGACCCATTTCCACCAGATGATGGCTCCCATTATGTTATTACTATGCTTAGGATCGTGCAGTCCTAATCCCCCCTGACTTTGAGGGGTACAAACATCCTTCCAGTTGACCAAGGCCCATTTTTTCTTTTCTTTGGTGTTGCCCCATAGGAAGGATCTTTGCAAGTTGTGCATGGCCTTGAGGACCCATTGGAGGGATGTCAGGACTAAGATGTGGTATATGGGGAGAGATTGAAAGACCGATTTAATGAGGACCAGGCAACTAGCAATATTGAGGGTGCAATGGGTCCAGTTGCATAACCGAGTTTCCATTTTGTCCAGCAGAGCACGCCATGAGGAGTTACTGATGGTAGAGTTAGTTGGAGGAGCTTCTAGGTGTTTAGAAGGTAGAGAAGCAAAGGATAATCCCAGGATGCGGGAAATGTTGCGTTGGGTCAGAGGGGGAGTGTGAAAGAATAATATCTGCAATTTTTAAAGGTTGACTTTTGTACCAAAGACTTTAGAGAAGGACTCAGAATGGATTTTATGGAATCGGCTTCTTGGACCGAGGGGTAACCCATAATCATATTTTCATCCACAAATTGTTGGTGAGAGGAGGGGGGAAAGTCGTAGAGGGGTAAACCAACAGGGCGCCTGACTGGATGGAGATTTTGAGAAGGCGACCCAATCCTTCAGCCATAATGATGAAAATGAAGGGGGAAAGGGGGTCCCCTTGTCTGATGACTCTCGAGGGGTTGAAGGTAGCCGAGGGGATACCATTGACCAAAATGGAGAGAAAAGGGGAGGTGATTAGACACATGATCCAGCGTACCCAAGTGTGGCTGAAGCCAACGGCTATGAGAAATTTTTTAATGTATTCCTAGCTGAGTTTATCAAAAGCTTTGGATAGGTCAAATTTTTAGAATCATGCCAAGATTTTTGGAGGTTTTGAGAGAGTGAATGACTTCATGGGTTAAGATGATGCCATCAAGAATTGGTCTGCCTTCAACATAACCTATTTTCTCCAAGGAGATAATTATGGGAAGGAGCTTCTTCAACCTATTAGCAATAACTTTGGAGATAATTTTGTAAATGAAATTGCAACGAGCTATGGGCATGTACTTACTTTGTGACGCTCCGTTGTCTTATTTTAGGACCAAAGTGATGAAGGTAGCATTCATTTCTAGTAGAAGCCAGTGGGTAGTGTGATTCCTCCATGATGTCCCAGACTTCGTTTTGAATGGTCTCCCAGAAAAAATGGAAGAATTTTGTGGTGAAACCATCGGGACCTGGAGCTTTCCCAGCGTTCATCTGGAGGAATGCTTGCTCCACCTTAGCTAGAGTGGTAGCTACGAGGAACATCCTGTTGTGTTCCTCCATTATCATCTTGGGAATGTGTTCCATGATTTTCCCAATGGCCTCATGCCTCTGATGATTGGAATCCTGCACAATATTTCTGAAGTGATTGCACAGCTCCTCAATGATACCCTCTTGAGTTTCCATTCTTTCCCCAAATTTTTTTTTGAGAACAGTAATTCAATTATGCATGCTGTGCTGAATGGTGGAATGATGAAAGAATTTAGTATTCCTTTCTCCCTCTTTGAGCCAACAAATTCTTGATTTTCGTCTCCATAGAGCTTCTTCCTAGTTCCCTCTTTCTTCCATCTGAGTAGTTAAGGTCTTCTACTGACTTTCCGACTCAGCTGATTGTCCTTCCTAGATGATAGTATGTTGCAACTTCTTCATTTTTTCCTGCAGTTTTTTTTCCTATGAAGATATTTCCAAAGGTTGTTTTGTTCCAGACCTTCAATCTGCCTTTGAGCAGTTTTATTTTTGTCTAGAACTGGAGCATTTTAGTGCCTTGCAAAGGTACTAAGGAGGTCCACCATTTGGAAACCATATCCTTGAACCTTGTGTGACGAAACCAGTAGTTTTCAAGGAGGAAAGGTTTAGGATCATGCTTACCTGGTAGTAACCATTGAAGTTGAATTGGCCAGTGATGAGGGCTTGCAGTGTGGATGATAGTGTAGAGTTAACACACTGGAAACTTAAATAAAAAATCAAAAACACACAGCATAAAACATGAGACAATAGATTTAACGTGGTTCACCCAACCAATCTGGGCTACGTCCATCAAACAGAGGCATCGACAATCTCATTCATCAACAGGAAAATATATCAACAGAATTACTCATCTGCACTTCTCTTCCTCTCACCTCACATCCCTCATGATCATTTGCCTCTGCGCGCTTACATTTTATAGATGGGAGTAGAAAATGAATCATAAATTAAATCACAACAAAATAGGATGCAATAACTCCACATCAGGATTAGATGCAGTCAATTTAGCAACAAATCCTATTGTTGTCATATTCATGAGATTTTCTCCAAATTTAATATAAGAAATCTCAACAATCTCCACCTTGACAACAATTAGCATGATACCCTATTCCATTATTATTTTTTTCTTTTCTTCAAGCCAAGAGAAGCCAGAAACCATCGTAGCTTCTCTAATAAAACTGGTTTCATGAACATGTCTGCACAATTTTCCTTTGTATGCACTTTTTCAAGAGAGACTCCTCGTTCAGTGATAACCTGTCTTACAAAATGGTACTTGATAGGTATATGGTTTGATTCACTATGACAGGCCAGATTTTTAGCCAAGTGAATTGCACTTTGACTATCACAAAATAACTTGATGTTGTCCTGCAACCTACCAAACTCACCAAAAAAACCTTTCAACCAAACCGCTTCTTTGCAAGCATGTGAAGCAGCTATGTATTCTACTTCTGTAGTGGATAAAGAAACAATGTTTTGTAGCTTTGAAATCTAGCTTATAGCTCCACTTGCAAGAGTAAAGACATATCCTGAAGTTTACCTTCTCTTATCCAAATCACCTGCAAAATTGGAATCAACATATCCGCAAAAAAATTCACTACTTCTGTTATAAGTGATACAATAATCACTTGTGCCTCTCAGATACCGAAGCACCCATTTCACTGCTGACCAGTGTTCTTTTCCTAGATTTTCCATATACCTGCTGACAACTCCAATTGCATATGAAATATTTTTTCGTGTACAAACCATCCCATACATCAAACAATATACTACATTGGAATATGGAATTCGAGACATATATTCCTTTTCTTCATTTGTGTTGGGACATAAACTTGAAGAAAGCTTAAAATGGGAAGCTAAAGGGACTGAAACTGATTTCACATTGTTCATACCAAACCTCAAGAGAATTTTCTCAATATAATTCTATTGTGATAACCACAGCTTATCATTGCTCCTGTCTCTGAAAATATCCAAGCCCAAAATCTGTCTCACTGCTCCTAGATCTTTCATATCAAACGTCCTAGCCATCTAAGCCTTCAACCTATTGATCTTTGTTATGCTTTTGCTTGCTAAAAGCATATCATCAACATATAACACTAAGATAATGAACATGCCATTACTCAATTTCTTAAAGTAAACACAATGATCATATTCACTTCTTATATAATTTTGACTCATCATGAAAGAATCAAATTTCTTGTACCATTGTCAAGGTGACTACTTCAGACCATATAATGATTTCTTGAGCCTACAGACAAATTTATTGTTGCAATTTTGAACAAACCCTTCCGGTTGTTCCATGTAAATCTCCTCGTCTAAATCTCCATGTAAAAATGCAGTTTTAACATCTAGTTGTTGTAATTCAAAATCAAGTAAAGCAACTAATGCTAACATAATCCGAATTGAAACAATTTTTACAACTGGTGAAAATATCTGATGAAAGTCAATTCCTGCTTTCTGAGAAAAACCTTTTGCGACCAGCCTTGCTTTGTACCTATATTCTATCTCATAAACACCCCTTTTCAATTTGTAAACCCATTTAAATCCTATAGTTTTTCTGTCCTTAGGAAGTTCAACCAGGTCCCATGTGGCATTCTTTTGTAATGCTTTCATATCATCCTTCATAGCTTCTTTCCACTTTACACTGTTAGAACCTTCTACAGCTTCCTGATAGCATAAAGGTTCATCATCATTAGCAGTTAAAGAAACTGAAGTAACATAATCATCATACCTTTTAGGAGGACGTCTAATTCTCATGGACCTCCTTAAAGATGTTTCTGGCTCTTCCACAATTTGTTGATTATTATCTGTAGGAACTTCTTCATGGTTTGTGTCTGAAACATGTTCATGATCTGCATCTGAAACCAGGGAAAATTTTAAGGATGGAAATTTTTTTTGAAGATTAACAAAATTGGCGAATCTCACTAGTCCCTAATATGAAAAATATAAAATATTTATTGATGTATTTGTAAAATTATTCAAATTTATAATGATATTACGTATATTTTCTATATAATTTGGCGAATTTAAATGTAATTTTATATTGTAACATTTGGGCGAATCACTCTTATAAAAAAATGGAAATTGGTGAATCTTTTTTTGGGAAAAACCATCGAAAATTAGCCCACCTGCGAATTTTAGCCCCTAAAATTTTCCATGTCTGAAACTTGTTCATCTGGACTATCATCAGTATTTGAACTGGTTTCAAACTAAATATGTTGAAACTTAGGTACATTATCCGGTTTCAATTTATCATCTACATCTGGATTATCAAGTGAAGATTCATTGAATTTAACATCTCTGTTAATGATGATCTTGTGAGTAGTAGGATCCCACAACCTATATCCCTTAGTCCCATCACCATATCCAACAAAGATATATCTTTTTTATTTAGGATCTAATTTAGAAGGCTAATGTTTCGAAATTAGAGCATATGCATCACAACCAAAAACTTTCAGTTTAGAATAATCACATGGATGACCTTTCCATACCTCTTGAAGAATTTTTCATCCTATTACAGTTGATGGTGATCGATTTATCAAATATCAAGCCATAGAAACCGCCTCTGTCCATAATTCCTTCTGCAAATTGGCGTTACTAAGCATACTTCTTTCTCTCTCTATGAGAGTCATGTTTATGCGTTCAACAACTCCATTTTGCTGAGGAGTATATACAGTATTTATATGTCTTTCGATCCCAACTTCCTTGCAATAATTATCAAATTCCTTTGAAGTAAACTCACCACCATTGTCAGTTCTTAAACATTTAATGGTTCTTCCAGTGATGTTTTCTACTAATGCTCTAAACTACTTGAAAACTTTGAATACCTCAGAATTTTTCTTTAATATATAGACCCACACTTTTCTAGAGAAATCATCATTAAAAGATACAAAATATGACGATCCTCCATATGAGGTTGTAGGAGATGGACCCCAAACATCAGAATGGACATAATCAAGGATTCCCTTACTAGTATGTTTTCCAGTTTTAAACTTCGGCTTGCTTTGTTTCCCATATAGACAATGTTTGCAGAAATCTAACTTAGAAGACTTTAAACTAGGAAGTAACTTACGATCAAATAAAATTTTTAATCCTCTTTCGCTCATATGGCCCAACTGTTGATGCCATAGATGAATAGAATTACTGTCTTTTGCAGATACTGTAGAAGAATGATCTGACTCTGTTCTTCCTTCTAACTAAAAAAGATTTCCAACCTTCTTTGCTTTCATTACTAGTAAAATTCCTTTATAAACTTTCATTACTCCACCTTGAATAAAGGTTTTATATCCATTTGTGTGTAGCATTGCTAGAGAAATGAGGTATTTTCTGAGTTTAGGCACATGTCTTACATCAGTTAATATTTTATTTTTCCCATCAAGCATTTTAATCTGGATGCTACCAATTCCCACAATATTACATGAGACATCATTTCCCATGTAAACCACTCCATCATTGATTTATTTATAAGATTTAAACCACTCTCTATGAAAGCACATGTGATTTGATGCACCAAAATCTAACAACCAATTTTTATCATGATTAGACAAACTAACTGATAACACTTCATCACTCATACCTGAACTGGATGCCGAACCTGTATCTGTCATGTTTGCTTCTTTATTTTCTGTCGAAGAGTCTCCTTTGGATGTTTGTTGTCTCTTCCAATAGTCCTTCTTCAAATGTCCTGATTTGCCACAAAACCAACACTTTACCTTACTCTTCTTCCCTTGACCACGAGTTGTTTTGCTTACTGAAGCGTATTTCTTTAGAACGAACTCTAACCATCATTACTTCTGATGTAGAGGTTTCTGAATTTGACCTTTTCCTGGTTTCTTTAGATAACAAATCTCCAACAACATCACCAAATTCAAGGGTTTTTGATGAACTAAGACTTATAGAAGTAACAAAATGATCCCATGACTCGGGCAATGAGCATAATAAAGTTACAACTTTATCTTTTGAATCAAATTTTACTTCTATGCTTTCTAACTGCACCAAAAGAGTATTAAAGGTATTCAAATGATCAGTCATTGATATACCTTCCTTCATGCGCAAACTATACAACTGTCTCTTAAGAAGAATCCTATTGGTTAAGGATTTTTTCATGTACAACTTTTCAAGCTTTATCCACAAACCAACAACAGTTTTCTCTGACACGATGTTAAACAAAACATCATCGGCCAAACATAATTGAATGCCGCTCAATGCTCTTTCATCGATGTCACTCCATTCGTCATCCGTCATGGATAAAGGTTGTTTGGCTTTGCCCAAAAGTGCCTTCGCCACGCCTTGTTGTACGAGTAAATCGTGCATCTTAACTTTCCAGATCTCGAAGTTATTTTTCCCATTGAACTTTGACTTTTTGCCATAGCTTAATTTGTCTTCTCAAGCAGCACAAGGAAATATTCACACAGACCTATCATTTAACATTACATGCAGTGGCTTTTTAACAAAACAAAATTTTTTTTTGGATACCTTCAATTTTCCATACAGCAACAACTCTTCCGTGCCGAGTATATCTTAAAAAATTCCAATCATGGTGCCGTTTAAACATGTAGCTCACGGCCTCATGGCCTCTTAGTTTTAATTCTGCATGAATTGGCTTTCTCCTCAACAAACTTGGCCTCACGATCTCAAACTCGACCTCTATGTCACCACCTAGCCGAATGAAATATTATGTGATGAAGAATATATCTAGTATGAGGCTATCTGATGGGCACCTCCTCTTTTGTTGTTCCATGTGAAGATTCCATTGGAGGTTTGTATATCGATGAGGTGGTTACCATGAATAAAGTTCTTGAACCCGTTACTATCCGAGTCCAGATTCATTCTCCCTCCTTTCTTTTCCTGACGACTGGTTATCATATTGAATTCTCCTCCGAGGAGCCAGAGAGGAGAGGCTCATTGATTATTGAGATCCATTAGGTTGTGCAGGAGCTCCAATTTTTATTGGGTGTTTTGTGGAAAGAAGACATTTGTGAGTAGCCCATGCATATCTATGCCAATTAGGTGAAAGTTTGCCTAGATGAAGTTTCTGTTAGCATGGAATTTTTCTAAGGAGATGATTTTGGGGTTCCAGATAATTGTGAGGCCTCTAGTTGCTCCATTGGCATCAACCTCTATTATATTACTACCTTTCCAAAAAAATTTGAAGATTGTATCTAGAGTGGAGCTGGACCATTTGGTTTCTTGCATGTAGAATATTGCAGGGAATTCCTTAGTAATACTTTTCTTTATTTTCCTGTGCTTCGTGGGGCTGTTGAGCCCTCTTATGTTCCAAGAGATGATCTTCATGGGATAGGATTGGTGGTATAGGTAAATAATCTTGTCATCTTGGGGAATCGCCCTGACTCTAGCATTTATTTCCCTATTTCTATAGTTCTTTCAAGATTTTTTTTTTCTCCCCCTTTTGTAGGACTCTTTAATGATGTATTTGGTGTTAATGAGCGTGCCCCCTGGATACCTAGAAAGGGGAGCCGTTGTGCTCTGGCTAGGATTTCTTCCATATTTTGGACTTGTTGCTCCAGTGTAGATTTGAATTCTTTCTTATTGCAGGCATCCTATAACCGTATAAGATCCAATCCTTCCAGATCAATGTTGTATGGTTCTTCCTCCATGGATTTTGGGATCGACTCCAAGATCTGTTATTTGACTTTTAACGCATTGTTATCCTCTACGTAGTTTGCAGTTGGAGATTTCAGGAAGGTCTCAAAGGGGACCTTGTCTTGTTGAGCCTTTGAGGATTGGGCTTGCTCCATGGAGGTATTCCCGGCTTCGATGACTGGCTCAAATTTTCTTTCCTTTAGTTGATTTAAGGTTGCAAATTTGTTGCTAGTCGCGAGTCCTTTTTTATTCTGCTAAGGGGTAGCTCTTTTGTTGTGCCATTTTTTTATTGCTACCTTCATGAATCCTTCTGCTTCCTAATCGTTGGCTTCCTTTTCAACCATATCTTTCTTGTTTAGGGATATTCTCTGAAGAGATGTTCATGTTGGTGAAAATTCTTGCATCTAAAATGAATGTGCTCATAATCTATAGTTTAAGTCCATTCAAAATCTTCATGCAACAGACATACCTAGCCTGGTAGTGGTTCCTCAAATTTCATGTAGAAGCATATGCGGGAATAGGCTACGTAGCGGTTGATCTTGGTCTCCTCTGCAATCTTGACAAACTCCCCTAGGGCATTGCCAATGTCTCTGAGGGTTAGCTCATCCCAGTAGTCTTGGGGGAGTGAGTAGAGCCAGATCTAGACCGGAGCCTAAGTAAGATCTTGTCTTTTAGGGTTGAATCCCTCTGTCCAGGGTCTGAGGTATAGACTTGCAGTGTTGAAGAAGTAAGGGCCTCCGTCCATGATTCTATATTTGTCTTGAGTAAAAGTGAAGAGCACGTTTAAGAAGCATTTAGCGCACAACTGTAGGTCGATGTGGCCTTTGGGTTTCCATTTCAAATATATCCATCCTCTCAAAGATTTTTCCATGGGCTAGATGCCCATGAACTTTCCTGTCAGTGCATGATCCTTCATGAACTGGATTCTGCCATTGATGCGATCCGTTGGGAGCTAGATCATTGTTTTCTTGGAGTTTTTTGGTATGCATGTTGCTAAATTTGTATTTGTTTCTTCTACTACTGGTATATTTTTCAGCTGCATTGTGGGAGTCACCCCTGTAGTCTCTTGAGACAGACCAAAGTTGTGTTGATTGACGGTATTAGCTCGTGCTGCCGCCTTTGTGGGAGGCTGGCCTGTAATGGGGGGAGCAGTTGTTCCCCCACTAGATTCGATCATCGGTGAGCCTTAAGCTATCCAGGAGAGAGATCACGACCTTACAATCTGGGGGTGGAGGTCTTCCTGGGGCATCCAACACCGAAACCTACAAACCCTAGGTCATGGATGTTAGCCTAGTGCAGAGCTCTGGTAGGGTTTCACCAAATTCAAGATTGATTTTAACATTAAAATGAAAATTGATTTTAAATTAACGTGGAATGGGTGATATTTCTTTATTTATATTTATCTTTAAGATATTACTTTATTATTTTAGGTACTTAAGAACCAGTAAAATATAGAAAATTTGAAATTGTTTAACTATATATAAATAATCAATTTTCTTACGCATTGAAACCTATGAGTTTTAAAGAGGAAAAATATATTTCTACTTAGACATCGAAAATATATATAAATAAATCATTAGAAAATATATGCATCATCCACCATCACTGAAATAAGAGGAAGAAGCAAAATAACCATAACACTAAAATATGTGTAACTGCAAATTACAAAACATTTAAAAGAACAACTCATAATTATATAAATTTCTTGCATTAACGGTAACCCTCTGACAATAAACTCTTTAGCGTATTCATTTATTATTATTCCGAGTATAAAATATTCATAAAAATAATTTGATAATAATGCCCTTCACACTTTGTACACTTGCATGTGTATTGTTACTAATTATAAACCCTCACGGGTTTTATTTGATACTAATTTAACTGGTCACACTTCACACTATTAAACATTTACATCAACTCAAAGGAACATCAAACTACTATATAATTCACCACAAATTGACGAACACAACCAATTAAAAGCCAATTTATATTAAACTAAAAACAGGACGATGACAACAGTGTGACCTTAACTTATGCTATTTAAACTATTCAAATTATATAGATATTTTATCATAGTTTTCTAAAACAGATCTTGCACTATGATCTGATCTTAGCATAGAGAAAGACGGATGTCAAGATCTGTTTATGCAATATATCTATATGTCTTAGCTAGTGGTGTCCTAGCCACCTCTCCTGCACATGTGTACTCTCCATATTATTCTATATAATATAAACGTTGCGTCTCTGCCGCCATCTTGCAATAAAATGAACAAGACGAAATGATTTAACTTAGAAGGATTTCCACTAGATTATAAATTAAAATATTTTTAGTTGAATATTGTATATGACATGAATCTTACAGTATGCACGAGAGAGATATAAGTGTTTGGTATGTAAAAGTAGAGAAGCTAACAGAACTTATGTTAGTTAGTGGTGTTTGGGAGGAGTGTAGATAAGCTTAGTTGTGCATGCAATAACTATGGATAGTTAAAGCTAACTTAACCTAAGTGTGCTTTATGTTTTGCTAATGTGCACATGCACCACATGCAAACACTAGAGTTAACTAACTAAGCCAAGTGCACATCGAATTTAAGCACTGGAATTAACTAGCTAAAAACAAGTGCATATTTCATGCAATATCTAGAGTTGAACTAAAGCTAATTAAGGCAAAATATGTGCATGTAAAGAACTCAAGTTAACTAGCTAAAGGCAAGTGCACATTTCATGCAATCTCTAGAGTTGAATTAAAGCTAATCTAGGTGCATGTACACCAATACCCCCCCATAAGCACAACTTAGGTGAGTGTGATGCAAAATGAGTGAGTCCCGGCAACATGGCCATTTTAGGTACCCATATACAATGCATGAAAAGGAGGAAAGAGGGAAAACCCAGTGGGAAGAAAAATCCACCCTCAAAACATAATGAAAAAGCAGAGAAAAGACAAATGCTAGGCGGTTGTTTCCTTCACCCTAAGACGATCTCGTAGGAATTGAAATTTCTACTCAGTGAAAGCCTTGGTGAAGATATCAGGATTCTTCTCGAAACTAGGACAATACTGAAGATCGATAATCCCAGCATGAATTAGTTCTCTAATGAAGTGCATGTGGAATTTGATGTGTTTGGTCCGCTGCCGTTGCACTAGATCTCTGTAAAACTTTAGCGTACTTTGATTATTGCACCAGATGATAGTTGGACGATGGATACTAATCCCAAGCTCAGATAGGAAATGTTGTAGACAAATGGCCTGAATAGTGGCATTGACTGCTCCTTTATACTCGGCCTCTGCTGATGACAAAGTAATGGCATCCTACTTCTTGCTTTACCAAAAAATTGGGTCGGATCCCAAACTAAGTACATAACCATAGGTGGACTTGTGATCAATGTCGCCAGCCCAATCTGAATCTGTGAACCCAATGAGATTCAAATAAAAAATGGATGCATAATAAATCCCATAGGTGATTGTCCCCTGGACATATCAAAGGATGCACTATGTAACTTTCAAGTGTAACTCATGTGGCTCCTACATGTATCTGGAAACTGCTCCTATGACATACGAGAGATCAGGATAGGAGTGAGTGAGATAAAAAATACTTTCCACAAGCTGACGATACCATGTGCAATCAACCAATGATGTGTCTTTGCCATTCTCAAGATTTATCCCTGATAAGAAAGGTGTGATCATTGGCCTGCAGTCACTCATGTGAAATCGTGGCAAAATATCTCTAGCATACTCTGGTTGATAAATGGTAATCCCAGAACCACTCTGATTGATCTCTAGTCCAAGTAAGAAATTTAGCAAGCCCATGTCTGTCATAGAAAACCACTTATGCAATGCAGTTTTAATCTCAATAATGAAAGAAGATGAACTACCTGTTATCAAAATATCATCTATGTATAGTACTATGATCAAGAAGGAGTCAATTTTCTTCAAAAAATAAACATTAGAATCATATTTGTAGCATACAAAATTTTGAGATAACAAATAAGACTCCATCTTTGCATACCATGCTCTAAGTGCCTGCTTGAGGCCATAGAGAGACGTCTTTAGTTATCATACCAGAGATGAATTGTGAATGTATCCATGTGGCTGCTCCATGTAGATTTCCTCCTCGAAATCACCGTGAAGAAAGGAATTCTTCACATCCATATGATTCACCTCCCATCCTCTTGCTGCTACAATGGAGAGACCTAGCTGAATGGAATCCATTTTTTCCACTGGAGAAAAATTCTCATCATAGTCAACACCATGTACCTGATGAAAACCTTTTGCTACCAACCATGCCTTATATCGACTAACTTGGCCAATTGCTACTTTATTGGTCTGGTAAACCCACTTGCACCTCACAATTTTACGATTGGAAGGTAGCAGAACCAATCCCAAGTCTGGTTTTCAATGAGAGAGTTATATTCCTCAGCCATTGCTGCTTCCCATTCAGGATGCCCAGATGCTTCTACATAAGTCTGTGTATCAGATGCATGCATCATATAAGCATGCATGGGCAGGCATGGCTCTATAGTTAAGAGTGCTTGTGAATCTTCCTCAAACTGAGGTATAGAGGCAGGATCATCAAGGAGATCACTCATGCTATGCCATTTTTGTGTTGAAGGTGGTCAAGAATATTTTGAACTACATGCGGAAGTATGATCTCGATGTTCAACAACTAGTGGTCAAACAAGTATCACAGGAAATGAGTCATCTTCATCAGAATTATGATCTGAAGTTTCATCTACATACTCATCAATGAGTGGTAATGGGAACTTGGTAACAAGTTCATCTGCCAGTGCATGCAAAATATCTTCGTCAAACTTTACACTCCTTCCAATAAAGAGCTCTTAAGTGTTTATATCAATCAATCTATACCCTTTCACTTCATCAGAATATCCAAAAAACATGCATGCTTTACTTTGAGGCTCCAAATCCTTTCTCTTCTATGTAGAAATGCAGGCCCATGCTCAAGATCCGAAAATGCGGAAATGACTGACTTCAGGTTGCATGCCAGTCCAACCCCCAAAAGGCGTTTTTCCAGTAACAGACTTATGAGGATATCTGTTCTGGATGTATAAGGCTCAATTGATAGCTTCAACCCACAATTTTGACGAAAGGGATCTTGCATGCAACATGCAATTGGCCATCTCTTTCAAAGATCGATTCTTCCTTTCAGCCACCCCATTTTTCTATGGATTGTAAGGAACTGTATGCCTAATTCATTACAAATATTCTTGATATATTTGTTGACATATTCCATTCCATTATCTGTGCGGAGTATCTTGATGCATTTTCCAAACTAATTTTCGCATGCGCTTTGAAAATATTTAGATGTTGAAAAACTTCAGACTTGAGTTTCAAGAAGTAAACCCAAGTGAATCTCATGTAGTCATCCATAAATGAAAACACACATCTTTCTTTGCTCATTGAAAGCACTGGGAATGGGCCCATGAGATCACTATGTACAAGTTCCAAAGGTGAAGAGGCTCTCCATGCATGCCCCTTCTCGAACTTGTCTTGTGGATGCTTTCCAAAAGCACATCCATTACAAACACCATTTGAAAATTCAATGGTTGGAAATCCTATGACCATCCCATGCTTGCTAAGTTGTTGTATATATCTCAAATTCAAGTGCCCAAATATCTTTTGCCAAATCCTACTTTCTTCATTTGAATGCATAAGTAGAAAAATAGAATCCAATTAAGGAACAAAATCAGAAAATGTATATAGACGAGATTGATCATTTACCTTACCAAATGCAATCTTCAAGTTGGTTTGCATGTCATAAATGCTCACGGAATCCGGGGTAAATTCCACTTTCCTTCTGCTACCTCTGTGTGTCATCTGATAAACTGAGAGAAGATTCATATAAAGCCTTGGAATATGCAAGACATTCTCAACACTTCCATCTTCGAATTACACTCTTCCTTGTCTAGTTGCTACAACTGCAGAATTGTCCCCCATGAGAATAAGAGGTCTTGAGTATGCACGTAGAGAAGAAAAGGATTCCTTTGAAGAATCCATATGATGTGAAGCTCTTGAATCGATGATCCATACTTGCAGTGTAGAATGAAGAGCAATCAAAGCATGCCCGTTACCTCTTGGTTCTGGCATTTTTTCTCCAAACTTCTTCTTAGCATTCTCAGAAATGTGGTCTCCAAGATTGTGTTGTTGGAGTGTTTGCGCCATAAAATCTACAGTCTTCTTAATGCATGCAGATTCAGGGTGAAAAGAACGGTCGTAATAATTTCACATTGAATTCCCTGTTGTACCTTTACTTTTCTTTTATCCAGATGATCCATGAGGGGGTTTCGGATTTCCTCCCTTTCTTGGATCAAGATCCTTCTTCCCTTTTCCTTTTTGATGGTCTTTGGAATTTTCCTTTCCGTTTGCATGCATCGTAAGTGCATGCGCTTTGGAATTTTTAAGTGTGCCCATTTTGATGAGCTTATCTTGCTCATGCATCAAAGACTGAATAAAATAATCCAGTGAGGGTATCTTCCAAGTTGCACCAGCTGCAAATCTTACTGTGTGGAATGTAGAGATGAATACTGCATAATCTGGACCAAGTTTTGATAAAATGGAAAGAGTCATCTGACTTTCTTGCTTGGATTTATCGATCCTGCATCCTTTCAGTTGAAGCATCAAGGCTTTATACCTTGTGAAGAAATCTTGAATGTTCTCAAAATTTCCCAGATCCAATGAGTTTAACTCATTTTCGAGAGTGTGACCCTACATTTCATTATGTTTTCCAAACAAATCCTTCCAAAGTTTTCCATACTTCATTTGGATTTGAACATGATCAACATGAAATAGTAGTTCTAGAGAGATAGATAAATATAGGATGTTGAAGGCCTTGTCCATGCGATTGAAATATCTTGTTTTCTCCACTGCCGATGTTGGTTCAACTTCTATTTCCATGTTTACTTGAAATAAGTCTCTACTTTTGATATGAAGTAGAATCTTTGGCTTCCATTCGAAGTAATTATATGGAGTAAGAATTACTGATTGTGGAAACTCCAATTTAGACTCCATTTTTTTTTGTTTCTTCAATCTTCTGAACCTGCAAATTAAAATTGCTTGTGCACTAATTACAAATCCCTATGCTCTTATACCATGTAGAAATTTGTCGTTACACCAAAACCTGCAGGTTTTGGTAAATTTCCAAATAGGTAACTAAGATCACTAGGGTGGGAATTACAGATTCCATAGAGATGTGGTGATTATTCCAACAACCCCCCTCAAACGCAGCTTCAGGGAATCAACAAGGAGGCACAACATAGTTGCCACCACGGCGATCATGAGGGGGTGGAGATTTGTGGAGATGGGCAGCGTGTGACGGATGGACAGACCTTGCATCATGAATAGGCTTTTTCTTGTGGTGGTTGAAGGGAGTAGATATCTCCATCCTGTGAGGCTTCGGGATTTTGGGATTGAGAGGAGAAGGTGGTCTATCCTCATCAATAGGAGTGGGAGGTGAGTGATGTATGTTTGGTTGGGATGTTGGGTTCTGATAATAAGCAGAAGGTGGAATCACTAGGACATGGCCATTTAGCGATACAACTCGGGGTGGAGGTCTAATGGGATAATGGGGTTTTTCTGGAGGAGAAGGGTGGGATTTAGAAATCAGTGGTAGAGGGTGGGGGAATTCCACAGGGAATGGAGGAAAAGTAGATAGCTTCATGTGATCTTGGGGAGGTTTATGATCAGGGAAAGGAGAATGCTTCTTGTGTGGTTGTGGGGTACCAAGGGATTAGGCCTGGGTAAAGGATTATCATTGGGATGGAAAGGCAGCCTGGTAGATGGAGAATCTGGATCAGAGTAAGCATATGAGAAAATAATAGAGAGAACGATGAGGATCAAGAAAGGATGACGGTGGTGAAGAGTCCCTGCAATCTCAACTAAGTCCAATCAAAATGCAAGCGATTTGAATGGAGAGGGATGGTATGGGAAGGAAGAGCGGAGTTTAGGGTTTATATAGACAAGACAACCGCCTTTTAGGGTAGGGAGGTGGTGGAGATGATGAAATGATAATGGTTGTTTGAAAATACAATCCACTGGTCGGTAATCAAGTATGATGTGGGCCATCGGTGTATAGAAAGGAACACCTTCAGTGTACCTTCTGCAACACGTTGTAGGTGCCCATTTTTTCTGGTTTGTGTTCACAACTGAAAGGATTAGTTTGATACTATTCCAAATAAAGTTTGATACTTTTCATTTGGAATAGATGATTATATCTAAACTTTATATTCATCAAATTTCTGCAGGTTCGAGGATGAACCGATTGCGTTCATTAATTTATCCCGATCGTCCATGATGCGCATTTCATGATTACCGTTTTCCCTTTATTAACTATATTTGATGCTGGGGACGATATGCTTCTCCTTCCCTAATTTTACGTTACTGAGCGAATGTTAACGCGGAAGAAGTATATTTTTCATCGACAGTGCTGTATACAGGTCAGCTTTTACCGCGACCGACGTTTGTTAATAAAAGATTCGCTCTTTATTAATGTATAAGTCAAAAGAGAAGTGGAGACGATGTGTTATGTGAATATTATTTCGCAAAATATAAAGGAATATTACAAAATTTATGAGCGCCCCAAAAAATGGATTCGATTTTAGGGCGTATGACGAAAGGCATTCCTTTTTGTTATTCTATCATATCTAGTAGACTTTTCAAGAACCAAAGTCTAATTCAAACTTCTTTCACGCACGGATTTGCTCTTTTTGAAAAAAACGTTTTCATGGTGTTATCAAGCATATTTATATCTGCCCCTTGTTGTAGCCACTTATCATACAAAAGGTAACTCTAGAACTTTTAAAATACACGAAATTTACTAAAGATCCAACAAAGTAGCATAACTCTAGTTTGTAGTTCAAATATAAGAATGAACCAGCCTAGAAAGCTAGATGAACAATCCAAAACTAAGAACCGAGAGATAAATCTTTCAATTGTTTGAGTTTTGGGGGTAAAAAGTTTTAAAATAGGAAGTTTTAACTCGTCTAAAATTAACAGAAAAGATAAAAATTAATGACATGATGCAATTAGATATACATAAAAGATCTCTTAATTTGTGACCTTAATTTAACCTCTTTCTTTTAGGCTATATAGAAATTAGTTAAGTATTATATGTGATCATCATTTTTGGATAAGTTCTGTTGTATAGTATTAATAATGTTTTTAAGTAAAAGGTTACATTTTATAAGATACATTAACTAAACGATATCCATTGGTGATGAGACTATGAGTAGTTAGTGTTTTTGGTATGGAAAAGCTATTTAAAGAGATAGAAAACTATGAGATGTTTGCCTTGTATTGTGTATTTGGATGTATGCTCAATGGAAAGTCACCCCAGCTAAGAAGCAAGTGAAAGTGAACATTATATATGTTCAATAAAAATATCTTTATAGAGTTTATCTTATTGTTTGTTATTTTTATTTAATCTATAATTATATTCTTTGTATCCATATTTCCATTTCTATTCTCAAGGGCTAAGGAATTCTATATGTGGTATGGGAGTTCTTTATTTAGCAAGAACACCTCCAAATTTTAGGATTTTTTTTTTAGGTTAGAGAAGTGTTCCAACTTCTTCGAATAACATAACAATTATTTTCTTGATGGGTAAAGCTATGGTTGGCAATAGTACACACATTTTGGGAACCCTTGTAAACCCTATTGGAACCCATTTGAGTAGTATCATGTTAGAAAACACTACCATATGGAATCACCTAGGTATATCTAAAACCAACTATAGATCAACAAATTGATCATCTTGTTGCTATAGTACATTGAGAAAAATGTTTGGGATATTGCTCTCTAGTACCTAAGTAGTTAGGTCATACAAGTAAGGCAATTGTTGATCCTCCTTAGTTATTTCCCTAATATTTTGGGTTGAGTACTACTATTGGACCTCACAAGTATATCAAAGCGTTGGGTATTACTATTGGACCTCACATGTATATCAAAAAGTTATAGCACTTTTTCACACTTCTTTATCTTTAGAACCTTACAAACCCTAAGTTTGTAGTGAGTGAGTGAAATTATTACATCTCAACATACAAAAATAATTTGAAGATTCTATTACCACAGTAAGAATCAACCATGAGCAATAAATATAAAGGATTATTACTTTAAAAAAAGTTATAGGTCCGACTCACACTATTATAGGATATCTATCTCAAAAGATTACTTAAATCATGTTAATTATCGTGGTATATCTCTTAAACAACTCTTATTGGATGGGCGCATATTATAGTGATTTGGGGTAATACAGTAATTTTGTGTATATCTTAGAAATATCCTCTCATGCTATTGGTTGTAGTGAGATAGGTGGAGAATAACACTTCCAAAAAATATGTAGTGGTCCCATGCTTGAGACTCATAACATGGAAAACTTGATGAAATAATAATAGGCCCAACCATCTGAGTACCAATAAAGAGATAACACGTTGAGTTGCTATAACTAAAATACAAGATGGTTGACATTGAGTCTACACTCAAATAGATAAGGGAAAGAATAAGCCAACAAGGAAGCATATTGAAAACATTAGTTAGATGCTAAATCTATGATATCGTTGGTCAAATGAAGGATAAATTTACTACCCTTGATGTTCACGCCTATTTCAAGATAATCACCACCCACACATTAAGGATCACAATTCATGCCAACATTTTCTAAAAGTTGACATGAACAATTTTGATGGGTAAGATCCCTTAATTGTGTTACCCAAATGGAACATTGTATCTATATACATGGCATTAGTAATGACATACATAAACTAAACATGATGGTCATATATTTGTATGTTGAACATTGATAAGCCTATTTCTTTGATATTTTAATTTTGTTATTTTTTATGTTCACCCTATTCATGATTTTCACTGCATATTTTTCCTTTAAGTGTATGAGAATAAACCCTTCTACAATTAACCACTTTGAGTGACTTCAAAGGAAATTAACCAAATAAGGTAATTCTCTTCTATCATATGATAGTCAATGTGTGCACATGTCTAACAACATGTTTTCAAACAATGCATATTAGAATCCTAAAATGTCGTGGGAGGGATATGATAAGGGATGCTCTTTCCTAGGTAGGATGGTTTATACAAGTGAGTGAACCAATGGATTTATAACTATGTTGGAAGGTCCAAATTAAATGTATTATGGCCAATCTACTAAAGAATTCTATGCTAACCATATCAAACGGGCTAGAGATTATGATGTTATTAGCCCTTGAACTATTATCATGTCTATATGAAGCCAAAAATTGTTTCCAACTATAAGTCTATTAGAGCCAAATATCTATCATGTTATGCATTAAACATGGTCTGAACCTATTCACGAGTTAAACTGGTCTATCTATGGATATTTTTTAAGGCATCCCAAATTGTAAAAGCATTTTTTTTTCTTTCTACTAGTGACAAAAAAGAGAATATGAGAGGATGAACAATATCTCATAGGTTGTAATAGGTAGAAACCTTAATAACGCTTTAAAAAGAGAAATTCTTGTATAACTATGGAAACCCTATTACAATTATGTTACTAAAATACAAAAAGAATAATCCCAATATTTATTTGTGTGGAAGAGCATTTGGAAGGAATAAATGATAATTCCATTGAAAACTCATATTTGACCAGCCATAAAATTATAGTTTACAACCCAACAAATGTCCAAGGTTATTCTAGAAATGAATGAGAAACCCAAAGTCATATTTAGATGGGAGGTCAAAATGTTCCTAGACATGAATGAATAATAGAGATACATATTTCTTAGCCTTGAGTTATTTTCTATAGGGAATAATCATTGCCAAATTGAGAAAGTGGCATATGATGATGAATATGACATCATATTGATAGGTTGACATATTGAGACCAATGATGAAATATATTGATATGGAATCCTTATCGTTGTACGAATAGAAGTATTTGTGAGAAACAAACTTAAAATTAGAGGATTTGCACATGGTATAATAAGTTGATGTTTGTTTGGAGTGGGCTTTGGGTTATGATCAAGAAGAGTATAGGGAAGAATCATGTGGACATAGGGATTTAGTGGTACAACTCGGGGTAGAGGTCTAATTAGATAATGGGGTTTCCCCGGAGAAGAAGCTCGGGATTAGGAATTCAGTGGTGGATGGTGGGGAGAAAATGTAGGTGGCTTCATGTGATCTTGGGGAAGTTTATGAGTAGGGAAAGGAGAATTCTTCTCGTATGGATGTGGGGGTACCGAGGCCACGACAAAGTCTTATCATTGGGATGGAAAGGCGGCATGGCAGATGGAGAATGTGGACCAGAGTAGGCATATGAGAAAATTATGCAGAAAAGAATGAGGAGCACGCAAGGATGACGATGGTGAAGATTCCTTCCCATCTGAACGAAATCCAATCGAAATGCAAGAAATTTGAATAGAAAGGAATGGTGTGGGAAGGGAGAGTGGAGTTTGGGGTTTATGTATACAAGAAAACCGCCTATTAGGGTAAGGAGGTGGTGGATATGATGAAATTATATGGTTGTTTGACAATACAATCCAGTGGTCCGGTAATCATGTATGATGTGGGCAGTCAGTGTCTATAAAGGAACACCTTTAATGCACATTTTGCAACACGTTTTAGGCGTTCGTTTTTCAGGTTTGGATTAGTTTGATACTTGTAGAGATGATTATATATAAACTTTATATTGATCAAATTTGTGCAGGTTCGATAATGAACAGAATGCGTTTATTATTTTATCCCAATTGTCCATGATAAGCATTTCATGATGTGTATTCTCTTTATTACTTGTATTTGATGTTGAGGACGATCTGCTTCTCCTTCCCTGACTTTACGTTGAGCGAAGGATAACACGGAAGGATTATATTTTTCCTTCATAGTGTTGTATACAAGTCAACGTTTACCGTGACCGACATTTATCGATAAAATATTTGTGCTTTTCAATGTAGAAGTCAGAAGAGCAGTGGAGACGATGTGTTATGTGAATATTATTTCACAAAATATAAAGGAATATGACAAAAATTTATGAGCGTGCCTAAAAATGGATTCGATTTAAGGAGGTATGACAAAAGGCATTCCTTTTTGTTATTTCAAGAACCAAAGTCTAATTACAAGTTCTTTTATGCACAAATTTTCTCTTTTTGAAAAAACCGTGTACATGGTGTTATCAAGCTTATTTATATTTTCGCATTGTTGTAGCGAGTTCTAATACAAAAGATAAATCTAGAACTTTTAAAATACAGAAACCTTACTTGAATTTGTAAAGATAGCGTAGCTCTAATTTGTATTTCAATTATAAAAATGAACATAACAATAAACCAGAGTCAAGAGAACAAAGAGTCCCAATAAATCCTAATAAAAAGCTTCAAAATGAGAAGTTTTAATAATAAAAAAGCTTTAAAATGAAAAGTTTTAACAAATCTATAATTAAAGGAAAAGATTGAAATTAATAACGTGTAACATTTTTTAATTTATGGCCTTACACAAACGTGGCTATATAGAAGTTAGTTAATTGTTGTATGTGGTTGTCTTTTTTGGATAAGGTACACTGGATAATATTTAATAAATTTATATTGTAAAAGGGTTTATCTTATAAGACTCACTAGCTAACAAATATCCATTGGTGATGGGACCATGAGTAATTAGAGATTTGGCATGGAAATGTTATTTTAAGAGAGTAGAATATGAGATGTTTGTCTTATGGTTAGTTTTCTCTTTCTACTTAATATATAATTATTTTATATGCATCTCTATTTCCATTTCTATTTTCAAGGGTTGAGGAATTTTATGTGGTATTTGAACTTTTTTTTAGCAAGCACATCTCCAATTTTTAGGAAAATGTTTTTAGGCTACTGAAGTGTTCCAACTTCTTTGAATAACATAACAATTTATTGCTCAATGGGTGGAGCTATGTTTGGGAAGAATACACACATTTTTGGATCCCTTGCAACCCCTATTTGAACCCCTTTAAGTAGTATCACTTTAGAAAACACTAGTATATGGAATCCCCTAGGTATATCTAAAACCAAATATATATCAACTAATTGATATTCTTGTTACTATAATACATTGAGAACAACATTTCGGATATTTCTCTCTAGTACCTAAGTAGCTAGGTCATATTAATAAGGACATGGTTGATCCTTGTTACTGCCGAAATATTTTGGGTTGAGTACTACTAATGGAACTCACAAGTGTATGAAAGAGATATATCACATTTTCACACTCGTTTTCTCTAGAACCCTATAAACCTTAAGTTCTGTAGTGAGCCAGTGAAATTCCGACATCCTTACATCCACAAGGATTTTGAATATTTTATTACCACAATAATAATCAACCATGAGAAATAATTATAAGGGATTAGTAATAAAAAAATGAAAAACTTCTAGGTCCCATTGATACTATTGCATGAGGCCTAGCTCAAAATATTACTTAAATTATGCTACTTATGGGGATATATCTCTTAAATAACTCTTCTTGTTTGGGCTGAATAATATAGTGATTTGGGCCCCGGATGCGGGTGAATAATTGTAGATGTACGATGTTGGGTATTTGGGTTGGCGCGTGGATTTTTCATGCTGCCACCCATCCTCACGCGACGCTCCTCATTAACTCTTCCATCGTCTACAGCACAGCTACATTAATGCAGCATAGAAGCCCAGAACAGCTCACGCCCTTAACGAGCATGGCTCTCTCCGGAAAATTCAATCCTGCTCCACCTGCTCTATGCTTGAGCTGCTCCCCTCCTGCTGCAGATCCTAGCTCTCAAACCAGCACGGGGAGACGTTGCTCCATTGTTTTTTCCATCGAATTGGCTCCCGGCCTTCATATCATGCAGAGCACCCTCTGTAATCTCTAGCTCAGCTCACCCAATTTGAATTCCCTGCGCGAACGACCTCCCCTATTCTCAGACTCTTCCACCATTCAAGCCCCTTCCATCCCTCGTCATTCTACACAGAGAACCATATTGCGCCTTTGACAATGTATGCGCTACCAGAGGGGCAGCAGTAAGGGTCATTTCACTCGCCCGCCCTCCACGTCCTCTACTGACTCTTTGACCCCATCCTCTGATGACTTCACTGGGCACTATACTGACACCAGAAGTGGTCCTGGTTGTGGGCGTGGGCGTGAGCAGTCTCATTTCGAAATGGGCTCTCCCCATATCCCAGCCTCTCCTATCATCATCCCTGCACATCACCATACCGCCCATCTTCGCTTCCCCTACACTCTGAACAGGCCTACAATAGTAGCCACCATCACCATTGAGCTCAAGGAGGATCCACCCAGTTCGGTTGCTGAGGATACTGGTCTTGGGTTGGAAATAGGTGCTGTCGACACGCATTGTCCTCCTCAACATGCCGGTATGAAGAGAAAGGCTCCTAGTTGCAGTGAAACTCAAGATATTGGCCATGAAGACAACTCAGGTGACATCAGGTGAGGCTTCTCCAGCAACAAATACACAAAGTAGGCAGATGAAGATGACTTGTATGCTTATGGTTGTCGTATTGTTGAAGAACCCCCCTCCACCTCTCATGACACCTAATTTGGTCAGCTTTCGCAGGTTTCCCTTTCATAGTCTTTTGGCTCGGTTTTCTTCTATGCTTTTCATGATCACCAGTTCTCTGTTTCAGTTTTTGGACAATATGTTAACATTTCATGGCCGGTTTCCCCTACGTGGGCGGCATGCTTCATTTTTTTTAGATAGGGTCAGCAGTCCAGTTTTTTTTTGTATGGGATGTCAGGTTAACATTTTTAAGCCACATTTGCAGTGTAAGAATGCTGCTACCATGGGCAAGCTTCGCTGAGGCCGGTGCCTCTCTGTAACTCTTCTTTGTATCATAACAGAATAGTTAAATTCAGAATATATATATATATAGTGATTTGGGGTTCACATCTTAAATAATGATCATTAGGTGTGCCTAATAATATGATAATTTGGGGTATACCTAATAAAAATAATCTCATGCCATTGGTTGTAGTGAGATACGTGGAGAACCATCCTTCCAAACAATATTTAGTAGTCCCATGATTCATACTGATGACATGGCGAACACAATGAAACAATAATATTCCCCACTAACTAAAAAAAAAAAATAGATAACATGTTGCGTGCCTACAACTAAAAGACAAGACGGTTGACACTCAGGCTACACTCAAATAGATAAAGGAATAATGAGCCAATAAGGAAGCATCTTGAAAACATTAGTTGGATGTTTAATGTAGTAGATCATTGGTCCAATGAAAGAGAAATGTACTACCCTTGAAGTATATGCCTATTTTAAGATAATCAACGCCCACACATTAAGGATCATAACTCATGCAAACATTTTCTAAAGGCTAACATGAACAAGTTTGATGGGTCGGATCCCTTAATTTTTTTATCCAAGTGTAACATTATTTCTCTCTTGATGGCATTAGTAATTACCTACATAAACTAAACATGAGGGTCATATATTTGGATGTTGAACATTGGTAGTGATGGAAATAGTATGAGAAGGATTATAAAGGCTACATTTTTGGGATCTACTTTTTCTAGGTACTTCATGCTAATTTGAGTGTGGCACACCATTTTGGAATTCCAAATATATACAATTATGGAATATATTGACATCTTAGAGTGATTGCAGTACACACATAGTGCTAATATGATATATTGTTTAAATAATATGTCACTAGTGGTTTGAAGGATTAAATTAAATCACATGTCATGATGTAGCACCCATAAACATGGTTGGGAGCTTCTCACCCAACTAAATAAAATAACACATGGATTAATGGACAAACGAAGAGACCATTATTCACTCATGCCAACCCCCATGTAGAAACTACACCTAACTTATCAACTCATAGATAGTGTACATCCAAAATTTATCTCTTAAAAATATGGAAAAACATCAATGCCTTTATCTTTGTTATAATCATGATGAATGATGTTTCAAGTGGCACAAATATATAAAACACAATTATTTCAAATGGATGTACCACCGCATGACTACCCAAAGCAACTTATTATTGAATATACTATTAGGAAATTTATATGCATAAATTATGTGACATTAAATTATCAATATGAGATATATGGTTATGAGATACAAACATAGTAAGTAGAAGATCATATCCTACTCTAAAAAGAAGTGTAAAGCAATTGACTAAGTAATATAGGAATTTATCCCTTGAATTTACATTTATAGGGATTTAGTTATCAAACCCACCAATCACAATATTTCAATTTCTCCATAAGGCCAGAGCCTAGACCGGGTGAAAATGTGAAGTTGGGTTACACTTTTTGCCCTTTTTTGAGAAAAAACTTTCATTTTTTTTGGTTCTTGAACTTTCTGCAAGCTAAAACAATTTTTCTGTTTAGAATTTCATTTTACGATAAAAATAAAAGTTGTTAGAAATTTTGTTAGCTTTCTATTACTTATTTTTTGGAATTTTTTTATACATATTTGATATTCAACTTACCGTTTCTTTAAGTGTGTGTTTTTTAAGAATCAACAGATTCATAAGAATCCATGTTAATACGCTATGTTGTATTCTTCGAAAATTTGTGTTTTTGAAAAAAAAAATGTGTTACAACAATCTAGAGAGATTCTACTTCGGTTTTGTCATATTTACAAAGCCAATGGATGCATATCATTATTACTAGAATTTTTTGAACTGGTCCAATATGAAAAAACTGCATATTTTGAATAGGTTTCGTGACGCAAGAAATTTCTTAACATATTAGTTATAAACTAAAAATCTAAAAGCTACCCATTAGAGATGACGGACCAATGTAATGTACCCTAATTTTTTCAATTTTTTTTACAATGTATTTTGGAAGATACAAAATTTTGATTTCACTGAATCACAATGACCTTCAGAAATTATTTGCATCCGTTTTATTACAAAATTAATTAAAATTAGTAAATATTTATGAAATTCCATAAAAGTTATATTTCCTGAAAGTAGATTCAATTATGAAAATTCTTGTCTTGGATCTGATAGTTAATTCAAAATGTTTCATGGAGTTTAATTAGTCCAACGTTGTAGAAATGTATTCAGGGCTTGGCTCTGTGTAACTGGTGACGCATTAGTTTGGCCAAACTCCTAAACAAAGTTCGGCCGAATTTTTTTTGCGCCGATGACCCGTTAAGTCAAACAACAAAATAGTTCAGCCGAACTATTTCTAAAAGGTTCAACTGAAATTTGACCTAACTTTCCGTAAGCCGGAAAGTACCACCGGGCCCCTCTAAAAAAACATTTCGAGGCAATATAAATTGCCACGAAATCATCCATTATTTTCGCATATTTTTGCATGTTTGGTCTAATTTTATAAAAGTCTTGATCTGATTTTGCAAAGAATTATTTTGGGTTTAAAAATTTTTCTTGGAGGTACATTCAGAGGACATTTCTTTGAGGCATATTATTTTCGGTACATTCAAAGTAAATTTCTTTGAGGCACATTATTTTCATACACTTGGTCTGATTTTGCAAAGAATTGTTTTGGGTTTAAAGAATTTGCTTGGAGGTACATTCATATTTCCACCTAAATCATTCATTATTTTAGCATATTTTCGCACGTTTGGCCTGATTTTACAAAAGTATTGATCTGATTTTGCAAAGAATTGTTTTGGGTTTAAGGACTTTTCTTGGAGGTACATTCAAAGGACATTTCTTTGAGTCGCATTATTTTCGTAAATTTGGTCTGATTTTCCAAAGAATTGTTTTGGGTTTAAAGAATTTTCTTGGAGGTACATTCAAAGAACATTTTTGAAGACTTTTCTTGGAGGTACATTCAAAGGACATTTCATGGAGGTACATTTAATTTTCTTTTAAAGTGTGGATTTGGGCTTAATTTTCATTATTTTTGAGGGTATGGATTTGGGCTTAATTTCGAAAGGACATTTTTTGGTTTTGCATTGAAGTAAATATTTTATAATGATTTTTTAAAGTGAGTTTTTGTGTAACTTTTTAAATGAAGTTTTTTTGTAGGACTTGGAAGGAAATATTTTGAGCTTCGTTTCATTTTTATAAGACATTTTTTTCTTGAATTTTTTAAAGTAAGTGTTTTGGATTGGAGTATGTATTTTTGCAAAAATTTTAAAATGAGTTTTTTTAAATTAAATCTTTTGTGATGTTTTTCTTAATTGAGTTTTTTCTAAATTTTTGAAGGAAATTTTTTTAACTTCATACTCTATTATCATGGAAAATCGAGGGAATTGTACGAGAAAATACAATCGAAAAAGAGACCCTGAGGATCATAGAGAAGAGACGAGACAACCTCGCAAAAGAAAGATAGAGAACTATCAAATATTGAAGGGAAAAATCAACCTCAACTAGAAGTTGAAGCAGGTATGTAAATGTAAATATTATGATTTTGATATATTCAAAATTTTCCTAGTGCAAAATGTGAAGCTTAATTTTTATTTGATGAACTAATTTGAAAAATATTTTTCAATGTAAATAGAGAGAGATATTCCTCAAAACATTGATGATGAGATACAAAATTTTGAAAGAGAAAGTGAAAGAGATATTGAACCAATGATTGAAGATGGTGAAAATGATGAAAGAAATTCAAGTGAAGAAATTGAATCACAAGGTATGTACACACACACACACACACACACACACATATATATATATGTTGAACACATGCACGTATTATTGAAATTATACATATATTTATTAATTTAGTTATTTATTGAATATGTAAACTTATTATATACTATTCATTTGAATATGTATAGATGAAATCAATGTCGATGATGAGATGTTAGAAAATGTTGACACTCACACATATGGAGATAAAAAAGTTTACCATTATATACGATATCGTGTTAACCACATTTTTTAGAAGTATTTCATAAAGGAAAAGGTGACAGTTCAAGCCCAAATGTTGAAAGGTCTCCTATCATTAAGGAAATTAAAAGAAGCTATGACTTTATTGGGTATTCGAAAATCAACCAAAGATAAAAAAATGAAGGAAAATGTGATACAAAATATAAATAGTGCTATAAATTCAATTAGAAGATCTAGACAGAAAAATGTTTCAGTTGTACGTAGAGCAATACATATGGCAGTGGTTTCATCAAGTACTAAAGATAATCGCTTGGTAAAATCTATGGCACGAGCATTAGAAACCTCGCGAAAAACTTTGCACAAACATTGGAAATTTCAGTTGCAAATAGATGTAAATGATGAACTTGCTTGTTGGAGAGCTATTTGTAGGCAACCATACAAATATAGACTTGGAGAAAATGTTAAAAAAATAATATATGAATATTGGAAGAACAATTTGCGTGTTTCGCCAACTGCAAGGCATGTGATGCGAAGAAGAATAACACGAAATCAGTACGAAGAACATGAAAAATATTTCTTGGAAACCACTCAGATAGAGTTATTCAACAAGTTCAAAGAAGAGAATCGTGAAATTCATGTTTCAATCAGTGCTTTTGTTCAACAAAAACCATGGTATGTAAAACCTATCACCGTACACGACACTTGTTGTTGCCATTATCATGTGGAATTTGAGTTATATTATGACACATTCCTTGATTTTGGTAGAACATTATGGAAGGATTCACCTCCTCCTTCCACTATCTGTGATTTCATATCTCAAATTCTATGTGAAAGAGAAAGCGATGAACTATTTTACAAAAAGAAATGTGTTGGTGGTAAAAATTGCGATGATTGTGGAAATTTGACTAAATTTCAAAACAAATATCGTATTGATATAAATTATCAATCATTGTCCAACATGAAAGTGAAATGGAAGAGATATGAATATATCGGTACATCGATTCAAGGTGAAAATAGTGTTAAAAGAATCGAATTACGAGAAGACGAAATTTTTCTGATAGACTTTTTGAGAAAGTTTGAGGCAGAAATTTACAAATACACCAAGAATTCCCATAGAGCTCGATGGCAAGACTTGAAATTCAAAAAATCTCGTGAATTTTTTCCACCAGGGACCATTTTGTCAGTGATTGATTTTGCAGAAAACTACACATTTGTTCCACAAAAAGAAATTCAGAGTGAATACTATCATTTTGACCAAGTCTCCATGCTCGTCCATATTCTATATAGACATGCTGAAAAAAATGTCGATCATATAGAAAGCACGAGTGAAAATCAACATATCATTAAAGAATATCACTTTTATATCAATGACGATTGTACACATGATACATGTTTTGTACAACATTGTTTTGGAAAAATTTATGATTCCTTGAAAAATTGTGGAATAACATTCAATGAACATTGGATATGGTCAGACAGATGCGCAGGTCAATTCAAATTTGCATGATCATTCTTTTGGTTGTATTGTCTTCATAAGAAAACCTGCATTAAACATTGTTGGAATTTCTTTAAGACTGGCCATGGAAAAGGAGAACATGAAGGTGCAGGGGCATGCATAAAATGAGCACTTCGAAGATATCAAATGAACCCCTCTGCAAGCCGACTTGTGGACGCGAAAGAAGTTGTTCAATGGTGCATTGCTGCTCTAAGCCATGAGACTAACCGATCAAGGGAAGTGCGAAGGTACATTCAATTTAATTTTTATTGGATATCTAATTTTAAACAATGTACATTTATCACAATGATTATCTTTGATTGTATTTTGATATCATATTTACATTCTTCTTTAAATTTTCCATATAAAGGTTTTTTTGGCATATTGGGATCGAAGATGTAGATAGATCAATTGGAAATGATGTTGAAACAATAAAAGGGACTCGAAAATTGCATTCAATTAAAGAAAAGTCGTCTAGAAATGTGTTTGCATCGGATAAAAGAAAATATTCTTGTTTTTGTCATGTTTGCATAGACAACACAAAATCCAATGATGTTTGTGAAAACAAAATGTATGTAAAATATTGGAAACATATAGAGCTAAATACAAAGGGAAAAATGTTCATTGCAATGTTTGAAGAAATGCAATCAGAGGAGACTACAATATCATCCGATGGTGATCGAGTTTCTGATCTTGTTAGAGAAGGTAACATTTGAATTGCTTTCTAATGATAAATATCTAGAAATAAATTTGAATATGTATAATTTTGTTAAGTTTGTTTTATTGTGCAGGAGATGTTTTTGTTGTAATTGCACCTATTGACAATGATGAAAATGTGAAGTATTATTTGATGCATTGCACTGAATGAAAAATGAAATTATTAGAAAACTATAATGATCACAGATTTCAATATGAAAGAGGATCTGTTATACTGAAAGGTTATTTTTTCAGACAAACTAATCAAAGTGGGGATTTTGTTTACTTTGAAGACTATGAACCTGATTTCATAAGTTGTCAATATAGTCACTTGGTGTGTGCAACATGCATAAATTTGATAGAGGTTCAATCAAAGAAAAAAACAAAAATTAAGAAATGGAAAATGTCAAAATCTGATCATGAACGGATTATTGAAGATGGCATTCCATTGGAATTTTTTTGATTGAACTGCCCAACAATTTATTCTCTTTGGATTATATGTTCTAGAACTTCCAGTACTCAATTAAAAATTGAGTTGCCTTGTTATGTTATCTGTGCAAGTGTTTGCACATGTACAAATTGTTTTGGTACATGCACACTCTAGTATCAACTGAAAGTAGCTTTTCTATACATGCATTGATGAAAAATGTTGCACATTATTGGATATATATATATATATATATATATATATATATTCTAAAATGCAATTAACTGTTCTAGAAGTTTTACTATGTGCATTAATGAAAAATGTTTCACGTACTCAATATATATGTTCTAGAATGCAATTAATTGAAAGTATTTTTTCTATGTGCATTGATGAAAAATGTTGCACGTACTAGATATATACACGAACTGAATGCACGCCTAGTTTTTCTTGTGGTATTTCTTGGTAAAAAGTATCCATAGTGTAAATAAATCATCCACAATATATTTTTTTATGAATATTCCTTTCAGACAAGAGACTCGGAGCACTTCTCTGACTTTTGGTGGGATTTGACCCACATCTCTATTCCTGATTGAAAATCTAGTACAAAATTTGTCTGTCCAATGGTCGGATATGTTCTATGTGCATTGATGAAAAATGTTGTGCACGTATTGGATATATATATATGTTCTAGAATGCAATTAATTGTTCAAGTAGTTTTCCCATGTGCATTGATGAAAAATGTTTCACGCACTGAATATATATGTTCTAGAATGCAATTAACTGAATGTCATCAATTTACCAATTTATAAATCAACAAGGCTACCTAGTTGAGTGCATTAATGACATTGACCCCAATTCAACAAACATATATCTACTTCTTATATTTCCAATCAAAATTAAAGGGATTTATATGGGAAAGAGGTAGAACATATAGCCCATGAACTACTTTAGTTCATAGGTCAATGAAGGTATCATCATGTGGGAAAATGTTTCAAGAATACTTGATCATACTTAAAAGTAATCTTAAGATTGTTTTTGATCTCTACATACTACATACTATTGTTTGAGTGAAAAAAATTTCCAATGAAAAGAACATAGCTTTTCAATCCAACTAACCATATCAATTGAGCTCTATTTGAAAAAAAAGTAAAAAAAACCAAAAAGCCAACAAAATAACATCCTTGGTTGTTATTTTTATTGGAATAACTAAATCATATTAAGGATTCTCTTCATTGAAATTGTTTTTCGATGGAGAATCCTTAAAATATGATTTAGCTATTCCAACAAAAATGACAACCACGAATGTTATTTTGCTGACATGTTTTGTGGCATGTTAAATTTTCTTTACTCTTTTTTCAATTAGAGCTCAATTGATATGGTTAGTTGCATTGAAAAGCTATGTTCTTCCCATTGGAAATTTTTTCACTCAAACAAGAGAAGAGTATGTAGAGATCAAAAGCAATCTTAAGATGCCAAATGTACTTCAACCATCCAAAACTTGAATTTTAAAAACTTTTTGATTATATCAAAACAAATTACTTCACATGTCATACCAATTGTAGTTCAACTATCCAATAAAAACATTAAACATTTAACATTATATCACATGCCAAATGTAGATTGAAACCATCCAAAACTTGAGTTTTAAAAACTTTTTGATTATATCACAACATTACTTCACATGCCTAATGTACTTCAACCATCCAAAACTTGAGTTTTAAAAACTTTTTGATTATATCACAACATTACTTCACATGCCATGCTAATTGTAGTTCAACTATCCAATAAAAACATTAAACATTTAACATTATATCACATGCCAAATGTAGATTGAAACCATCCAAAACTTGAGTTTTAAAAACTTTTTGATTATATATCACAACATTACTTCACATGCCATGCCAATTATAGTTCAACTATCCAATAAAAACATTTAACATTATATCACATGCCAAATGTAGATTGAAACCATCCAAAACTTAACCTTTAATTTAACAAAAAATTATAGATCACAACATTACTTCACATGCCAAATGTACTTAAACCATCCAAAACTTGAGTTTAATTTTTTTTTTTTATTATATCAAGACATTACTTCACATTTCATGCCAATTGTAGTTCAACTATCCAATAAAAACATTAAACATTTAACATTATATCACATGACAAATGTAGATTGAAACCATCCAGAACTTGAGTTTTAAAAACCTTTTAATTATATCACAACATTACTTCACATGCCATGCCAATTATAGTTCAACTATCCAATAAAAATATTTAACATTATATCACATGCCAAATGTAGATTGAAACCATCCAAAACTTAACCTTTAATTTAACAAAAAATTATAGATCACAACATTACTTCACATGCAAAATGTACTTCAACCATCCAAAACTTAAGTTTTAAAAACAAAACAAATTATAACACATCATTACATAATATGCCAAATGTAGTTCAAAAGCAAAACATTAATTTATAGATGACAACATTACTAGTAGTTCAACTATCCAAAACTTAAGTTTTAAAAACTAAACAAATTATATAGCAACATTACTTCACATTCACATGCCAAAAGTACTTCAACCATCCAAAAATTAACTTTCAAAAACAAAACAAATTATATTAACACAATAAAATATGTCCAAAAATTGTAGATCTCACAAGTATCAAGTATATATATATATATATATATATATGACTGTGCATCTAGATAATATATAAAAAAGTAAATTTAAGACTAGAAATTTCAATCAAAACTACAAATCATGTCTATCAAATACAGATGGATGTAGTGTCTTTCCTAGCAGAGTCTCAATTCGTGCGCTATCTTGCGAAGCATGGGGAGCCTGTACAAAATGCACATACAAACATTAAAATTTGATGTTTTAAAAATGAGTGAGAATATATAGAACTTCATGTAAATAAAAAATAAAAAAATATTGCAACACCTCATGAGGTTCCCTCTCCATTTTTTCACCTGCTACAACTCCCCCCATGCAAACATCTCCAACAGTAAACTGTACAATATACATGCACAATTATATATATATATATTAAAAATTTTCAGATGAAAATGCACATGTGTATATATAAACTTATTTTCAATAATATTAAAAAAAAAGTTAGACAACTTGTTCAAATGGTTGAAATGGTGTGGATGTTCCTATCTCCATCGCTAGAGTCTGTGGATTAAAGAAATCTTCTATAGAAACCTAAAATTCAAAATTTTAAAAGTATAAAATAACTCAAGATAAAGATCTCAATTTATAATAAAACTTAAATAAACTTCAATTTAGAAATTATAACTTTTAAAAAAAGATATATATATATATATATATATTTAAAAGTGAAAAATTGAATACTTTTGCAGGTGAATTTGGTACATCTCCAAAGAGAGGCTCCAAAATAAAATCTCCAAAAACCTAAAATTCCAAATATTTAAAATAACTCAAGATATAGATATATATATCTCAATTTTTAATGGAACTTTTTGAGGTGGAATATATATATATAACTTAAACATATATTTTAAAAGTGAAAAATTGTCCATACTTGTTGTGGATTTTGCACATCTCCTAAGGAAGTAGAAGGTACATCCCCCAAGGAAGAAGAAGGTACCGCCAACCCAAAAACATCGGATGGAATCAAAATCTGTTAAAAATTTTTATTATTATATATGTACATGTACGTGTGTGCACAATTATTTATTTTAAAAATATCACTTAAAAAACACTAACATTTGTCAACATATGTTGATGGTGAGACCCATCTTCATTGTTTGAACCAGAGGCCCTGAACATGATATTAACATTTTCGTCATTCATCATGCGTGACAACTGCAAATCGTGTTTTAACATATAATGATACATTTTTGTTATATTAATGTACATAAAATTAATGTATACATGTACATACACATGTATTTATTACAAATTCTACACATGTATGTGTTAAAATAATTGAACCCTAAGGTCATTAACACATACCGTTCTCGTGCCCTCTTCCTCATGAAGAATTAGGTATTGCCAGCCATTGTGACAATTCTTTGCATATATTATGAGATCTTCAACATTCATGTTGTCAATCTCTTCATCTGTACAATACACAAAATTGGCATGTGCATTCTCACGTGCTCTTTGTCGATTTAGACCAACATTGACACCACCCAGTCCACTGTAAACACTGTCGATGATGGCATCTCTTGCTTCTCGACTTATTTGAGAAGTCGTATCCATCTCTGATTGCAAAGTTTCAACCTGAAAAGGTCGACTCACCAATGGTGGCTTAGGGTGAGGCAACTCCACATCTCACCTAGCACCCCTACAGTCACACAATCGACCTTTCCGAGAACCAAAAAATTCTGACGGAAGGTAATTGTAATTGAGTTTCATTTCCAAAAAAAAATCTGCGTAAAACAATTTTGCAAAAATAAACAGGAACCTTGTCATTCAATGGGAGTCTTCCATAGGCCGCAAGGTGCCTATCATACAAATAGTGAGCTATATTGTGGTGCTTGAAATATTGCACCTTCAACATATTTCTTTTTGGCCCTTCCTTGAAATTAAACATTGACTTCACCATTTCTGTTGTAACTCTTTGTTTTACGTCCTCCCATTTATCGGGATGTATTATTGTTTCCTTTCTCTTTCTCATGACTTCCACAAATGTATCAGTTGTTGGCCCAAGATTTCTGTACACCTTTACTAGTTCACCCAATGAATGTGTAACTATTTCGAGGCTTTGTCGACTCTCAGCAGGTAGAGTCAAAGCCACAAGACCTCTCTACAATTTTGCATGAAGTTGTTGACACCTTTCTAAGGTGCATTGTGCCATGTTTCTTTCCCATGGTATATCAGAAATGTCGGCCGAATAAGTTGTGGTGGGTAGACAACCTTCTTCTTGAATGTAGCATTCTTCCTTGCGTCTATTTTGACCAACATTTGGAGCATTTTCAGCCTCTGCATCAATATATATATATATAATTTTGTATATTAGAAAAAACACATGTAAACAAATTTATACAAATTGAATGAAAAAAATATTGAAATTGATGGCAACCTCAACGTGGTTGGCTAGCATCTTCTCCACCCTGAAACTGTTGAGAACCAGAACAACCCTACTGAGAACCAACACCACAGTGATTGATTGGCCTCTGGGGGAATAAATATCACCACCTTCACGCAACCTGCTACCACTTATTAATGGCCCTCTAAGGGGATTTGAACCACCACCAACCTCTTGAGAGGAGAGAGAAGCTTCATAAAGAAATATGATTTTATAATCAATTGAAAAATACATGCATACATATAAATACACGTACATATTCATTGATTAAATTGTGTTCAAGCCATACCACGACTAGGTGAACCATGGGAATCAATGGATGGAGTAGAGACCCTTCTCTTCTTATTAGCTCCTAAAACATAAAAAATGAAACTTATTAACAACTAATTTAACTCACAAAGTTGATAAAAAATCAATTCCATATGTACACTCATGTATGGAGATTTAAGATTATATTTAAATACCATGAAAATCTCTCGATCCCTCATCCCCCCCTCTCGTAGAGATATGGGATTCTATTGATCTTCGTCGTTCATCCTCCATGTGATATATATCTATGGTGGACATTTACAATTATTTTTTTAAATAACTAATTTAAAATAAATTCAAAATAAATTTTAGAAAATTAATGTAATTTAGTGTAAACAAATTATATAATACACAACTTTTGAAGCACTAATTGATGTGTGAAATTCAATTTAAGAAAAAAAAAGTTATATTAATGATAATTTAACCAATTTTTTTTTACATGGTGGGAACACACTTGGTATAAAATTAAAAAAAACACATTGTCATTAAAATAAGTGAAACTCCATTTAAACAAACTCCATTTAAAAAAAAAAATTGTTGAATTCCCCGTATTTTAATTTCATAAAAATGTGAAGTTCACCACTTGTTGCAAATGTGAAGTTCACCAAGTTGTGCTTTACATGGTGTTGTGGGAGCACACTTGGTATATAATTGAGAAAAGCACATGGTCATTAAGAAAGCGCATTTATAAGTACAGAACACACACATATCCAAGATATATAACAATGTCAATCAATAAATTTTGAAGGAGAGTGTCTCAACACTAATTCATTTTTGAGAGATGAATCTTGAATTTTTGATGAAGAGCGTCTCAAAACTAATTCATCTTTGAGAGATGAATCTTGAATTTTTTGAAGAAGAGTGTCTCAAAACTAATTCATCTTTGAGAGATGAATCTTGCATTGGCATTGCCCCGTATAATTCTAATTCATCTATTAATTCATCTTTGATAGATGAATCCTAAATTTGCATTTGCCCACGCAATAGATCAACAGACATATTATTCACGTTTTTACAATGCCTTATACTAAAAAAATGAAATTGGCTAACAATATTGTTTGCTATTCCATGTAGTTCTTTTACCCTCTCCTTCTTAACTTGGTACACACCATTCATCTGGTTGCGCACAAGTTCAGAATTAGTGAAAACTACAATTCCATTTGATCCATACTCCATCGTTGTTCCCAAGCCTTCTTTCAATCCAATATAATATACCTTGTTGTTTTTTGTTCTTCCCAGTATATTCATTTTCCTTTAGACGATTTTTCTAGTTACGATATTGGAAAGAACATATGTAATAACTGCTTTCCTTGGATTGGGATAGCAAGAAACTTCTATGCATAATTTCCATTTTTCAACCATATTTAATGGTTTTCTTATCCCTAGAAAAAAACAAATTCAATAAAAATATATATTAAATTGACATTTATTGCAAATGCATGGGAGAAATGAATAACTTCTATTTAGATCTATTCCAGAGATTGACTGTAGGGGCATTTACTAGATATGTCACCTTTCATAAAAGATGAGATCCAAAGGCTACCTAGCCCTTTACAGAATCTGCCTATAGAACTTGTAGAAGTTAACACTACCAGTCCCAATTATACCCTATGAACGGAAAATATCACAATTATATGTTAATGTTCATATGTTTTACATTGAATATTTTTCATTTTGTTAAGAATCTATTTTCAAAATATTTAAAACTGTATACTTAGTTAAAACCTATGTTTTGTATCAAATTACTTTTTCTTTCTAAACACTATACATGTTGAATATAAAAGGTTTTTTCTCTCTCATTGTTTGAGACCATGGATATGAAAATGAGAAACTTATAATTACATCTATTATAGAGATTGCCTGTATGGGCATTTACTCTTAGGTTAAAACCTATGTTTTGTATCAAATTACTTTTGGTTTCAATGGGAAACTTTTATTGCTAATTTTTGTTTTACATGTTGAATATAAAAGGTTTTTTCTCTCTCTCATTGTTTGAGACCATGGATATGAAAATGAAAAACTATATACTTGGTTAAAACCTATGTTTTGTATCAAATTACTTTTTGTTTCTAAATACTATACATGTTGAATATAAAAGGCTTTTTCTCTCTCATTGTTTGAGACCATGGATATGAAAATGAAAAATTTCTAAATAGATCTATTCTAGAGATTGACTGTAGCGGCATTTACTCTTAGGTTAAAACCTATGTTTTGTATCAAATCACTTTTCGTTTCAATGGGAGACTTTTATGGCTAATTTGTGTTTTACATGTTGAAGATAAAAGGTTTTCTCTCTCTCTCATTGTTTGAGACCATGGATATGAAAATGAAAAACTATATACTTGGTTAAAACCTATGTTTTGTATCAAATTACTTTTTGTTTCTAGATACTATACATGTTGAATATAAAAGGTTTTTTTTCTCTCTCATTGTTTGAGACCATGGATATGAAAATGAAAAAATTCTAATTAGAAATATTCTAGACATCGACTGTAGGGGCATTTACTGTTAGGTTAAAACCTATGTTTTGTATCAAATCACTTTTGGTTTCAATGGGAAACTTTTATGGGAATTTTTGTTTTACATGTTGAATATAAAAGGTTTTTTCTCTCTCTCATTGTTTGAGACCATGGATATGAAAATGAAAAACTTATATTTAGATCTATTCTAGAGATACATGGCTAATTTTTGTTTTACATTTTGAATATAAAAGGTTTTTTCTCTGTCATTGTTTGAGACCATGGATATGAAAATGAAAAACTTCTATTTAAAACTATTCCAGAGATAGATTGTTGGGGCATTTACTCTACAGTTAAAACCTATGTTTTGTATCAAATCACTTTTGGTTTCAATTGGAAACTTTTATGGCTAATTTGTGTTTTACATGTTGAATATAAAAGGTTTTTTTTCTCTCTTATTGTTTGAGACCATGGATATGAAAATGAAAAACTTCTATTTAGATCTATTCTAGAGATATAGATAATTTGTGTTTTACATACATTGAATATAAAAGGTTTTTTCTCTCATTGTTTGAGACCATGGATATGAAAATGAAAAACTTCTATTTAAAACTATTCCAGAGATATGGCTAATTTTTTTTTTTACATACATTGAATATAAAAGGTTTTTTCTCTCATTGTTTGAGACCATGGATATGAAAATGAAAATCTTCTATTTAAAACTATTCCAGAGATTGACTGTAGGGGCATTTACTCTTAGGTTAAAACCTATGTTTTGTATCAAATCACTTTTGGTTTCAATGGGAAAATTTTATGGTTGATTTCTGTTTTACATGTTGAATATAAAAGGTTTTTTTCTCTCTCATTGTTTGAGACCATGGATATGAAAATGAAAAACTTCTATTTAGATCTATTCGAGATATATGGCTAATTTTTGTTTTACATACATTGAATATAAAAGGATTTTTCTCTCATCGTTTGAGACCATGGATATGAAAATGAAAAACTTCTATTTAAAACTATTCCAGAGATTGACTGTAGGAGAATTTACTCTTAGGTTAAAGCCTATGTTTTGTATCAAATCACTTTTGGTTTCAATGAGAAAATTTTATTGCTAATTTGTGTTTTCCATGTTGAATATAAAAGGTTTTTTTCTCTCTCATTATTTTAGACCATGGATATGAAAATGAAAAACTTCTATTTAGAACTATTCTATAGATATGGCTAATTTGTGTTTTACATACATTGAATATAAAAGGTTTTTTCTCTCATTGTTTGAGACCATGGATATGAAAATGAAAAAATTCTATTTAAAACTATTCCAGAGATTGACTGTAGGGGCATTTACTAAGGTTAAGACCTATTTTTTGTATCAAATAACTTTTGGCTTCAATGGGAAACCTGTATGGCTAATTTGTGTTTTAAATTTTTAATATAACAGTATTTTTCTCTCTCTCATTGTTTGAGACCATGGATATGAAAATGAAAAACTTCTATTTAGATCTATTCCAGAGATTGAATGTAGGGGCATTTATTGGATATGTCACCTTTCATAAAAGATGAGATCTAGAGGCTACCTGGCCCTTTACAGACTCTGCCTATAGAACTTGTAGAAGTTAACACTACATGTCCCAACTATACCCTATCAAGGGTGTAAAAGACCCGTGGAATCACTCAAACTACTTTAAATAAACATAAGGGTGTATAAGAATGCATGTGTTTTAGATTGAATATTTTTCATTTTCTTAAGAATATATTTTTAAAAAAAATAAATATATACTTGGTTAAAACCTATATTTTTTGTATCAAATTACTTTTTTTCTCTAAATACTATGTTTTTTACATTAAATATTTTTCATTTTATTAAAAATCTATTTGAAACAATTAAACTATATAAGGTTAAAACCTATGTTTTGTATCAAATCACTTTTGGTTTCAATGGGAAACTTTTATGGCTAATTTTTGTTTTATATGTTGAATATAAAAGGTTTTTTCTCTCTCATTGTTTGAGACCATGGATATGAAAATGAAAAACTTCTATTTAGTTATATTCCAGAGATATGGCTAATTTCTGTTTTACATGTTGAATATAGAATGTTTTATCTCTCTCTAATTATTTGAGAACATGGATATGAAAATGAAAAACTTCTATTTAGATCTATTCCAAAGATTGACTGTAGGGGCATTTACTCTTAGGTTAAAACCTGTGTTTTGTATCAAATCACTTTTGGTTTCAATGGGAAACTTTTATGGCTAATTTGTGTTTTACATGTTGAATATAAAAGGTTTTTTTCTCTCTCATTGTTTCAGACCATGGATATGAAAATGAAAAACTTCTATTTAGATGTATTCCAGAGAGTGACTATAGGGGAATTTATTGGATATGTCAGCTTTCATAAAAGATGAGATCCAAAGACTACCTGGCCCTTTACAAACTCTGCCTATAGAACTATCAAATCACTTTTGCTTTCAATGGTTTGTTTATTGGCTAATGTGTTTTTATAAAATCACTTTTGGTTTCAGTATATTCTGGAATATTCTGTGTATGTGGATTATATTCTATGTTTACAATCAATAAAAATCATCTAGTAAAATATAGTAAAATATTTTGGTGAAGAGATGAAATTTGAATTTGAGATGTGAATGATTGGAGAACTTATATTTTACGTAGGGCTACAAGCCATAAATTATACAAAATTCAATAGGCATATCCATTTCTCAATATAAATACCTAAGAGATATGTTGAAAAGTTTGAAATGGAATACTATAAACCTAAGTGAATCTCAATATCAATTTGATGGAAGTTGTGTGCAGAGGATGGATGATGAATGACCTAAGTGAATCTCCATATCAATTGGATGCAATTTACGTGCAGATGATGGATGATGAATGAGGTGATGTTGATCATAACCTTTACATATATATGATAGGAAGCTTGATATACATAACAAGGTTTAGACTAGATATAATTTTGGAATTTATACTAGTTGGAATATTTCAATCAACAACTAAATAGAGTCATCTATTACCAACAAACATATATTAAGATACTTGAAAGAGACTACAAACAATTGACTATAGTACCCAAAAGGTGAGAAATTTACATTGACAACATAGAGAGATTCAACTAGGTTTGTGTGGATGACACAAAAAGTACAAGTATACAATGTATAATTATACTTAGAAGAGTCTTTGGTTGCATGTTTAAGCAAGAAATAGTCATTACTTGGACAATGTATAATTCTACTTAGAAGAGTCTTTGGTTGCATTACTTGGACAATGTATAATTCTACTTAGAAGAGTCTTTGGTTGCATGTTTAAGAAAGAAAGAGTCATTACTTTCTCTATCTAGAGTAGAAGTGGAATACATAGTAGTTACTTCTTTTTGCAGACAAGTGTTTTGGATGAAATCAGCTCTACAAGATATTAAGGTAAATTTTAGTGACCCTATATCTATTAAGTGTTTCAATACAAGTGTAATAATAATTTCAAAAATAAAATATTCTACTTCCTTCAATCACTAAACATATCATCATAAAGTACCATTTCCTCACACAAAAAGTCTTTGAGAAAATAGTGAAGATGGAATACATACCCACAAAGCCTCTTGTTAGAGAACCATTTGAATATGTGAGAAACAAATTAGGGATAGTTCTTGTAAATTATTGTCACTTATTTGACTTCAAAAGTAAAGCCTGGAATATTATAGAGAATATGAAATTGAGTGCAATATCTTTGTGGGAGAGTACACAATATCTAAGGGGGAGAATACATTATAAGGAAGGATTAAAAAGAGTAACAAGAAGCATTTGATTGTGTCAATAATTTGAAGTAGTCAAGAAGCATAACAAATGACCATCATCAAATTACAATATCAAGTAGTCTTCTTCATGAAGAAGCAACATTAACTAGGTTCATCATTTAAAGGTTCATTTTTTAATGAAAATATTTACGAAAAAAAAGGTACATATGTATATATAAACTATATAAACATGTAAATAAATATTCTCAAATGTACACAGTAGTATTATAAATTTTCATATCTAATTAATAGATGTTGAATATGAGTGTAGCTCATTCTTTATTTTAATTATCATAACTTTCTCAAAAGCTCCTCCTGAATCTAAAAATGAATATGGAATGAATCATTGTACATTATGATAAATCTTGTATTTAAATGAATTTTGATCTATGAATAAAAAAGGAAATGGGATCTCTTCATATATGTGAGAAACAATTTGCAGAAGAAGAATTAACATCCCATTCTTCATATCTCTCCAAGAGGACTATATTTATCAAAATGTTTTGAGTAGATCATGAAGATAATAAAAAAAAGACATTTGGAAAAGGAAAATAAAGATCTAAATGCATATGATAGTCAATAAGGTAGTGCATAAATTCAGGCAAACAATGAAACAAAGCTCAAATAAATACTAATATTGCAGGGGAATTTCATACATGCAAAAAAAAATCAGAAAAAGAGGGAAACAAAAAATTTCACAATTAGATATCATTGAAAGAGACACCACTAGTACTGATATATTGAATAACTTCGTACATTGAACTACTACAAATGGAAATGAAGAAACAAACATCAATAGACTCTAAATGGACTTTCATACCATTATTTTTTTGATAGAACCCTCTAAGACTAAGACTAATGCCCTACAATGAAGTTTTCACATACATCCAGAAACAATAAAAAACAAGTTACATTCCAAAGAGAGAGAAAGAACCAACAAATATGTATATATCTACAAAAATACATGTATCTACATAGAAGGATTGAGAAACAAACAAAATAAAAGGGAGCAGGACACATTAATAAAAAAAACAAAATAAAAGGGATCAAGACACACTAAGTTGGGGAAAGAGGAGTTTTATATTGGGAGGAAAGTTAAAAAGAAATTGTTTCAAAGAAGCATTGGGAGAGGGTACACATAATTGGGCGAAACTGAAGTGTACCAAGTTATATTGTAATTTTTACCTCTAAATTGTAATTAGTTGGAAAGGACAAACAATCAATCCATTGACGATTAATTGGGGCTCAGGTCGTGTTTATAGAAAATAGAACAGATTCGAAAACTAGTATCAATCTAAAAACAAAACATATTGGAAAACTAGTATCAATCTAAAAACAAACAGAACAGATTGGAAAACTATTATCAATCTAAAAACAGAACAGATTGGAACACTGGTATCAATCTATGAATAAAAAAGAGAACATATTGGAACACAGGTATCAATATATGAATGAAAGTAAGTAACTTCTTCACATGTCATGGCATTCGCACCCTCTCACGCAGCAACCAAACAACTATTGAAGAATGTTGCAATCGGTCTTTCAACCATGGCAAGGATTAGAGCATGGAATCGCAGCAACTAAACAACTATCAAACAATGTTTCAATCAGTCTTTCAACCATGCAAGGGATTTGTAGAAATAAATGTCATTTTTTAGGAAGAAGATTCATTGGAGGCTCTAATTCTTCTTTAGAAGTCTTTGTTGGAGAAACAATGGGGCCTTTCTCTTTATTTAACCAAATCAAGAGAGCTTACAATGGTCAAAAAGTTACAAATGACATATTATATCTAATCCAGGTGGATATTGGTGGTCACTCGCCTATTGCACTTGGGGCCCCACCATTGTCTCTTTCAGTTTTTTCAGTTTCGGCACAACTTAATATTTTTAGCAGTTTTTTGGGTCTTGAACTTCCGGAGCCGTTTTGAGGCCCTAAATGACGTTTTTTGGGAAAACCGGGAGCAACATCGGTTCATTGACCGATGTTTCTCACTCAAAATTTTTATTCCTCGGATAGATATTTCTAATGAGGTATGGTACACGTCAAACGGAGATCGTATGCCAAAGTTACGTCCTTGGGAAGTTGAAACACCAATTTACCCAAACGGGGCTCCTAGTTTTGGCGCTTCATCTCCTAGGGTTAGGGTTTTGGTTGTTTAGGATTTCCCATTATTTCTAAATAATAAATAGGCCCTCGAGCCTCATTGTAACTCAGTTCAAAGGCCTATAGCTGCCACATATCATCTCAGAGATAGCTACCAGTGCCCTAGCTAGTTTTATTTCCATTTTGTTTGTAAGAAAATTTTAGTTCTTTGATATTAATGAAATAAAGTGTTATTTCTGCTGCATCTTTGTATTTATGGTTATATTTTTATTCTGTTGCGTTGCTGCATAAATCTGGATCAATGGTATCAGAGAGGTCTTCTTTTTCTCGATCCTTCTTTGCATGTCCCCAACGAGGTCAGGGTAGAAGGAGTTAGGGCTCGATCTGGTGGAACCTTTGCAAGATCAGCCTCGCAAACCCCGATGGACACCCATGGGGGACAAAAAGAAAGATGAGGGAGTAGGAGATCCTATCAAAATATTGCTCGAGGAGGCCCTCGAAAAAAAAAGGAACGCGATGATGGATAAATTTACCCAGATCCTTCAACAGCTACCCACCGACGGCGCATCTGCATTTAGCAACCACTTTGGAGATGCGACTCTTTTTAAGGTATAAGTAAATTTTGACATTCCCATATTTGAGGGTCAAATAGATGCAGATGTCGTAGATAGATGGTTGAATCTATTGGAAGGATATTTCTCGGTTCATGACTTTTCGGATAGGGAAAAGATTATTTTTGCACTCCTCAAAGCTTCCCCCCATGTCAAGGACTGCTGGGAAACCCACTGTGAGAAAAAGGACGAGACAGAACCCTCTCTGTTCTCAGACGTACCCACCTGGAATTCTTTCTGAGATGCCATCAAGGAACAATACTATCCCGTGGGGAGCTATGAGGACAAGTACATACAATGGACCACGCTACGACAACAAAGGGATCAAGATGTGCATGAGCTGACGAATCTGTTCCATACCCTATACACAAATTTGGGTATCAAAGATTTAGAGAAACATCTGGTCCTAAAGTATTGAAGTTGTCTCCATAGATACATTTAAGAGGAAATGGAGTTCCTTGACATCTTCTTTCTTGGAACGACATACCGGTATGCTGCCAAGATTGAGCAGAAATTCAGACAAAAGAAGCTAGACTTTGGATCTGCGAATCAAAAGCAAGGGAAAGGTGCTCCCAAACCACAGAACAAAGGATAGAGCCAAGGTATAGGGACTCAAGACAACCTTTCGAAGCCACAAGCAAAGAACAACACCGCAAAGCCAAAGAAGGACACGGGAAAGTGGTTTGAGTTCCATAATAGCTCCACTCACAACATAAGTGATTGTTTGGCCAAGCAGTCGCTGGTGGCCGAGATGAGGGCTTCTGAGTCGGATGCATGCTTTGACTCTGAATCAGAACCTGAAAAGGGGAATAACAAAGGGAAACAAATTATTGATGTGGAGCCCAACGTCATTGTTGCCACTACGAAGATCCAGAAGGAGGAACCGGAAGATCGAGAGGAGGAGGAACATCTCCTCCACTCCCAGATGTGGGTAAAGGGATCCCTGGTACAGTTCATTTTCGACAATGGGAGCCAAAATAGCCTCATTTCAGCAGATGTCGTGAAGCAGTTGTGCTTTCCGACCACAGCTCACCCACATCCATACACCATCGAGTGGCTTCACCAAGGACGAGATCTCCGCATCAGCCAGCAGTGCCACCTTCCCTATAGCATCAAGCACTTCACGGTTGAGGTATTATGTGGCATTGCTCCTATTGATGTTTCTGATGTATTATTAGGAAAACCATACTTGTGGAAGCGTCATGTTGTGTATGAGTCTTGGCCTTGCGCTATTATTGTTTATTTGGGAAATAATTTGTACAATATACCAGAGGTACCACCTGCTGTCGCTATCTCTTTGGTTACTGCAAAAAAATGCAATAAGCTCATTTCCCAAACAAGGAAATTTGTTTTCCTGATGATCTGCCCCCAGGACAAGAAGAAGAATGTGGCTACGACCTCCAAACAGGGCTCCTATGCACGACAAAAACAAATGGATAAGGTTGCTGAGGAGTACGGGGACATATTCACCTCACCCACAGGGGTTCCTCTGCACTGTCAAGTCAAGCACCTGATTGATCTGACCCTAGGTGCACCACTACCCAATGGACCGATCTATCGGCTCTCTATTATGGAGAATGATGAAATAAGGAGGCAGATTCAGGAGCTGCTGTAGAAAGGTCACATCCGACCAAGTTCATCGCCCTGTGGGAACCTGATTGTGTTGGTACAGAAGAAGAATGGGATGTAGAGACTCTGTATTGACTATCGGGTGCTGAACAAGATCACTGTCCGGAATAGGTACCCAATCCCACGGATTGATGACCTTCTGGACCAAGTCAAAGGTGCAAAATATTTCAGCAAGATCGACTTGAAGTCTAGGTATCACCAGGTGCTAATTGAACCCTCCAATGTGTGTAAGACTGCCTTCAAAGACAAGGAAGGCCTTTTCGAATGGTTGGTCATGCCTTTCGGGTTGACAAATGCTCCAACAACCTTGATGAGGTTGATGGAAAACATCTTGCGGACATTAACCAACTCATTTGTAGTGATGTACTTGGATGACATTCTGATCTTCAACCAGACTTGGGAAGAGCACCTTCACCACATTCGACAAGTCCTCCAAACACTGCGGCAACACAAGTTGTGTGCTAATTTGGAGAAGTGCACTTTTGGCATGACCCAGGTTCAATATCTAGGATACATTATTCATGAAAGGGGAGTGCATGTGGATCCAACCAGGATCCAATTCATTCAATATTGGCCAGCCCCAACCACTATAATAGAGCTTCGCAGCTTTCTATGTCCTGCTAATTTCTACCATAGCTTCATGTTGGGATTCTCTCATATCACTTGGCCCTTGAGTCAAGTCACCAAGGGAGGAGCGAGAGCAAAATTATTTTGGTCGGAACCTCAACAGAATGTGTTCAGAGAATTGAAAAATCACCTCTGTTCTGCCCCAGTGCTCACATTACCAGACTTGCAGCAGCCATTTGAGATCGAAACATATTCCTCTGACTATGCTATTGGGGCACTTCTTACTCAACAGGGACATCCAGTGGCACAGCGAGACATTGTTTGACATAGTTCGCAAGTATCCCACTTATGACAAAGAAATGTATTCCATTGTGGAAGCTTGTCGACAATGGAAGAATTACATTTTGGGGAAGGAAACAATCATCCACATAGACCACCGTCCCCTGCAGCTCATACAGACACAATGGAAGTTGCAAAATGATTTCCATCAGAAGTGGTCCACATATCTGCAACAGTTTCATCTAAACATCAAGTACAAGAAGGGCAGCACCAATAATGTTGCAGAATACCTCAGCCGACCACCGATCATGGTGCTCACCACCATTCTCAACTCTTGTGTGCACGAAACTTTTGATTGGCCGCTTATCTACGAGAGCGACCCAAAATTTGGCCACTTCTTGGAGGGTACGCAAGTTCCAAATTTTGACCTCCAAGATGCACTTTTATGTCACCTAGGACACCTTTGTGTTCCATCAAGCGAGCATGCCAAGATGATATGGGAAGCACACTACAGTCGAGTCGCTAGGCATTTCTGGGTCGAGAAAATAGTAGCAGTACTGCAGAAGTATTTCTATTGGCCGAACCTTCGAAAGGATGTCGAGAAGCACATCAGATCCTTCACTACTTGTGCCATTTCCAAACTGACCATCAAGAAGCAAGGCCAATATACCCACTACCTACCCCTAGCCAACCTTTGGAATCTATCTCCATGGATTACATGTCAGGCCCGCCTTCTACTAAGCATGGAAATGACTGTGTTTTCGTGGCCGTTGACATATTCTCGAAGATGGCCATTATGACGACCTGTAAGAAGAATATCACAGAAGAAGCCACTGCTAAAACTTATTTGAACGAGCGTGGGTGCACGTTGGGATCCCACAGTCTATCATATCAGATCGGGATAGCATGTTCCTCAACACATTTTGGTCCAGCCTCTAGTCAATGCTAGACACCAAGCTCACCAAGTCCACGGCTTTCCATCCCCAAACAGATGGCCAAACAGAGGTCGTCAATAGAATGATTGTACACATTCTGCACATGTACAATTCAAATAATCCACACACATGGGACGAGAGCCTCCCCTATATACAACATAGTTATAACTGGGCTCTCCATAGTTCAATCGGCCATAGCCCCTTTCAGGTGGGCTTGGGATTCCAGCCACTATGTCCCATTGGCGTAGCCATGCCATTTGTGGCTACTCAAGATGATTCGGCTCATGTCCACTCTGAAGTTGACAAAGAAAATAGCTTCATCGAGCGCATTAAACACATCCGCCAACAAGTTCATGACATATTGGACAGAGCCAATTTGCTAAGTACAGGCAATGCCATGATCAACATTGGGTGCCACACAACTTCCAGGTGGGTGAAAAATTATGGCTACATTTTCAGAAGGAGTGCCTCACTGGACCCCACCGTAAGCTTTGCCTGCTCCGATACGGGCCGTACACCATCACCAAGGCTGTAGGGGACAATTCCTTCGAGCTCAGTATTCCACCATTCCTTGGTCTGCACCCAGTATTCAATGTGGACTGCCTTCGTCCTTACTTCTCACCTCTACTGGACACCTTTGACATTGCAGGACAACTCACAACCACGGAGTTAAACCCAGACTGCATGGAACATGCCACCACAGATTGTATCATGGACATGCAAATCAAGAACACTCGCCAATAGAAGATCCAACTGTATCGGGTTATCAAAGCTGGCCAACTCCTACACCAAGGAAAGTGGTTCACCAGGGACCAAGTTCAACAGAAATTTCCTCATCTCGTGGAGGAACTTAACACAATGGGGACCATTGCTTCCTAAGGCAGGAGGAATGATCCAGGTGGATATTGGTGGTCACCCGCCTATTCCACTTGGGGCCCCACCATTGTCTCTTTCATTTTTTTCAGTTTTGGCACAACTTACAATTTTTAGCAGTTTTTTGGGTCCTGAACTTTCGGAGCCATTTTGAGGCCCTAAAAAACGTTTTTTGGGAAGACCGGGAGCAACATCGGTCCATGGACCGATATTTCTCACTCAAAATTTGTATTCCTCGGATAGATCCTTCTAATGAGGTATGGTACGCATCAAACGGAGATCGTATGCCAAAGTTATGTCCTCGGGAAGTTGAAACACCAATTTACCCAAACGGGGCCCATAGTTTTGGTGCTTCATCTCCTAGGGTTAGGGTTTTGGCTGTTTAGGATTTACCATTGTTTCTAAATAATAAATAGGCCCTCGAGCCTCATTTTAACTCAGTTCAAAGGACTGTAGCTGCCACATCTCTTCCCAGAGATAGCTACCAACGCCCTAGCTAGTTTTATTTCCATTCTGTCTGTAAGCAAATTTTAGTTCTTTGATATTAATGAAATGAAGTTTTATTTCCATTGCATCTTTGTATTTATGGTTATATGTTTATTCTGTTGCGTTCCTACATAAATCTGAATCAATATCCTACTACTTTTAGCTCATCTTAATGCAGATATGATATCCCTATTATGTGTACTGTGTTGTAGTAACGCACAGTGATGGTTGTCTCTCTGTTAATGCAGATATGTATGTATGTCATGAAGCAAAGAAGCAAATTTTTTGTCTCATATGTATGTATGTTGTGAAGCGAAGAAGCAAAATTTTATCTACGCCCTGAAGTCATCATATGGTTTTCTAGTGTAAATTTGATTGACTAATTTCTATCAGCAATTAAAGCAATCAAAGAAATCAAAGAAATCCCATCAAATAAATAAAATCAATCTCTCTTAGTTTTATTGGCAAACACCTCAGCTAATTCATTTCATGGTTTTAGATTACCTATAAATTCGCTCGACACAACTCCCGAGCAGCAATTTGCGGGCTCCAAATCAGCAACAGAGCAGGAATAGTGCCACAGAAACAATTTACGAGCACCAAATCAACAACAGAGCAATATTAGCACCACATAAATGAACAGAAACGAAAATCAAAGCAGAACCCAACGAAAAACAGAATATACAAACAAAGACGCGCGAAAATGAGAACAGTTCGCGGGTGATATATTTATAAAATATGAGTTCGGTCGAACTATTTTAAAATTTCGGCTGAACTATTGTTGTCGGTTTTCCCATCTTGAGCCAAAAATATATTTTCCCACACCATCAGTATGTCGTCAATCTAAACGGTAGAACGATTTTGGCCGAACTATTGCAGAAAAATGTTTTATGCCCCCGATTCTCACAAAATTGTAACCCAACTTCACATTTTCGCCCTTAAATTATATTCAATTCATTAAATAGAAATATAATTACACACACCTATAATACACTATGGAATCAAGTACCACATAGACAATTCAAGTAATTAATCTAAGGGAACTATTAAACAATAAATTAATTAACTAATTAATATAGTGTTGGCTTAAAATTCACTCAAAGGAAAAGGAGTTGTTTATCTGCCAATATTTCTTCAATATTGGCCAAAGAATGTGTGATGGATCCAAGTAAACTCCCTAGATCTAATGTATTAACAATCATTCATATCATAAAAGAGGATGAGAAGAATGTACTTTTGTATGCATGCAGGTTGGTCTAGTTTCTATACCCTATGAAGCTACTATAGACCATACTTCATGATGAATATTCTGCTCCATGCTCTCTTATATGATCTCCAATACACATACACAACAAAAAAGAGATAATGTATTCCTATGTGGAAGGAAAGTTAGTGTGCACTCGAATCTATGATAATAACCAAATCACATTCATATATAATAAAGTGTGAAATATGGAAGGGAATTCACAATTTCCATTTTTCATTCAATTCAGTTGCATTAGAATTATGTTACATTAAATTGTTAATCCAGGTTTGTAAAATTATGAAGTGTGCAACAAAATATATGTAAGGACTCAATTTCTAATTCTATCAAATGTGAATTGACATGGAAGGAAATTTTATAATGTGAAAGAAAGTAAATTTACAGGAAAGAAAATTTTAATCTAGGAAAGATATAGAAATCTAAACTAGGAAAGTAATAGAAATCTTAATGTAGAAAAGCAATGGAAATTTAATCTAGGAAAGCAATAAGAATATTAGTCTAGGAAAGTACTGAAAATTTAATCTTGGAAAACAATATAAATATTAGTCTAGGAAGTAATTTGAAATTTAATTTATGAAAGAAGGTAAATCTAATCTATGAAATCATGGAAACTTGATCTATGAAAGCATGTAAACTTAATCTATGAAAGGATTCAAATATAATCAATGAAACCATTTGAAATCTAGACTATTAAAGTGATTGAAACGTAGTCTATGAAAGAAATTGAAATATACAACTATAAACAAAGAAATAAGAGAATGGATATGATTGGCCAATGGGGAACTCCAACTCTCAACAAACACACTAGAAATTGAAAATTAGAAAATCACCACATATTAAGGGAAGTAATTTTGGAGCAAGTTCCAAATATTGAATTGTAGCTACAAAGATATGTCTTCAAGTATTTTGATTACAAATTCTAAATTTATTCTCCCTTCCTCCCCTCTCAATGGGAAAAGCACGCTTATTCATACATGAGTTTATTTGAGAAGAGGATAATAAATTAATAAATTCAAATCCTCTTTTATCTCAAATAAGTACAACCAATTTTCTAATGTTAGGAGAAGTCTACACATCATCTTACAAATATCTAATAGATTTTATAAGAGACGTTTATCAAAACTTCCATGAATCTTCTGCATTGAATGTGCTTGAATAATGATCTCAAATCTTCCTCAAATCTTCAAGAGCTTGAAGAGAAAAATCGAATTTGAGGCTTAGTGGAAAAATATGACTTTGTTGGAATCTTCAAATATGCCTATAAACATCATAAAATTCATTCAACTTTTATATATAAGTGAAAAAATGTTTCTTCTCTAATATTTAACTGTATCATGAAAATGGTCTTAATGTAAGGTTATGGAGCTTCGGAATATAGAAAGAAATGAAGGAAAATGAAAGAAAAGAGAGTGAAAAAGATGACATTTTAGAGACCCAAATGTTGGGCCTCATAATTGTTGAATTTTCATCATGTTTATCCTCACCATTCCTCACATTCCATCACCTCATTTAACCATTCATCATACCATTTCCATGGGTTCACCTCATTATTTTCCAATTTATTTATTTTTAATATTATAAGAGAATGTATGATTAATTATTCAAAAATTGACATATTTCACTAATATCTCAAATTTGGATGGGCTTTGTAATGTGTAGGATTACTTGGAAGGATTATTCCAAAAGCTTCTCAAATATTTCCTCCGCCATTTCACGAATTCAAAGGATAAATGTTCAAGCTTATTCCAAGGAGAAGATCATGGAGATTTCAAGAAGAAGATCATGGAGATTCCAAGAGAATATCATGGAGATTTGGATAACATATCTCATCCAAGATTTATGAGAGATGAGTGAGGATTTGAAGGGATCATATTTTGTAATTATAGGGATATTGGTTGAGGGAAAAGTGGGTTTGTAATTAAGAGTTGATTATCTTGTTTTCAAAGAACTCATGTATAAAAGAGAGTTATCTCTCTTCATTTTTTATATATAGGATATGTAGAGAATGGAATGTAATGTATGGAAATTAGAGATGAGAATTAGAGTCTAGAATAAGTTTTGGTTTTGTAACCTTTCATTTTTTTTTCTTGATCATTAATATATGCTGACACAAGGTTATTCTTCACATGTTGTTTTTCTCTTATACAATTGCACATTTCCAGTTTTTGATATGATGCGGTGGTAATGTGGTTGGAGTAGAATTGTTGATGAAGGGAAATCAGGTTCTTCTAAGTTAGAAGTCTCTTCTCTCGCTTTCTACACATCGCAACATGTTTCTCTTTAGTCTCTCTCCTTAAGGACAATAATCTAGGGAAGGATGACAAGGTTCTCCTAAGTTAGGAGCCTCTTCTATCGTTTACTGCATCTTGAATCAGAGACAAAATAATTATACTAGGCTAGTTTAACCTGAGTCCTGCATTTCCAGTGCATGTGCTTCGGAAGTCTACAAAACCCTCGGATTGATAATTTATGTTAGGGAAATTATTTGATGACGAAAGTTTTGCCCAAAATTTTGGTGCTGTTTCAGGGGAAGCACGATGGATTGAGGTACAAGTTACTTCTCTTGTGGGTGTGAATTTCAATTTCTGCAACTGTGTTTAATTGTTGCAAGTTTGATTTTTGTGCAAGAGCATTTGATTTCTGCAACTGTGAAGAGTGATTGTTAGTGTTTTTTAAAATGATTTAACTATGAGTATTAGCTTGGAACAACTCACTCAAATCCTTACAAAATTCAGATCTCCTCTTCCTACAAAGAGGAGATCTTGATAGCAGCTGAGAGCTTAATTACTCCTCCATCAACGAATGAAGATTCAACATTTGGAAACTCCTACACATCCAAGGGCGAACAATTCTTCGAACAGGAGAACGAGGAAGAAATGCAGCATGATCTAAGTGAGGAAAATCATGCCTATGAAAGCTTTATCGAACAATGGTTCCAAGTAGATACTTGATTAGATCCCCCTTTTTATTTTTATTTAGGTAGTTCCCAATTACAATAGCTAGATTTATTCACTTTTGCATATTTTTATTTTTCATTCACAAAATTCATGATGAACATATTCATAATATTATTGCGTGGATGGTGACATTGGTTATTTGATTACACGTAACTAAGTTCTAATTTTTAATTATCATAGAATAGGTAGGATAACGAATAAAACACCATATTTAGAATATGTATGCTCTCCTCCGCACTTTGTACGATCGCGAGGATCAGAAAGTAGGATGCCTCTAATGTTTAAAGGAATAAATTGTTTTTTTAGGTTTCTAAAATTTTAGTTTTAATTTAAAATTTTATAATTTCATTTTTTTATTAGAAATAAAACAAATAGTGTGTATATACATATATATATATATATATATATATATATATATATATATATATATATATATATATATATATATATATTTAATAAAAAAAATTAATATCTACAATAATTTAGAAATAAAAACAAAAAAAATTAAAATAAACAATTTCACTCATTTAGATTTTCTTTTATTTTTATTTTCTTCTGAAATAAAATAAAATAAAAATTCTTTAAAAGATAGGAAATAAAATAATATATATAATAAAATAAATAAATACAAATTCAGGACGATCTGCAAGAACCAAGATTCCATCAAAAAACTTTGAGTTCTTGTTGTAATGAAAACATTTCTCATTTTTTCACGATGAAAACAATCTGTACATCTAAAAATTATCATCGTCTACCAATTGAATCATGTTATTGTTGTCCACAACGCCGAAGGCACATGGCTTGGAAGTGCAAGTCTGATATCACAAAGTCTTTAGTGGAAGCTTCATTGGGATTGAGGCAGGGTCATCCGTTTATAAAAAGAGAAGCCTTGTTTTTTTCCACGCAAAAGTCCTGCAATGCTTCTGGATCTCCATTGATTCTCTCATTTTTCATCAAAAGAAGTAAGACGAAGAAAATGCTCACACTGGCTCTACCGCAAGTCATAATTGATGCAGGAAAAGCAATGATAAATTGCAGCTAACCAGCCCAAGCAGAAATGAAATAACCTATTCCAACTCTAACATCTACAGCATGCACAACGCAATGAATATATATGTAGTGATGATATTTCATATGAATTACAATAATTTAATTAATGTTCTCGTAACATTCGACTATTCGGTAGTCCACGATTGCCCTATTTTACCGATTTCCACGTTATTTAAGGATTCACGTCAACATAAAATACGGGTGTTTATCTAATATATCTCCATGAAAATATTAATGATCAGATAAAAGGTGGGTGTTAAATCGGAGCAAGAAGCAGTTCTTTTTCGATTTTTAAAAAAAGTTTTAAAATACGGGTGTGCGTTGTATGCTTGCCACCTGATGGATTTGGACCATTAAAAATAAATATCATTCTATATTTAGCATCAACAGCAGGAGCATAAGGAGGAGAAGGATCCTTGGGTGGCGAAGGATATTCCCCAAACTGAGCCCGCAAAAACTGAGATTTACAACTATCCCTAGATCTGCATTGTGTGCCAGAGATAGGAGTGGCATGCATGACTGGATCCCCTCAACACTTCATTCATAAAATATTCTTTGGGTTTGAGTTCGAATCCCAGCGGGTTGTATTAGATTTTGATAAGAGAGTTTACAATGGCACCCATTGTAGTCGGTGATAAACTTCCAGAGGGTGTTCTGGCCTTTTTGTTTTTTTTTTTTACGAAGAGAAAAAACTCCAACAAGTTTCCAACCACTCTTTGGCCATCAGGAAGAATATTATTCTCTTCTACGTCCCAGGTGCCTTAACTCCCACTTCCAGTATGAAGCATGGTTTGGGGTTTTTTGAGAAGGTGGAGGAGTTAAAAGGAAAATGGATCGACGAAATTATAAGTGTGAATGAATCATTCGTGATGAAGGAATGAGAGAAGACATATACAAACAACAAGCATGTTAAATTTCTGGTAGATGGTTCTGCAAAGAACACCTATTCCCTCGGCATTGAAATGGATTTGTCAGATAAAGGACTGGGAGTTATATCTTGAAGGTTTGCATTGGTTTGCGATAACCTTCAAGTTAAAGTCATAAATATTGAATAAGGTCCAAATTTATAAGTTTCCAGTGTCAAGGAGATACTCAAATCGGTGGGAGCTTGAGTGAATCGGATGATACATATTGCTAGACCATAGAAATTTGTAGTAGTTGTCACAAGTATAAACTACCAGTTGCAAAATAATTGACAGGTGTGCAAGTTCATGTATTTCAGCATATTACGTCATATGTCGATAACTAAACTAGGAACTATTATGATATCATTGTTATTAGTGTTGTGCAATGAGTATCTTGCACTTAATATTTATATGGAAAATTTGGCTCATTAGTTTTAAAAAAAAATAGGTTTTGTTTGTTTCTTTTTTAAATTATTTTCTTTATTGTAAAAATTATATATATATATATATATATATATATATATATATATATTGGAAATAAACATTTTATTTCATGAAAATCATATTTTTAAGGATAATAAAATTGGGCCTTGGTTTTTTTTTTATTAAATTGGTTAAGATGGTTTTCAAGTCACAGATCTTAAAATAAGACGATTTCATAGAGAACACACGACGACCGACAGGTAAAAAAAAGTATTTCAGTTTTAATTTGAAGAATTCATACTAATTCCTACATTATATGCTTTTCAACGCTCTCACAATTTTCATACAGGATTAGTACTAAGCTTTCACAGGTTCAAAGACGATATAATTTCATTTTTAGAAATCATAATAAAACATGAAAATGTGAAAGATGTTATCACTCTAGTAATTCTAAATTTGTGAGATTTTGGTTTAAATTCTAAGACTACGAGAGGTAACCACAGAAAAACTTTTAAACTCTAAGATCTAGCCTTCTTAGGGTTCAGAGAGGGCTCTCTCTATAAGATTTAACTTTGTTTGTTTTCTATGATATTAGGCTAGTTATGATTGTGCAATTTGGTTTTGGTTTGATTGATTTGGTGGGAAAAATCACCTAATGAGATGGATAGTGGGAAATATATTTGTCCATTGGGCTGAGGAATCAAAAATCAAGCAGACAGAGCTAGGATCATGGTCAGGAAGTCAAATTTTTTTAGGGCAATATAGATAACCCATGAAGATCTTGGAAGGCTATTTGGTGAGGTGATATGATCGGGATAAAGAGCAATGAAGGGTTCTTTGATCCAGAGAAGAGAAGTAGTAGGCGGAGGTCAAACGAAAGAGGGATAAATTACGGGTTCCCTACTCTGGAAATCAGCAAAAAACATAAAAATGATAAACAGTAAAGACAGGGTGCTTTTAAAAAATCCTGAAGTAATACCCTGTTTTTTCATTCAAATGTGGAAAACATTGATGGATGCATGTAACAAATAAAGATAACAATGACAAGAAGGAAATAATTCACTTCAATAGCTCATCACATGAATCCTGAAATATGATGCCAATTGATCCAATCCAGTCTGCTACTCGAGATTTGCAACAAAAAAGCCTTCAAGTCCAATAAAAAATGACTATAGAAATCTTCAGCAATTTATTCCACAATAATACTTCTAAAGATCAAGTATTTATATATAATTGTTTACAAAATATCCTAGAATACTTCTAGGAATTATCCAAGGAAAATAGAAATATCTTTACAACAAAATAGAGACAGATGCTTAAAAAATCAGCGAGCTATCTTATCTATCCAAATAAAATAGAAACTAATTGTGGATGAGGTGCAACTGGCTGCCTTGGTGTCCTTCTTGCTGGCTTTAGATATTTCAAGTTGGTTTGAAATCTGATCTACTTTATCTTATACTCTTTAACTGATTCTCTTTAATATCTAATACTCTTTTAAACTAGGATACTCTTTAGCTACTGTAAAATACATTTACTGCTGTAGTAAAAATATTTATTTACTGCAATTCAGAAAACTATTTTTCTCTTTTATCTTTCTGCCTTTTTATCTTTCATAGTAAATCTGTTAATGACTTCCAATATTCATCATTTTGAATTTTTATTTTCTTCAGCTTCCAAAAGTTTTCATCTGCTTCTATATAGCTGGAAAAAGTTGGTTTAATGACAAACAAGTGTCTTATCTCATGCTGCAAATAAAATAAGTCCTCAAAACTTCTGAGTAAGACTTTTCCTGTTGGAGTGCCTTGTCCACCTGACTTTTCAACTTGCTCCTTTTCATATTCTCTAGTATTTTTATTGTAATCCTCCTGAGGCATTAATTTTTCATTGATGACCAAAATATTAGCAAATTTCTTTGCTTCAAATTCTCAAATTTGACCATAAACCTGGTTATGGTGATGTTCATATTCTCACATTTTTCCTCAAGTTGCTTCATCAGGTTATTCTTGGTGATGAATTTCCTTATCTCAAGGATAGTTTCAGTCTTGTCCGTAATCTCAAGTTCTTCTAGCTCTTGCTTGTTTTTGTTGTTAAGAAACTTGATCAATTCTATTGCTTGTTCTGGTTTGTTATCAAGTTCATATTTATTCTTCTGAATTTCTTCTAATGTTTCTTTGAGTAAATCTCTCTCTTCAAAAATCACTTGAATTTAGGGCCACACATCATTGATGGCTTCAATGATCTTGTTCCATAAATGATTTTCTTACATATGAAATTTATTCCTTTAAGGTTAATTCCTTCTGTAAATTCTTCAATTCTTCATTTAATCTAATAGCCTTTTTCTCATATGTTTTGGCATTTATTTGAGCCAACTTATTTATATTTCCAAGGTTATCAACCATATTTTTTAATCTATTAATTTCACTTGTCTGAAGTGACATTATTTCCATAGCTTTCACTAGTTTGCTGGCCTCATCTGTAGTGTGGGTTGCTGTAGTGGATGACTCTGTAGCTAATGTTGTAGATGATGTCACTAGCACTGCAGTAGCCAGTGGCTCTTTGGGTGCCAACTCTTCTGCTAGAGTTGATGGAACAGCTATAGTGACCATAGGAATAGTTGAATGAATTTCTAGTGTTTTTGGTGTTTTTTTTCACAGAAAAGCTTCTCCATTTGAACCTCCATCTCTTTGATCTGTGCTATCAGCTAAAAGATCAAATTCATCATGTCATCCTTCTCATTCTCTCCTTCTATTATTTCCTTGGCTTGAGAATGTTCACTTGATGGAAATTTAAGTTGTTTCCTCAAAGCTGCAATGTCCTCATTCTTCTTCTTCACTAACTGTTCTACTGCTTTGACATTTGCAGGGTCATATCCAACCTCCAAGACCAATTCTTCTAAATATTTAATTCTGGGATCTTTAGCATATAAGGATGTTTTGTCTAGTTTCATTTGATCTTTCATATTTTTGATAGTGTTCTGAAGTTTTTGAACACTCATAACTTTGGTTGTAATAGTAGAGTATAACATATCTGAACTCTGTTTATGAAATTCTATCTGATCAAGAGCATGAATTTTTTCTGTTTGAACTTCTAAATCAATCTTCTTGTAATCTGCAACTGTCTTTGGAGTTTTCACTATAGGCTGCAATACTGACATGATTAGCTTTTTATTTGAGTATTCAAGGGAAGAAAAAAATATATTTTGAACACTTGGTGTTTGTTTCAAATATTGAGAGTAGATATCATTTTTAATCTCTTCATTTTTGAACTTGATCTATTTGTACTTTTCCCTGATATCTAGATCTTTCTCCTCAGCTTTTTGTGAAGATGAAGCTTCCATGTTCTGTTGTTTTTCTGTCAACTGTGGATTTCCATTATCAACAGGTTCTTCATTTTTATTCTATGTATCTTACTCATTTCTGATGACAGTGGCAACATCTGTGTTAGTATCTGGGAGATCTGTTTCTTCAACATTAATGGTTACCTTCTCTTTACCCACTTGATTTGTTTTGGGCCTTTTATTATATCTTATTTTGAACTTATTTTCAGTAGTGGTTTTAGCAACATAATTTTCTTTATCTCTAACTCTCTTGGTGGCTTTTTCTGGTTGATCTACAGTTTGTAAAGTGTGAATAGTATCTCTTTTCTTCACTGCATTTACTAAAATATTTTTTTTCCACTCACTCTGATTGGCATATTTCTCTATCTCTGGTTTTGTCTCATGAATGTAGGGTTTTAGTTTACACTTAACCCTCATTTTACTCAGTATCCCTTGTGGATCATAATTCCAAGAAAATCTCTCTTCAAATGTGTACTTTAATAATTGCTTAGCTGCTTCTGTCTCTACATCTCTATGATTTCAAATGAATGGTCCCACTTGATTCTTCAATTTAAACTGTTTTTTCTTCTTTTCTACTAGGAAATTGATTAAATCAAATTTTAATATTTTCTCATATACTCCGAGGTAAAAATCCTCATTGGTATATATTTGGGCAATTTTTATGGTAACAAATTGGATCCAAACACGCTAATATCAGTGTGCTTTTCATACAAGTACCAATCACCAGTCTTGGTTTGCTTTGAAAACTGTAAAATATTCTTCATATCATCATTTATCCTTGGTTGTTCAGTATTTTTTAACATTTTGATCAATGGATGGATGAAGGAATCTGAAAACTCTACATAGGTGAACTCTGTGGACTCTTTCCTGATCAAAGAGGTGCAAAAAATAACTTTAAGAGGATTCTCGTCTATGTCAAGCTTTTGAAGGGTTAATGGAAATTTATATTCTTGAAAATACAAGAACATGTGGAAGACGAAAGATGTGTATTTGAACAATCCTTCAATTGGCAATTTAACCAATTGGTCATGAATATTGTCAGCAATATATCTAGCATAATCATAGATAACAGATAGAGGTTGTCTTGGTGTGAAAGTGGATAGGAAACCCAAGATGGATTCATCTATATGTTCATCAGTAAAGTGCCCTAGGATGAAAGATAACATGTAAATTACATGCCTAGAAACCTCTGGAAATTTTGAAGTGGAATATGGAGGATTGATTTGAGGAATTTCTACATGTAAGGGTATGAATATTTGGAAGATTTGGAATCTTTTAGGAAATTGAATGACAATATACAACTTGGTAAGTGCTTCAATGGACAGAGGAACTGCTTGAGGATCAGGTTTGAGTTGTAACATTTGATTAATGGATTCAACAGTAATGGTGAAAAAGTACTTCTTTGTTGGCATTGAATATTTCTCTTTTCTCACGCAATAATGATGATGGCATAACCTAATGATCTCTGGGCATGAGTGGGTAACTAGAACCACATATTTGGGCAAGTTTGATTCCCACATTTAAACTTCTTCAATGTTATCCAAAGATTTCTCATAATTCCATTTGTGAAGTTCCAACAAATTGAATTCTGTAATAGGGTCTGCTATATTATAGTCAACATCTACTGATTGAGTGTGCTAAATATCTACAACATGGGGTTATAGAGGATTTGTAACTATGGCAGTCTTAGAAGATGCAGCTGGAGTTGGTTTAGGCATTCTGAGACTTTTTGGACTACAAAGCTCTGTTTTGAGGCTTTTCTGGGTAATTCTGCAAGATTAAACAGTTTGCATAATTATTTTTTATGCTGACAGGGATTTCTTTAATGAAAATAGCCAAAATATGGTCTTTCCTTGGGTTTTTCCTTTCAATTTTGGACTCTCAATAATATTTACAGACTTTTATTGGTTTAGAAGCAAGAAACAGGACTTTCTTAGGTTTTTTCAATGAGTAATTGGGCTAAAAGTCCTTTGACATTAGGCATAGAAGTTTAGGCTACCTTTAGAGGGTTTTTGGGCTCAATTTAGAGTTTAAAACAATGCGCAACATAAACCTGGTTTTTTCAAAAAATTTGACAGGGTTTGGCCTGCTTTTTGGATATTTTAATAGGCTTGTTTGGGTGGATTGGAACTCTGAATGTAATTTCTCCCTTTTTTTTAAATTCCTTTCAAATCGAAACAGGCTTAATTGCTGGAGGAATACCTTTTATATGCAAGTAATGGTTTTTGAAGAAGTCTCTGAAGGTTTTTGAACAGGTTCGCTGCTCTCTTTCTGGTCTTCATGAGCTTTATGGAGCTTCTTGGCAATTTGCAATGGGTACAGGCAGAATTTTGCAGGTTCTTGGCACGGAAATGGTGGAAAAATGCTTGTTTCTTTTATTTCATAATTTTAAACCAATGGGATAAGGGCAGGTTTTAATTCATCACATGGGTTATTATAACATTGGCTTAAACATTAAGTAGAGGGTTTTGTGGGTTATTAAAAATAAAAAGGATTTAATACTATATGGGAGGGTGTAGTTTTAGGGAGTTAATAAATAAGTTAGAAGTTAATATGAAATAAAGGGATAATATAATGAATAAAAATACATTTTTTAGCTCTAAGTAAAGTGTAAATAAAGCATAGCTTTTATTTGTTGTATTTTTTCACACTTTAACTTAGGATAAATGCATTTTATGAGTTTTTGAATTATTTTTGAAATGAAATTAAATTAGTTATTTAGGGTTTTACTTTTACTAAGTAAAAAATGGGTTTTTACTTAGGAAAAGGGATGATGATTATGGATGAAGGGTAAATGTTGATGAATATGGGTTTTGTGTAGGAATTCAATATTTTTAACCAATCAGTTATCGAACCTAGGGTCTGGTCCTAACAAAAGTCAGAGAAATGCTTTGAGCCTTTTTAACTGATAATTTAGAATATTGAATAATTGTAGGGGAGGGGAAATTAGTGATTTTTTCCCGATGATGCTTTATTACATGTTTCCACAACTTCTTTCTACCTACCCATCTTTATTTCTAACATTTTTTACTTTATTTTCATGTGTGCATTTAGCCTTGCAACCCTAAATCAATTTTGTTTCAAAGAATAAAAATTATCTAAATCTAACCTTATTTCATCCGAGGACTCAGGTTAAACTGTTGAGCTCCTCATTTATTATCTATCTTGTCTATTGATTTGTCAATTTTATATTGTTTGACATATATTTTATTCTATATCTAAAACATGAAATTCAAAGCATGAAAAGTTAAGATTAAGTTGTTTAGCTGATCATGGATTATGGCATTTATTGACAATCTGCACATAATCATTATTCTTGCAGTAAAGTAAATAGTAGTGGCATTTTGACTTGCTCATTTTCAAGTTTTATTTTTATCTCTTTTTTTCTTTTGGGGTCTATTTTTTTCTAAGTCCTTTGATCATTCTTTTATGACTTTTACCCTTTTTCATTTTTTTTTTATTTTTCATTTTTCAAAATATTGGAAAACAACTTGCAGAAAGCAAGGTATGTACATATCTACAAGACTATAAAAGTCAATTAAAAAATTATGAACCCTATTATTATAGGACCCTAACAGTGGCTCCAGATAGGTATGGAATTTCCTGGTGAAATGTCAAGAACTTTAAGACTAGTAGCCTTTGAATTTTGACTGTGATGACCCTGTAAGTATCTTTCTAATCTCTGAAATTATTCATACTTATGATATTTTACCTCTCAAAGCTTAGGGCCTTATTTTCGGGCTTCAAATTTGTTAGGAAAAAATTCAATCCAATCTAAAATGTGCAATGTATATGTACAATGAACAAAGTAAATGAAACTAACTATTTGTTAACTCAGGAGAGTAGTAGTGGCTCAACATTCTTCCATTTACTGCTCCATCTAGCTTAGTTGATCCATCCATTTCTTTCAGGTAGAAAGCATTATTACCTCTATATCCATAAATCACAAAAGTTCCTCTCCATAGAAAATCAAATTTTCTATGTTTACCTTTGTCCTCTCTTCTTGAATCCCATTTTAACACTTTATCTCCAATGTAGAAATCATATTCTTAGTCTTTTTATCAAAAAAATTCTTTATCTTATCTTGGATAACTTGAGACGATATAAATTTCTTCCTTTGTTTGTTGCAAGTAAATAGTTTGATTGATCCTTCTTTGAATGTCATTTGTTTCAACTTGTAATTATTGGATAATATTCATTACTGGTACTTCTAGGGAGGATGGAAAAACAACATCCATTCCATAGACAAGTTGGTAAGGGGATGTACCAATAGATTTTTTAGTTGTAAGTCTATCTACCCATAAGGCATTGACTAACTTCTTATTCCAAGTCTTTTTATTATCTTCCAGTAATTTTTTGATGATGTTTACAATGCTCTTATTTGAAGATTCAGCTAGGCCATTACCTTAAGGGTAATATGCAGTAGAGTGACCTAGGGTAATATGGTATTTATGGAAAAAGTCAATCATTTTCTTAGATTTGAATGCTGCTACATTGTCAGTAAATATATTTTGGGGACATCAAAATATTGAAAGAATGTTATTTTCTAGAAAGGAGATAATGACAGTATTTTTGGCTTGCCTAGAGGGTATGGCTTCAATCCACTCGGTAAAATAGTCAGTGGCTGTTAGAATCCACTTGTGTTGGGCTGCTGATGGGGGATGAATTTATCCAATGAATTGAAGACCCCATTGTTGAAATGGAATTTCTGTAGAGATGGGGTTTAAGGGTAGGGATAATATATTTTTCTTACCCTCAAAGATTTGGCACTTATGGCGGGAGGTCACATATTTTTTGACATCTGCAAACAAAGTAGGCCAGTAAAAAGTAGCTCTCAGGACCTTGTCTATAGTAGTTTTCCAGTATATATGTCCTCCACAGTCACCTGCATGAAATTCGTGTAAAACTTTGTCAACTTCTTCTTTTAACAAACAATTTAATCAAATCCCACTTTGATCTTTCCAAAAAAATACATTGTCTAAAATATAAAATCTTACTGCCTTAAGCTTTAGGAATCTAGCTTTTGTTCTTGATAAACCAGGAGGAGCTTGTAAGTTTAGAAATACAAATATAATATCTGCATACCATGGTGAATCTAAAAATACTTCACTAACCTTTGGAGTCGCTATCTCTTCCTGATCATCTATTTGGGCAATAAAATTTATGTGTAGGGCATGACAATTTGGTTTAGCCATAAGTCTGGCTAAAGCTTAACTTTTTATCAACTTTGTGGGTTTTACCTCTACGTAATATTATAATATAGTGTAAATCCACTTACCTCTTCTTCCATCAGGACCATCCTGAGTAAGAATGTCTTTTACTACAACATTTGGGACATAGGCAATGATGTGAGAATAGAAAATGTAAACTCTGAAGTCTTTAATGGCCTTTACCGAAGCTAAGGCTTGTTTCTCCATTATATTTTACTTCAAAGATGCATCTCTAAGTGTTCTGCTAAATAAGGCTATGGGTTGTTCATAACCCTGGTTATTTTTCTGCAGTAAAACTGCAGCAATGGTATGTTCTGAAGCAAATAAAAAAATGATGAAATCCTTTTTGAAAACAGGACTTATAAGGACTGGGGTTTTGGTTAAGGCCTGTTTGATGGATTCAAAAGATTGTTTGGCCTCAACAGTCCATTTAAGAGCTGAATCCTTTTTAAGCATGTTATTTAGTTCTCTAATTATTTCAGCTAAATTGGATACGATTCTTTGTAAAAATTTAATCTTACCTAGAAAGGCTTGTAACTCTTTTATGTTTCTTGGTGGATTGATGTTAAGAATTTCTTCTATTCTTGCAGGATCAATTCTAATTCCTTATTTAGAAATTATGTGTCCTAATAACTTGCCTTCTTCTAATCCATATAAGGTTTTCTTAGGATTTAATGAGATGCCAAACTTTCTGCATTTTATAAAGACTTGTCTAAGATGATCTAAGTGTTCATACTCAGTCTTAGAAAATATAGTTATGTCATCTAGGTAAATTACCAAGAATTTATGAATTTCCTTTGAAAAGGCTATAACCATAGCTCTTTGAAAGGTTGCCCAGGTATTCATTAAACAAAGGGAATTTTTACATACATAAAAGTGCCCCAAGGAGTAGTAAAAGTTGTTTTGGCTTGATCCTCTAGTTGGAATAAAATCTGGTTGTATCTTGAAATCCATCTAAAAGAAAAATCCTAGAAACTCCAACTACCCTCTGTAAAATATGATCCATTTTTTGTAAAGGATAATTATTTTTTAAGGATACTTTGTTTAGATTCCTAAAGTCAACACATTGTCTAATCTCTCATGTTTTCTTTCTGGTTGGAACTAGGTTAGAAACCTAATCAGAATATCTCATTGGTGCAATTATCTATGCATCATACATTCTTTTAACTTCTTTTTCTATTAAGGGCATCAGAACAGGGTTGATTCTCCTTAACTTTTGTCTAAAGGGATTTTGATCTTCTTTTACCAAATTTTTGTGTTGAATTATATTGGGGTCATATGATTTAAGGTCCTCATAACTCCAAGAAAAAACATCTTGGAATTCCTTAAAAAGAGGAATATATTTTTCCTTTTCCTGTTGAGGTAAGGTTTTGGAAAGTTTGATCATTCTGGGTTTCAGTTCTGTGCGTATTTAGCATTCTTCAATGTCAGATCTAAGTGGCTCCATTTTGGGATTTCTAGAAACATCATTTGAGTCAAATAAATCTTCTAATGGAGTTAAACCTTTTGGTACGAAATTATCTTTGAGATTTAATATATCAGATTCTTCATCAATTATCTCATCAATTTCTACTCTCTCTAATTTATGTATATCTGATTGGTTGAATTTAGTTGGTCTAGAAAATTTTAATTTATTTACATCTACATTATTCAAATAAATTTTATTGTCTAAATATTGATCTATGGTAAAATCAGTGTCTATTTTGCAGTTCTAAAATTCACCTTCAGTATTCATAAAATTATAAATTTGTTGATCTTGTGAAAAAATCTACCAATATTTGAGGTTGCCTGGGATTATTGTTCCACGTTTTACTTCTGCAGTATACATATGATTAGGCTGAAAAGGTAAATTACAAGTGCTAGCAAACGTTGCTAATGAGTGTTCTTGTAAATTTTGCCTTCTTAGTATTGCAGATAAATTACATTCCAATAAATCATCAATCAAATCTACTGTAGTCTCTCTATATTCGCCTAATCTATAATTTTAAATAGAATATTCACCTTTAATTTGTTTTACAATCAACTCTGAGCCTCCCATTATTGCTATTCTTTTTCCTCCTAAATTTCTGATTATTTGGAGTTCTAAAATGAGGGCTTTATACTCAGCCATATTGTTTGTGTATTTGAAATTCAGCTTAAAAGCATGGCCTTCTGCATGATTTTTCTCTATATTAGTTATACATACTCCTGCTCCTGCTCCTAACTTGTTTACTAAGCCATAAAAATCTAAATGCCATAAAGATTCATGAAATATGTTATCATTGTTTTGTGTTTTCTTTTCTTCCCTTAGTTTAGTCTTGATTTCATTATCAGTTTTAGCATTACATAGGATGAATGAGTCTAGGTCAGTAGGTGTAGCATAGATTGGGTAATTTATTGATCTTGCTGCATTACTTACCATATATTTCATTAATGTTTCCCTATATAACTTCTTAGATTGACCAAAAAATGATATAGTAGCATAAGATAAGTTCAATTGTAGAGATCCTTGTAACTTTTCTCCCCATGAGCGAGATAATAACATTCCATATTTGGGTGGGATATCAGCTACTACAATGTCCATAAGTATACTCTTACCAAGATATTGAACTAATGTTACACATAAATCTTTGATTATTCCTACGCATTTTACGTTGCTTGAGTCAAATGAAAATAAATCCTTGTAAGGCATTGTAATGTCTAAGTTTAGAGCAACCATTATAGCTTTGGGCATTAAATTATGTGAAGCTCCTGAATCTAACATTGTGTTGTGTAAAATTTGATCTTGAATGTTTAAACTGATGTAAAATGGAGGAACTGATCCATCTTGATGCTTTCCATTTACATCTGGGCCAAATATCAACTCTGGTTGATCATCATTAAAGTTTATGGAGTCTTCTCCATCATTTATGTTCAATGTTTCAGTGATGGTTGATTTATAAAAATCATGTTTTACCAATTATGTTAAAGGAATTGGTATTTTTAACTTTGCAATTTCAGTTTGTATATTGAATGAAGGTTGAAATTTACTTATTTGAATTAACTCTTCTTTGGTAATTGTAATTTTTTTTGGTTTATCTTTTTTTTCTACAGTTGTGTTTTCATTTTCAGCTTGAGAATCTTGTGTCTTACTGATTTTTGTTTTCTTTTCAGGAATGGTTTGTGAAGCAGTTTATGTTTTTTCAGATTTATAATTGTCAAAAGCTTTTTTTGCAGTGGAAGCTTTTGGATCTGTTGATTTTGGATCAGCAGTGGATGTTTTAGGATCTAAGTTTGTTGTTTTAGCGGAATCCAATGTTGTTGCAGCAGCATATTTTTGTGAATATTTTGTAGCTTGAGAAACTTCATATGTTATGTCAACAATCTTAGGGCTTGATGAAATTTTAGGATTAGAAACTTTGCGGGATGAACTAGAGTTTTTCCTATTTTCCCTAGGGATAATTTGCAGAACTTTTGTTGTAGGGGCTTCTATTGTTTTATTATTTTCATTTTGAGGATTTTTCTTAGTAGAAAGTTCAGTATTTTTCTTACTCCTAAGGTTATATTTCTTGTGAACTTCGTTTATGGAAAAATCATAACCTTGTTTATAATCGAATAATTCTCCTGAATCTAATTGGAGTTGTTGGAGTTCAAATAACTCTTGATATTCCTGTGTGAGAAAGATAGTGTTATTATCATCTATTCCCATTAAATTTATGGTATCCTCATCCTCAAAATTGTTTTGAGAACTCTCAGCATATTTCTCGTGAAATGGAGATGTTATTGTTTTGTCTGGGACTGATTCTTTTGATTTTCCTGAATTTATGTTTTTCCTAAAATTGGGATTTCTGATTTGTTGTTGAATATCCCATTGAGGTCTTCTTTCTATGATATCTAGTCTATCCATAATTCTCTCTAAATTCTTAGCTAACATATCTATTTTTGTGTCTAAACTAGAGGCTTCTTCTTTGATGGTCACTCTTCTTTCATTTCTCAATCTAGCTTTCTTAGCTAAAATATTTACTTCTACACCTACAGCATCTGTTTGCATTCTTTCCAAGGTTTCTGTGTTTCTTTCTCTTAAATGATATGCCATGTCAGTGTCAAATCCATCTGGGAATTTGAGCAAGACAGAGTCAGGAGTGGGTTTTATATTTGCAGGAATTGAATTGTAAACACCGTTATAACTAGTGCAGTAGTCTTGTACTGACTCATTGGGAGCTCTCTTCATAACATCAAATTCAAACAATATTTGTAGGGTTTTTTTTTCTTATTTTCCCATTTATTTAAAAATAATCTATGGAAAATAGCTAAATCAGCTATACTACCTGCAGTAAGACCTTTAAACCATTTCTTTACTTCTCCTGTTATTTTTTGTGCAAACAACCTCATTTGTACATCTAATTCATCTATCTCATGGAGTTCAAAGTAATCTGTCATTTTTTTTACGTGTTTTTGTACAGTATATTATGTAGTAGCATCAAAATATGGTATTTTACTTTGGTAATCTTGGGGCATTTCATGAAGTTGTCCTAGAAGAACTAGGGGAGCATACCTGGCAGCCATAGCTTGAATTCTACCTTGGCTAGGAGGTAAAGTGGAAGTGATTGGTGTTAAAATGGAAGTAGTGGTTGATGAAACTGGATTATAGAATGTTGAGCTAGAAAAAGCTGTAGAAGAACTAAAAGATGAAGTGGAGGTACTAGGAAGTGAAACTGGAATGTAAGAACTATAAGGAAATGAGAATGATGTGTTTGAAAATGTAGAAGGTAAACTAGTGGATTAAATGGATGTAGGGGATGAAGGAAATAATATTCTAGGTTGTAAGGGTAATCTAGGATTAAATGAATCTATAGATTGGATGGTAGTAGAAACTATAGATGATGTAGTGGTATCTAAATGAGATATGGGAGGTTTAGATGTATATGCTAACAGTTGGGCTAATTCTATGACCTCATGAATTTCTTTAAGAATAGTGCCATTAATCTCTTCAAGTTTGTCTTGATTTCCGATTTTCTTTTATTCAAAGTTGGCTGCAATATTTTTCTATTTTGATTCCAAAAATGAAATAAAAATAGGTTCTAAAACATCAGTACTTAAATTACTTTTAGATTTTCTTCTAAACAAAGAATTTTCAAATTTCAAATCAAACTCTATATCCTGTAAACTCACTAATTCCTGTGGTAATAAATTGACTCTATTTAATGAAATTTTAACATCTAAATATTCTATCTATTTTTTCTTTTTACCAATTCTATCTGGGTTCTCCACTATAACAACAGGTTTAGGATCCGGGTTAGACCTAGTATAATAAACTTTCCTAGAAGCCATAATTACAAATTTTTTGATAAAAAATGATACTCAGAACTTATAAAATAGTCTCAAAGGTAAAGATATAATGAAAAAGGTTTCTTTAAGACTTATTTTATGACTGAGGATTCGTTATGTCCCCAGTATGGTCGCCAGTATGTTATCAATCTAGTAATTCTAAAGTTGTGAGATTTTGGTTTAAAGTCTAAGAACACTAGAGGTAACCATAGACCAACTTTTAAACTCTAAGATCTAGCCTTCTTATGGTTTAGAGAGGGCTCTCTCTATAATATTTAACATTTTTTGTTTTATATGATATTAGGCTAGTTATGATTGGGCAATTTGGTTTTGGTTTGATTGATTTGGTGGGAAAAATCACATAATGAGATGGATATTGGGAAATTTGTTTATCCATTGGGTTGAGGAGTCAAAAATCAAGCAGACAGAGCTAGGATCAAGGTCAAGAAATCAAATGTTTTCAGGGCAAGATAGATAACCCATGAAGATCTTGGAAGTTTGTTTGGTGAGGTGATATGATTGGGATAAAGAGTAATGAAAGGTTCTTTTATCTAGAAAAGAGGAGTAGTAGGTAGAGGTCAAACGAAAGAGGGAGGAATTAAGGGTTCTCTACTCTGGAAATAAGCAAAAAAACATAAAAATGATAAACAGTAAAGACAGGATGCTTTTAACAAATCCTGAAGTAGTACTCATGTTTATTCATTCAAATTTGGAAAACATTTATGGATGCATGTAACAAAGAAAGATAACAATGACAAAAAGGAAATACTTCACTTCAATAACTCATCACATGAATCCTGAAATATGATGCCAATTGATCCAATTCAGTTTGCTACTCGATATTTGAAGCACAAAATCCTTCAAATCCAATAAAAAATGAGTATAGGAATCTTCAACAATTTATTCCACAATAATACTTCTAAAGATGAAGTATTTATACATAATTTTTTACAAAATATCCTAGAATACTTCTCGGAATTATCCAAGGAAAATAGAAATATCTTTACAAAAAAATAGAGACATCTGCTTAAAAAATCAAAAAGTTGTCCTATCTATCCAAATAAAATAGAAACTAATTGTGGCTAAGGTGCAGTTGGCTGCCTTGGTTTCCTTCTTGCTGGCTTTAGATATTTCAAGTTGGTTTTGAAATCTTATATGCTTTATCTTATACTCTTTCACTAATTCTCTTTAATCTCTTATACTCTTTGAAACTCAGATACTCTTTAGCCACTGTAAAATATGTTTACTGATGTAATAAAAATTTGTTTTGACTGCAATTCAGCAAACTATTTTTCTCTTTTATCTTTCTGCATTTTTATATTTCATAGTAAATCTGTTAATGACTTCTAATATTCATCATTTGGAATTTGTATTTTCTTTAGCTTCCTGAAGTTTTCATCTGCTTCTGTATACCTGGAAAAGTTGGTTTAATGACAAACAAGTGTATTATCTCATGTTGCAAATAAAATAAGTCCTAAAAACTTCTGAGTAAGACTTTTCCTATTGGAGTGCCTTGTACACCTAATTTTTCAACTTGCCCCTTTGCATATTCTCTAATATTTTTATTGTCCTAAGGCATTAATTTTTCATTGATGACCAAAATTTTGGGCAAACTTCTTTGCCTCAAATTCTCAAATTTGACCATAAACCTGGTTATGGTGATGTTCATATTCTCATATTTTTCCTCAAGCTACTTCATCAGGTTCTTCTTGGTGATGACTTTCCTTATCTCAAGGATAGTTTTAGTCATGTCAATAACCTCAAGTTCTTCTAGCTCTTGCTTGTTTTTGTTGTTAAGAAACTTGATCAATTCTATTGCTTACTCTGGTTTGTTATCAAGTTCATCTTTGGTCTTCTGGATTTCTTCTAATGTTTCTTTGAGTAAATCTCTCTGTTCAAAAATCACTTGAAAGGGCCACACATCATTGATGGCTTCAATGATCTTGTTCTATAAATGATTTTTTTACATATGAAATTTGTTCCTTCAAGATTAATTCCTTCTGTAACTTCTTCAATTCTTGATTTAGTCTAATATCATTTTGCTCATGTGTTTTGGA
>CM076581.1:218459168-218661916 GCA_034641835.2 Pinus albicaulis
CATATATTAAGATACTTGAAAGAGACTACAAACAATTGACTATAGTACCCAAAAGGTGAGAAATTTACATTGACAACATAGAGAGATTCAACTAGGTTTGTGTGGATGACACAAAAAGTACAAGTATACAATGTATAATTATACTTAGAAGAGTCTTTGGTTGCATGTTTAAGCAAGAAATAGTCATTACTTGGACAATGTATAATTCTACTTAGAAGAGTCTTTGGTTGCATTACTTGGACAATGTATAATTCTACTTAGAAGAGTCTTTGGTTGCATGTTTAAGAAAGAAAGAGTCATTACTTTCTCTATCTAGAGTAGAAGTGGAATACATAGTAGTTACTTCTTTTTGCAGACAAGTGTTTTGGATGAAATCAGCTCTACAAGATATTAAGGTAAATTTTAGTGACCCTATATCTATTAAGTGTTTCAATACAAGTGTAATAATAATTTCAAAAATAAAATATTCTACTTCCTTCAATCACTAAACATATCATCATAAAGTACCATTTCCTCACACAAAAAGTCTTTGAGAAAATAGTGAAGATGGAATACATACCCACAAAGCCTCTTGTTAGAGAACCATTTGAATATGTGAGAAACAAATTAGGGATAGTTCTTGTAAATTATTGTCACTTATTTGACTTCAAAAGTAAAGCCTGGAATATTATAGAGAATATGAAATTGAGTGCAATATCTTTGTGGGAGAGTACACAATATCTAAGGGGGAGAATACATTATAAGGAAGGATTAAAAAGAGTAACAAGAAGCATTTGATTGTGTCAATAATTTGAAGTAGTCAAGAAGCATAACAAATGACCATCATCAAATTACAATATCAAGTAGTCTTCTTCATGAAGAAGCAACATTAACTAGGTTCATCATTTAAAGGTTCATTTTTTAATGAAAATATTTACGAAAAAAAAGGTACATATGTATATATAAACTATATAAACATGTAAATAAATATTCTCAAATGTACACAGTAGTATTATAAATTTTCATATCTAATTAATAGATGTTGAATATGAGTGTAGCTCATTCTTTATTTTAATTATCATAACTTTCTCAAAAGCTCCTCCTGAATCTAAAAATGAATATGGAATGAATCATTGTACATTATGATAAATCTTGTATTTAAATGAATTTTGATCTATGAATAAAAAAGGAAATGGGATCTCTTCATATATGTGAGAAACAATTTGCAGAAGAAGAATTAACATCCCATTCTTCATATCTCTCCAAGAGGACTATATTTATCAAAATGTTTTGAGTAGATCATGAAGATAATAAAAAAAAGACATTTGGAAAAGGAAAATAAAGATCTAAATGCATATGATAGTCAATAAGGTAGTGCATAAATTCAGGCAAACAATGAAACAAAGCTCAAATAAATACTAATATTGCAGGGGAATTTCATACATGCAAAAAAAAATCAGAAAAAGAGGGAAACAAAAAATTTCACAATTAGATATCATTGAAAGAGACACCACTAGTACTGATATATTGAATAACTTCGTACATTGAACTACTACAAATGGAAATGAAGAAACAAACATCAATAGACTCTAAATGGACTTTCATACCATTATTTTTTTGATAGAACCCTCTAAGACTAAGACTAATGCCCTACAATGAAGTTTTCACATACATCCAGAAACAATAAAAAACAAGTTACATTCCAAAGAGAGAGAAAGAACCAACAAATATGTATATATCTACAAAAATACATGTATCTACATAGAAGGATTGAGAAACAAACAAAATAAAAGGGAGCAGGACACATTAATAAAAAAAACAAAATAAAAGGGATCAAGACACACTAAGTTGGGGAAAGAGGAGTTTTATATTGGGAGGAAAGTTAAAAAGAAATTGTTTCAAAGAAGCATTGGGAGAGGGTACACATAATTGGGCGAAACTGAAGTGTACCAAGTTATATTGTAATTTTTACCTCTAAATTGTAATTAGTTGGAAAGGACAAACAATCAATCCATTGACGATTAATTGGGGCTCAGGTCGTGTTTATAGAAAATAGAACAGATTCGAAAACTAGTATCAATCTAAAAACAAAACATATTGGAAAACTAGTATCAATCTAAAAACAAACAGAACAGATTGGAAAACTATTATCAATCTAAAAACAGAACAGATTGGAACACTGGTATCAATCTATGAATAAAAAAGAGAACATATTGGAACACAGGTATCAATATATGAATGAAAGTAAGTAACTTCTTCACATGTCATGGCATTCGCACCCTCTCACGCAGCAACCAAACAACTATTGAAGAATGTTGCAATCGGTCTTTCAACCATGGCAAGGATTAGAGCATGGAATCGCAGCAACTAAACAACTATCAAACAATGTTTCAATCAGTCTTTCAACCATGCAAGGGATTTGTAGAAATAAATGTCATTTTTTAGGAAGAAGATTCATTGGAGGCTCTAATTCTTCTTTAGAAGTCTTTGTTGGAGAAACAATGGGGCCTTTCTCTTTATTTAACCAAATCAAGAGAGCTTACAATGGTCAAAAAGTTACAAATGACATATTATATCTAATCCAGGTGGATATTGGTGGTCACTCGCCTATTGCACTTGGGGCCCCACCATTGTCTCTTTCAGTTTTTTCAGTTTCGGCACAACTTAATATTTTTAGCAGTTTTTTGGGTCTTGAACTTCCGGAGCCGTTTTGAGGCCCTAAATGACGTTTTTTGGGAAAACCGGGAGCAACATCGGTTCATTGACCGATGTTTCTCACTCAAAATTTTTATTCCTCGGATAGATATTTCTAATGAGGTATGGTACACGTCAAACGGAGATCGTATGCCAAAGTTACGTCCTTGGGAAGTTGAAACACCAATTTACCCAAACGGGGCTCCTAGTTTTGGCGCTTCATCTCCTAGGGTTAGGGTTTTGGTTGTTTAGGATTTCCCATTATTTCTAAATAATAAATAGGCCCTCGAGCCTCATTGTAACTCAGTTCAAAGGCCTATAGCTGCCACATATCATCTCAGAGATAGCTACCAGTGCCCTAGCTAGTTTTATTTCCATTTTGTTTGTAAGAAAATTTTAGTTCTTTGATATTAATGAAATAAAGTGTTATTTCTGCTGCATCTTTGTATTTATGGTTATATTTTTATTCTGTTGCGTTGCTGCATAAATCTGGATCAATGGTATCAGAGAGGTCTTCTTTTTCTCGATCCTTCTTTGCATGTCCCCAACGAGGTCAGGGTAGAAGGAGTTAGGGCTCGATCTGGTGGAACCTTTGCAAGATCAGCCTCGCAAACCCCGATGGACACCCATGGGGGACAAAAAGAAAGATGAGGGAGTAGGAGATCCTATCAAAATATTGCTCGAGGAGGCCCTCGAAAAAAAAAGGAACGCGATGATGGATAAATTTACCCAGATCCTTCAACAGCTACCCACCGACGGCGCATCTGCATTTAGCAACCACTTTGGAGATGCGACTCTTTTTAAGGTATAAGTAAATTTTGACATTCCCATATTTGAGGGTCAAATAGATGCAGATGTCGTAGATAGATGGTTGAATCTATTGGAAGGATATTTCTCGGTTCATGACTTTTCGGATAGGGAAAAGATTATTTTTGCACTCCTCAAAGCTTCCCCCCATGTCAAGGACTGCTGGGAAACCCACTGTGAGAAAAAGGACGAGACAGAACCCTCTCTGTTCTCAGACGTACCCACCTGGAATTCTTTCTGAGATGCCATCAAGGAACAATACTATCCCGTGGGGAGCTATGAGGACAAGTACATACAATGGACCACGCTACGACAACAAAGGGATCAAGATGTGCATGAGCTGACGAATCTGTTCCATACCCTATACACAAATTTGGGTATCAAAGATTTAGAGAAACATCTGGTCCTAAAGTATTGAAGTTGTCTCCATAGATACATTTAAGAGGAAATGGAGTTCCTTGACATCTTCTTTCTTGGAACGACATACCGGTATGCTGCCAAGATTGAGCAGAAATTCAGACAAAAGAAGCTAGACTTTGGATCTGCGAATCAAAAGCAAGGGAAAGGTGCTCCCAAACCACAGAACAAAGGATAGAGCCAAGGTATAGGGACTCAAGACAACCTTTCGAAGCCACAAGCAAAGAACAACACCGCAAAGCCAAAGAAGGACACGGGAAAGTGGTTTGAGTTCCATAATAGCTCCACTCACAACATAAGTGATTGTTTGGCCAAGCAGTCGCTGGTGGCCGAGATGAGGGCTTCTGAGTCGGATGCATGCTTTGACTCTGAATCAGAACCTGAAAAGGGGAATAACAAAGGGAAACAAATTATTGATGTGGAGCCCAACGTCATTGTTGCCACTACGAAGATCCAGAAGGAGGAACCGGAAGATCGAGAGGAGGAGGAACATCTCCTCCACTCCCAGATGTGGGTAAAGGGATCCCTGGTACAGTTCATTTTCGACAATGGGAGCCAAAATAGCCTCATTTCAGCAGATGTCGTGAAGCAGTTGTGCTTTCCGACCACAGCTCACCCACATCCATACACCATCGAGTGGCTTCACCAAGGACGAGATCTCCGCATCAGCCAGCAGTGCCACCTTCCCTATAGCATCAAGCACTTCACGGTTGAGGTATTATGTGGCATTGCTCCTATTGATGTTTCTGATGTATTATTAGGAAAACCATACTTGTGGAAGCGTCATGTTGTGTATGAGTCTTGGCCTTGCGCTATTATTGTTTATTTGGGAAATAATTTGTACAATATACCAGAGGTACCACCTGCTGTCGCTATCTCTTTGGTTACTGCAAAAAAATGCAATAAGCTCATTTCCCAAACAAGGAAATTTGTTTTCCTGATGATCTGCCCCCAGGACAAGAAGAAGAATGTGGCTACGACCTCCAAACAGGGCTCCTATGCACGACAAAAACAAATGGATAAGGTTGCTGAGGAGTACGGGGACATATTCACCTCACCCACAGGGGTTCCTCTGCACTGTCAAGTCAAGCACCTGATTGATCTGACCCTAGGTGCACCACTACCCAATGGACCGATCTATCGGCTCTCTATTATGGAGAATGATGAAATAAGGAGGCAGATTCAGGAGCTGCTGTAGAAAGGTCACATCCGACCAAGTTCATCGCCCTGTGGGAACCTGATTGTGTTGGTACAGAAGAAGAATGGGATGTAGAGACTCTGTATTGACTATCGGGTGCTGAACAAGATCACTGTCCGGAATAGGTACCCAATCCCACGGATTGATGACCTTCTGGACCAAGTCAAAGGTGCAAAATATTTCAGCAAGATCGACTTGAAGTCTAGGTATCACCAGGTGCTAATTGAACCCTCCAATGTGTGTAAGACTGCCTTCAAAGACAAGGAAGGCCTTTTCGAATGGTTGGTCATGCCTTTCGGGTTGACAAATGCTCCAACAACCTTGATGAGGTTGATGGAAAACATCTTGCGGACATTAACCAACTCATTTGTAGTGATGTACTTGGATGACATTCTGATCTTCAACCAGACTTGGGAAGAGCACCTTCACCACATTCGACAAGTCCTCCAAACACTGCGGCAACACAAGTTGTGTGCTAATTTGGAGAAGTGCACTTTTGGCATGACCCAGGTTCAATATCTAGGATACATTATTCATGAAAGGGGAGTGCATGTGGATCCAACCAGGATCCAATTCATTCAATATTGGCCAGCCCCAACCACTATAATAGAGCTTCGCAGCTTTCTATGTCCTGCTAATTTCTACCATAGCTTCATGTTGGGATTCTCTCATATCACTTGGCCCTTGAGTCAAGTCACCAAGGGAGGAGCGAGAGCAAAATTATTTTGGTCGGAACCTCAACAGAATGTGTTCAGAGAATTGAAAAATCACCTCTGTTCTGCCCCAGTGCTCACATTACCAGACTTGCAGCAGCCATTTGAGATCGAAACATATTCCTCTGACTATGCTATTGGGGCACTTCTTACTCAACAGGGACATCCAGTGGCACAGCGAGACATTGTTTGACATAGTTCGCAAGTATCCCACTTATGACAAAGAAATGTATTCCATTGTGGAAGCTTGTCGACAATGGAAGAATTACATTTTGGGGAAGGAAACAATCATCCACATAGACCACCGTCCCCTGCAGCTCATACAGACACAATGGAAGTTGCAAAATGATTTCCATCAGAAGTGGTCCACATATCTGCAACAGTTTCATCTAAACATCAAGTACAAGAAGGGCAGCACCAATAATGTTGCAGAATACCTCAGCCGACCACCGATCATGGTGCTCACCACCATTCTCAACTCTTGTGTGCACGAAACTTTTGATTGGCCGCTTATCTACGAGAGCGACCCAAAATTTGGCCACTTCTTGGAGGGTACGCAAGTTCCAAATTTTGACCTCCAAGATGCACTTTTATGTCACCTAGGACACCTTTGTGTTCCATCAAGCGAGCATGCCAAGATGATATGGGAAGCACACTACAGTCGAGTCGCTAGGCATTTCTGGGTCGAGAAAATAGTAGCAGTACTGCAGAAGTATTTCTATTGGCCGAACCTTCGAAAGGATGTCGAGAAGCACATCAGATCCTTCACTACTTGTGCCATTTCCAAACTGACCATCAAGAAGCAAGGCCAATATACCCACTACCTACCCCTAGCCAACCTTTGGAATCTATCTCCATGGATTACATGTCAGGCCCGCCTTCTACTAAGCATGGAAATGACTGTGTTTTCGTGGCCGTTGACATATTCTCGAAGATGGCCATTATGACGACCTGTAAGAAGAATATCACAGAAGAAGCCACTGCTAAAACTTATTTGAACGAGCGTGGGTGCACGTTGGGATCCCACAGTCTATCATATCAGATCGGGATAGCATGTTCCTCAACACATTTTGGTCCAGCCTCTAGTCAATGCTAGACACCAAGCTCACCAAGTCCACGGCTTTCCATCCCCAAACAGATGGCCAAACAGAGGTCGTCAATAGAATGATTGTACACATTCTGCACATGTACAATTCAAATAATCCACACACATGGGACGAGAGCCTCCCCTATATACAACATAGTTATAACTGGGCTCTCCATAGTTCAATCGGCCATAGCCCCTTTCAGGTGGGCTTGGGATTCCAGCCACTATGTCCCATTGGCGTAGCCATGCCATTTGTGGCTACTCAAGATGATTCGGCTCATGTCCACTCTGAAGTTGACAAAGAAAATAGCTTCATCGAGCGCATTAAACACATCCGCCAACAAGTTCATGACATATTGGACAGAGCCAATTTGCTAAGTACAGGCAATGCCATGATCAACATTGGGTGCCACACAACTTCCAGGTGGGTGAAAAATTATGGCTACATTTTCAGAAGGAGTGCCTCACTGGACCCCACCGTAAGCTTTGCCTGCTCCGATACGGGCCGTACACCATCACCAAGGCTGTAGGGGACAATTCCTTCGAGCTCAGTATTCCACCATTCCTTGGTCTGCACCCAGTATTCAATGTGGACTGCCTTCGTCCTTACTTCTCACCTCTACTGGACACCTTTGACATTGCAGGACAACTCACAACCACGGAGTTAAACCCAGACTGCATGGAACATGCCACCACAGATTGTATCATGGACATGCAAATCAAGAACACTCGCCAATAGAAGATCCAACTGTATCGGGTTATCAAAGCTGGCCAACTCCTACACCAAGGAAAGTGGTTCACCAGGGACCAAGTTCAACAGAAATTTCCTCATCTCGTGGAGGAACTTAACACAATGGGGACCATTGCTTCCTAAGGCAGGAGGAATGATCCAGGTGGATATTGGTGGTCACCCGCCTATTCCACTTGGGGCCCCACCATTGTCTCTTTCATTTTTTTCAGTTTTGGCACAACTTACAATTTTTAGCAGTTTTTTGGGTCCTGAACTTTCGGAGCCATTTTGAGGCCCTAAAAAACGTTTTTTGGGAAGACCGGGAGCAACATCGGTCCATGGACCGATATTTCTCACTCAAAATTTGTATTCCTCGGATAGATCCTTCTAATGAGGTATGGTACGCATCAAACGGAGATCGTATGCCAAAGTTATGTCCTCGGGAAGTTGAAACACCAATTTACCCAAACGGGGCCCATAGTTTTGGTGCTTCATCTCCTAGGGTTAGGGTTTTGGCTGTTTAGGATTTACCATTGTTTCTAAATAATAAATAGGCCCTCGAGCCTCATTTTAACTCAGTTCAAAGGACTGTAGCTGCCACATCTCTTCCCAGAGATAGCTACCAACGCCCTAGCTAGTTTTATTTCCATTCTGTCTGTAAGCAAATTTTAGTTCTTTGATATTAATGAAATGAAGTTTTATTTCCATTGCATCTTTGTATTTATGGTTATATGTTTATTCTGTTGCGTTCCTACATAAATCTGAATCAATATCCTACTACTTTTAGCTCATCTTAATGCAGATATGATATCCCTATTATGTGTACTGTGTTGTAGTAACGCACAGTGATGGTTGTCTCTCTGTTAATGCAGATATGTATGTATGTCATGAAGCAAAGAAGCAAATTTTTTGTCTCATATGTATGTATGTTGTGAAGCGAAGAAGCAAAATTTTATCTACGCCCTGAAGTCATCATATGGTTTTCTAGTGTAAATTTGATTGACTAATTTCTATCAGCAATTAAAGCAATCAAAGAAATCAAAGAAATCCCATCAAATAAATAAAATCAATCTCTCTTAGTTTTATTGGCAAACACCTCAGCTAATTCATTTCATGGTTTTAGATTACCTATAAATTCGCTCGACACAACTCCCGAGCAGCAATTTGCGGGCTCCAAATCAGCAACAGAGCAGGAATAGTGCCACAGAAACAATTTACGAGCACCAAATCAACAACAGAGCAATATTAGCACCACATAAATGAACAGAAACGAAAATCAAAGCAGAACCCAACGAAAAACAGAATATACAAACAAAGACGCGCGAAAATGAGAACAGTTCGCGGGTGATATATTTATAAAATATGAGTTCGGTCGAACTATTTTAAAATTTCGGCTGAACTATTGTTGTCGGTTTTCCCATCTTGAGCCAAAAATATATTTTCCCACACCATCAGTATGTCGTCAATCTAAACGGTAGAACGATTTTGGCCGAACTATTGCAGAAAAATGTTTTATGCCCCCGATTCTCACAAAATTGTAACCCAACTTCACATTTTCGCCCTTAAATTATATTCAATTCATTAAATAGAAATATAATTACACACACCTATAATACACTATGGAATCAAGTACCACATAGACAATTCAAGTAATTAATCTAAGGGAACTATTAAACAATAAATTAATTAACTAATTAATATAGTGTTGGCTTAAAATTCACTCAAAGGAAAAGGAGTTGTTTATCTGCCAATATTTCTTCAATATTGGCCAAAGAATGTGTGATGGATCCAAGTAAACTCCCTAGATCTAATGTATTAACAATCATTCATATCATAAAAGAGGATGAGAAGAATGTACTTTTGTATGCATGCAGGTTGGTCTAGTTTCTATACCCTATGAAGCTACTATAGACCATACTTCATGATGAATATTCTGCTCCATGCTCTCTTATATGATCTCCAATACACATACACAACAAAAAAGAGATAATGTATTCCTATGTGGAAGGAAAGTTAGTGTGCACTCGAATCTATGATAATAACCAAATCACATTCATATATAATAAAGTGTGAAATATGGAAGGGAATTCACAATTTCCATTTTTCATTCAATTCAGTTGCATTAGAATTATGTTACATTAAATTGTTAATCCAGGTTTGTAAAATTATGAAGTGTGCAACAAAATATATGTAAGGACTCAATTTCTAATTCTATCAAATGTGAATTGACATGGAAGGAAATTTTATAATGTGAAAGAAAGTAAATTTACAGGAAAGAAAATTTTAATCTAGGAAAGATATAGAAATCTAAACTAGGAAAGTAATAGAAATCTTAATGTAGAAAAGCAATGGAAATTTAATCTAGGAAAGCAATAAGAATATTAGTCTAGGAAAGTACTGAAAATTTAATCTTGGAAAACAATATAAATATTAGTCTAGGAAGTAATTTGAAATTTAATTTATGAAAGAAGGTAAATCTAATCTATGAAATCATGGAAACTTGATCTATGAAAGCATGTAAACTTAATCTATGAAAGGATTCAAATATAATCAATGAAACCATTTGAAATCTAGACTATTAAAGTGATTGAAACGTAGTCTATGAAAGAAATTGAAATATACAACTATAAACAAAGAAATAAGAGAATGGATATGATTGGCCAATGGGGAACTCCAACTCTCAACAAACACACTAGAAATTGAAAATTAGAAAATCACCACATATTAAGGGAAGTAATTTTGGAGCAAGTTCCAAATATTGAATTGTAGCTACAAAGATATGTCTTCAAGTATTTTGATTACAAATTCTAAATTTATTCTCCCTTCCTCCCCTCTCAATGGGAAAAGCACGCTTATTCATACATGAGTTTATTTGAGAAGAGGATAATAAATTAATAAATTCAAATCCTCTTTTATCTCAAATAAGTACAACCAATTTTCTAATGTTAGGAGAAGTCTACACATCATCTTACAAATATCTAATAGATTTTATAAGAGACGTTTATCAAAACTTCCATGAATCTTCTGCATTGAATGTGCTTGAATAATGATCTCAAATCTTCCTCAAATCTTCAAGAGCTTGAAGAGAAAAATCGAATTTGAGGCTTAGTGGAAAAATATGACTTTGTTGGAATCTTCAAATATGCCTATAAACATCATAAAATTCATTCAACTTTTATATATAAGTGAAAAAATGTTTCTTCTCTAATATTTAACTGTATCATGAAAATGGTCTTAATGTAAGGTTATGGAGCTTCGGAATATAGAAAGAAATGAAGGAAAATGAAAGAAAAGAGAGTGAAAAAGATGACATTTTAGAGACCCAAATGTTGGGCCTCATAATTGTTGAATTTTCATCATGTTTATCCTCACCATTCCTCACATTCCATCACCTCATTTAACCATTCATCATACCATTTCCATGGGTTCACCTCATTATTTTCCAATTTATTTATTTTTAATATTATAAGAGAATGTATGATTAATTATTCAAAAATTGACATATTTCACTAATATCTCAAATTTGGATGGGCTTTGTAATGTGTAGGATTACTTGGAAGGATTATTCCAAAAGCTTCTCAAATATTTCCTCCGCCATTTCACGAATTCAAAGGATAAATGTTCAAGCTTATTCCAAGGAGAAGATCATGGAGATTTCAAGAAGAAGATCATGGAGATTCCAAGAGAATATCATGGAGATTTGGATAACATATCTCATCCAAGATTTATGAGAGATGAGTGAGGATTTGAAGGGATCATATTTTGTAATTATAGGGATATTGGTTGAGGGAAAAGTGGGTTTGTAATTAAGAGTTGATTATCTTGTTTTCAAAGAACTCATGTATAAAAGAGAGTTATCTCTCTTCATTTTTTATATATAGGATATGTAGAGAATGGAATGTAATGTATGGAAATTAGAGATGAGAATTAGAGTCTAGAATAAGTTTTGGTTTTGTAACCTTTCATTTTTTTTTCTTGATCATTAATATATGCTGACACAAGGTTATTCTTCACATGTTGTTTTTCTCTTATACAATTGCACATTTCCAGTTTTTGATATGATGCGGTGGTAATGTGGTTGGAGTAGAATTGTTGATGAAGGGAAATCAGGTTCTTCTAAGTTAGAAGTCTCTTCTCTCGCTTTCTACACATCGCAACATGTTTCTCTTTAGTCTCTCTCCTTAAGGACAATAATCTAGGGAAGGATGACAAGGTTCTCCTAAGTTAGGAGCCTCTTCTATCGTTTACTGCATCTTGAATCAGAGACAAAATAATTATACTAGGCTAGTTTAACCTGAGTCCTGCATTTCCAGTGCATGTGCTTCGGAAGTCTACAAAACCCTCGGATTGATAATTTATGTTAGGGAAATTATTTGATGACGAAAGTTTTGCCCAAAATTTTGGTGCTGTTTCAGGGGAAGCACGATGGATTGAGGTACAAGTTACTTCTCTTGTGGGTGTGAATTTCAATTTCTGCAACTGTGTTTAATTGTTGCAAGTTTGATTTTTGTGCAAGAGCATTTGATTTCTGCAACTGTGAAGAGTGATTGTTAGTGTTTTTTAAAATGATTTAACTATGAGTATTAGCTTGGAACAACTCACTCAAATCCTTACAAAATTCAGATCTCCTCTTCCTACAAAGAGGAGATCTTGATAGCAGCTGAGAGCTTAATTACTCCTCCATCAACGAATGAAGATTCAACATTTGGAAACTCCTACACATCCAAGGGCGAACAATTCTTCGAACAGGAGAACGAGGAAGAAATGCAGCATGATCTAAGTGAGGAAAATCATGCCTATGAAAGCTTTATCGAACAATGGTTCCAAGTAGATACTTGATTAGATCCCCCTTTTTATTTTTATTTAGGTAGTTCCCAATTACAATAGCTAGATTTATTCACTTTTGCATATTTTTATTTTTCATTCACAAAATTCATGATGAACATATTCATAATATTATTGCGTGGATGGTGACATTGGTTATTTGATTACACGTAACTAAGTTCTAATTTTTAATTATCATAGAATAGGTAGGATAACGAATAAAACACCATATTTAGAATATGTATGCTCTCCTCCGCACTTTGTACGATCGCGAGGATCAGAAAGTAGGATGCCTCTAATGTTTAAAGGAATAAATTGTTTTTTTAGGTTTCTAAAATTTTAGTTTTAATTTAAAATTTTATAATTTCATTTTTTTATTAGAAATAAAACAAATAGTGTGTATATACATATATATATATATATATATATATATATATATATATATATATATATATATATATATATATATATATTTAATAAAAAAAATTAATATCTACAATAATTTAGAAATAAAAACAAAAAAAATTAAAATAAACAATTTCACTCATTTAGATTTTCTTTTATTTTTATTTTCTTCTGAAATAAAATAAAATAAAAATTCTTTAAAAGATAGGAAATAAAATAATATATATAATAAAATAAATAAATACAAATTCAGGACGATCTGCAAGAACCAAGATTCCATCAAAAAACTTTGAGTTCTTGTTGTAATGAAAACATTTCTCATTTTTTCACGATGAAAACAATCTGTACATCTAAAAATTATCATCGTCTACCAATTGAATCATGTTATTGTTGTCCACAACGCCGAAGGCACATGGCTTGGAAGTGCAAGTCTGATATCACAAAGTCTTTAGTGGAAGCTTCATTGGGATTGAGGCAGGGTCATCCGTTTATAAAAAGAGAAGCCTTGTTTTTTTCCACGCAAAAGTCCTGCAATGCTTCTGGATCTCCATTGATTCTCTCATTTTTCATCAAAAGAAGTAAGACGAAGAAAATGCTCACACTGGCTCTACCGCAAGTCATAATTGATGCAGGAAAAGCAATGATAAATTGCAGCTAACCAGCCCAAGCAGAAATGAAATAACCTATTCCAACTCTAACATCTACAGCATGCACAACGCAATGAATATATATGTAGTGATGATATTTCATATGAATTACAATAATTTAATTAATGTTCTCGTAACATTCGACTATTCGGTAGTCCACGATTGCCCTATTTTACCGATTTCCACGTTATTTAAGGATTCACGTCAACATAAAATACGGGTGTTTATCTAATATATCTCCATGAAAATATTAATGATCAGATAAAAGGTGGGTGTTAAATCGGAGCAAGAAGCAGTTCTTTTTCGATTTTTAAAAAAAGTTTTAAAATACGGGTGTGCGTTGTATGCTTGCCACCTGATGGATTTGGACCATTAAAAATAAATATCATTCTATATTTAGCATCAACAGCAGGAGCATAAGGAGGAGAAGGATCCTTGGGTGGCGAAGGATATTCCCCAAACTGAGCCCGCAAAAACTGAGATTTACAACTATCCCTAGATCTGCATTGTGTGCCAGAGATAGGAGTGGCATGCATGACTGGATCCCCTCAACACTTCATTCATAAAATATTCTTTGGGTTTGAGTTCGAATCCCAGCGGGTTGTATTAGATTTTGATAAGAGAGTTTACAATGGCACCCATTGTAGTCGGTGATAAACTTCCAGAGGGTGTTCTGGCCTTTTTGTTTTTTTTTTTTACGAAGAGAAAAAACTCCAACAAGTTTCCAACCACTCTTTGGCCATCAGGAAGAATATTATTCTCTTCTACGTCCCAGGTGCCTTAACTCCCACTTCCAGTATGAAGCATGGTTTGGGGTTTTTTGAGAAGGTGGAGGAGTTAAAAGGAAAATGGATCGACGAAATTATAAGTGTGAATGAATCATTCGTGATGAAGGAATGAGAGAAGACATATACAAACAACAAGCATGTTAAATTTCTGGTAGATGGTTCTGCAAAGAACACCTATTCCCTCGGCATTGAAATGGATTTGTCAGATAAAGGACTGGGAGTTATATCTTGAAGGTTTGCATTGGTTTGCGATAACCTTCAAGTTAAAGTCATAAATATTGAATAAGGTCCAAATTTATAAGTTTCCAGTGTCAAGGAGATACTCAAATCGGTGGGAGCTTGAGTGAATCGGATGATACATATTGCTAGACCATAGAAATTTGTAGTAGTTGTCACAAGTATAAACTACCAGTTGCAAAATAATTGACAGGTGTGCAAGTTCATGTATTTCAGCATATTACGTCATATGTCGATAACTAAACTAGGAACTATTATGATATCATTGTTATTAGTGTTGTGCAATGAGTATCTTGCACTTAATATTTATATGGAAAATTTGGCTCATTAGTTTTAAAAAAAAATAGGTTTTGTTTGTTTCTTTTTTAAATTATTTTCTTTATTGTAAAAATTATATATATATATATATATATATATATATATATATATATTGGAAATAAACATTTTATTTCATGAAAATCATATTTTTAAGGATAATAAAATTGGGCCTTGGTTTTTTTTTTATTAAATTGGTTAAGATGGTTTTCAAGTCACAGATCTTAAAATAAGACGATTTCATAGAGAACACACGACGACCGACAGGTAAAAAAAAGTATTTCAGTTTTAATTTGAAGAATTCATACTAATTCCTACATTATATGCTTTTCAACGCTCTCACAATTTTCATACAGGATTAGTACTAAGCTTTCACAGGTTCAAAGACGATATAATTTCATTTTTAGAAATCATAATAAAACATGAAAATGTGAAAGATGTTATCACTCTAGTAATTCTAAATTTGTGAGATTTTGGTTTAAATTCTAAGACTACGAGAGGTAACCACAGAAAAACTTTTAAACTCTAAGATCTAGCCTTCTTAGGGTTCAGAGAGGGCTCTCTCTATAAGATTTAACTTTGTTTGTTTTCTATGATATTAGGCTAGTTATGATTGTGCAATTTGGTTTTGGTTTGATTGATTTGGTGGGAAAAATCACCTAATGAGATGGATAGTGGGAAATATATTTGTCCATTGGGCTGAGGAATCAAAAATCAAGCAGACAGAGCTAGGATCATGGTCAGGAAGTCAAATTTTTTTAGGGCAATATAGATAACCCATGAAGATCTTGGAAGGCTATTTGGTGAGGTGATATGATCGGGATAAAGAGCAATGAAGGGTTCTTTGATCCAGAGAAGAGAAGTAGTAGGCGGAGGTCAAACGAAAGAGGGATAAATTACGGGTTCCCTACTCTGGAAATCAGCAAAAAACATAAAAATGATAAACAGTAAAGACAGGGTGCTTTTAAAAAATCCTGAAGTAATACCCTGTTTTTTCATTCAAATGTGGAAAACATTGATGGATGCATGTAACAAATAAAGATAACAATGACAAGAAGGAAATAATTCACTTCAATAGCTCATCACATGAATCCTGAAATATGATGCCAATTGATCCAATCCAGTCTGCTACTCGAGATTTGCAACAAAAAAGCCTTCAAGTCCAATAAAAAATGACTATAGAAATCTTCAGCAATTTATTCCACAATAATACTTCTAAAGATCAAGTATTTATATATAATTGTTTACAAAATATCCTAGAATACTTCTAGGAATTATCCAAGGAAAATAGAAATATCTTTACAACAAAATAGAGACAGATGCTTAAAAAATCAGCGAGCTATCTTATCTATCCAAATAAAATAGAAACTAATTGTGGATGAGGTGCAACTGGCTGCCTTGGTGTCCTTCTTGCTGGCTTTAGATATTTCAAGTTGGTTTGAAATCTGATCTACTTTATCTTATACTCTTTAACTGATTCTCTTTAATATCTAATACTCTTTTAAACTAGGATACTCTTTAGCTACTGTAAAATACATTTACTGCTGTAGTAAAAATATTTATTTACTGCAATTCAGAAAACTATTTTTCTCTTTTATCTTTCTGCCTTTTTATCTTTCATAGTAAATCTGTTAATGACTTCCAATATTCATCATTTTGAATTTTTATTTTCTTCAGCTTCCAAAAGTTTTCATCTGCTTCTATATAGCTGGAAAAAGTTGGTTTAATGACAAACAAGTGTCTTATCTCATGCTGCAAATAAAATAAGTCCTCAAAACTTCTGAGTAAGACTTTTCCTGTTGGAGTGCCTTGTCCACCTGACTTTTCAACTTGCTCCTTTTCATATTCTCTAGTATTTTTATTGTAATCCTCCTGAGGCATTAATTTTTCATTGATGACCAAAATATTAGCAAATTTCTTTGCTTCAAATTCTCAAATTTGACCATAAACCTGGTTATGGTGATGTTCATATTCTCACATTTTTCCTCAAGTTGCTTCATCAGGTTATTCTTGGTGATGAATTTCCTTATCTCAAGGATAGTTTCAGTCTTGTCCGTAATCTCAAGTTCTTCTAGCTCTTGCTTGTTTTTGTTGTTAAGAAACTTGATCAATTCTATTGCTTGTTCTGGTTTGTTATCAAGTTCATATTTATTCTTCTGAATTTCTTCTAATGTTTCTTTGAGTAAATCTCTCTCTTCAAAAATCACTTGAATTTAGGGCCACACATCATTGATGGCTTCAATGATCTTGTTCCATAAATGATTTTCTTACATATGAAATTTATTCCTTTAAGGTTAATTCCTTCTGTAAATTCTTCAATTCTTCATTTAATCTAATAGCCTTTTTCTCATATGTTTTGGCATTTATTTGAGCCAACTTATTTATATTTCCAAGGTTATCAACCATATTTTTTAATCTATTAATTTCACTTGTCTGAAGTGACATTATTTCCATAGCTTTCACTAGTTTGCTGGCCTCATCTGTAGTGTGGGTTGCTGTAGTGGATGACTCTGTAGCTAATGTTGTAGATGATGTCACTAGCACTGCAGTAGCCAGTGGCTCTTTGGGTGCCAACTCTTCTGCTAGAGTTGATGGAACAGCTATAGTGACCATAGGAATAGTTGAATGAATTTCTAGTGTTTTTGGTGTTTTTTTTCACAGAAAAGCTTCTCCATTTGAACCTCCATCTCTTTGATCTGTGCTATCAGCTAAAAGATCAAATTCATCATGTCATCCTTCTCATTCTCTCCTTCTATTATTTCCTTGGCTTGAGAATGTTCACTTGATGGAAATTTAAGTTGTTTCCTCAAAGCTGCAATGTCCTCATTCTTCTTCTTCACTAACTGTTCTACTGCTTTGACATTTGCAGGGTCATATCCAACCTCCAAGACCAATTCTTCTAAATATTTAATTCTGGGATCTTTAGCATATAAGGATGTTTTGTCTAGTTTCATTTGATCTTTCATATTTTTGATAGTGTTCTGAAGTTTTTGAACACTCATAACTTTGGTTGTAATAGTAGAGTATAACATATCTGAACTCTGTTTATGAAATTCTATCTGATCAAGAGCATGAATTTTTTCTGTTTGAACTTCTAAATCAATCTTCTTGTAATCTGCAACTGTCTTTGGAGTTTTCACTATAGGCTGCAATACTGACATGATTAGCTTTTTATTTGAGTATTCAAGGGAAGAAAAAAATATATTTTGAACACTTGGTGTTTGTTTCAAATATTGAGAGTAGATATCATTTTTAATCTCTTCATTTTTGAACTTGATCTATTTGTACTTTTCCCTGATATCTAGATCTTTCTCCTCAGCTTTTTGTGAAGATGAAGCTTCCATGTTCTGTTGTTTTTCTGTCAACTGTGGATTTCCATTATCAACAGGTTCTTCATTTTTATTCTATGTATCTTACTCATTTCTGATGACAGTGGCAACATCTGTGTTAGTATCTGGGAGATCTGTTTCTTCAACATTAATGGTTACCTTCTCTTTACCCACTTGATTTGTTTTGGGCCTTTTATTATATCTTATTTTGAACTTATTTTCAGTAGTGGTTTTAGCAACATAATTTTCTTTATCTCTAACTCTCTTGGTGGCTTTTTCTGGTTGATCTACAGTTTGTAAAGTGTGAATAGTATCTCTTTTCTTCACTGCATTTACTAAAATATTTTTTTTCCACTCACTCTGATTGGCATATTTCTCTATCTCTGGTTTTGTCTCATGAATGTAGGGTTTTAGTTTACACTTAACCCTCATTTTACTCAGTATCCCTTGTGGATCATAATTCCAAGAAAATCTCTCTTCAAATGTGTACTTTAATAATTGCTTAGCTGCTTCTGTCTCTACATCTCTATGATTTCAAATGAATGGTCCCACTTGATTCTTCAATTTAAACTGTTTTTTCTTCTTTTCTACTAGGAAATTGATTAAATCAAATTTTAATATTTTCTCATATACTCCGAGGTAAAAATCCTCATTGGTATATATTTGGGCAATTTTTATGGTAACAAATTGGATCCAAACACGCTAATATCAGTGTGCTTTTCATACAAGTACCAATCACCAGTCTTGGTTTGCTTTGAAAACTGTAAAATATTCTTCATATCATCATTTATCCTTGGTTGTTCAGTATTTTTTAACATTTTGATCAATGGATGGATGAAGGAATCTGAAAACTCTACATAGGTGAACTCTGTGGACTCTTTCCTGATCAAAGAGGTGCAAAAAATAACTTTAAGAGGATTCTCGTCTATGTCAAGCTTTTGAAGGGTTAATGGAAATTTATATTCTTGAAAATACAAGAACATGTGGAAGACGAAAGATGTGTATTTGAACAATCCTTCAATTGGCAATTTAACCAATTGGTCATGAATATTGTCAGCAATATATCTAGCATAATCATAGATAACAGATAGAGGTTGTCTTGGTGTGAAAGTGGATAGGAAACCCAAGATGGATTCATCTATATGTTCATCAGTAAAGTGCCCTAGGATGAAAGATAACATGTAAATTACATGCCTAGAAACCTCTGGAAATTTTGAAGTGGAATATGGAGGATTGATTTGAGGAATTTCTACATGTAAGGGTATGAATATTTGGAAGATTTGGAATCTTTTAGGAAATTGAATGACAATATACAACTTGGTAAGTGCTTCAATGGACAGAGGAACTGCTTGAGGATCAGGTTTGAGTTGTAACATTTGATTAATGGATTCAACAGTAATGGTGAAAAAGTACTTCTTTGTTGGCATTGAATATTTCTCTTTTCTCACGCAATAATGATGATGGCATAACCTAATGATCTCTGGGCATGAGTGGGTAACTAGAACCACATATTTGGGCAAGTTTGATTCCCACATTTAAACTTCTTCAATGTTATCCAAAGATTTCTCATAATTCCATTTGTGAAGTTCCAACAAATTGAATTCTGTAATAGGGTCTGCTATATTATAGTCAACATCTACTGATTGAGTGTGCTAAATATCTACAACATGGGGTTATAGAGGATTTGTAACTATGGCAGTCTTAGAAGATGCAGCTGGAGTTGGTTTAGGCATTCTGAGACTTTTTGGACTACAAAGCTCTGTTTTGAGGCTTTTCTGGGTAATTCTGCAAGATTAAACAGTTTGCATAATTATTTTTTATGCTGACAGGGATTTCTTTAATGAAAATAGCCAAAATATGGTCTTTCCTTGGGTTTTTCCTTTCAATTTTGGACTCTCAATAATATTTACAGACTTTTATTGGTTTAGAAGCAAGAAACAGGACTTTCTTAGGTTTTTTCAATGAGTAATTGGGCTAAAAGTCCTTTGACATTAGGCATAGAAGTTTAGGCTACCTTTAGAGGGTTTTTGGGCTCAATTTAGAGTTTAAAACAATGCGCAACATAAACCTGGTTTTTTCAAAAAATTTGACAGGGTTTGGCCTGCTTTTTGGATATTTTAATAGGCTTGTTTGGGTGGATTGGAACTCTGAATGTAATTTCTCCCTTTTTTTTAAATTCCTTTCAAATCGAAACAGGCTTAATTGCTGGAGGAATACCTTTTATATGCAAGTAATGGTTTTTGAAGAAGTCTCTGAAGGTTTTTGAACAGGTTCGCTGCTCTCTTTCTGGTCTTCATGAGCTTTATGGAGCTTCTTGGCAATTTGCAATGGGTACAGGCAGAATTTTGCAGGTTCTTGGCACGGAAATGGTGGAAAAATGCTTGTTTCTTTTATTTCATAATTTTAAACCAATGGGATAAGGGCAGGTTTTAATTCATCACATGGGTTATTATAACATTGGCTTAAACATTAAGTAGAGGGTTTTGTGGGTTATTAAAAATAAAAAGGATTTAATACTATATGGGAGGGTGTAGTTTTAGGGAGTTAATAAATAAGTTAGAAGTTAATATGAAATAAAGGGATAATATAATGAATAAAAATACATTTTTTAGCTCTAAGTAAAGTGTAAATAAAGCATAGCTTTTATTTGTTGTATTTTTTCACACTTTAACTTAGGATAAATGCATTTTATGAGTTTTTGAATTATTTTTGAAATGAAATTAAATTAGTTATTTAGGGTTTTACTTTTACTAAGTAAAAAATGGGTTTTTACTTAGGAAAAGGGATGATGATTATGGATGAAGGGTAAATGTTGATGAATATGGGTTTTGTGTAGGAATTCAATATTTTTAACCAATCAGTTATCGAACCTAGGGTCTGGTCCTAACAAAAGTCAGAGAAATGCTTTGAGCCTTTTTAACTGATAATTTAGAATATTGAATAATTGTAGGGGAGGGGAAATTAGTGATTTTTTCCCGATGATGCTTTATTACATGTTTCCACAACTTCTTTCTACCTACCCATCTTTATTTCTAACATTTTTTACTTTATTTTCATGTGTGCATTTAGCCTTGCAACCCTAAATCAATTTTGTTTCAAAGAATAAAAATTATCTAAATCTAACCTTATTTCATCCGAGGACTCAGGTTAAACTGTTGAGCTCCTCATTTATTATCTATCTTGTCTATTGATTTGTCAATTTTATATTGTTTGACATATATTTTATTCTATATCTAAAACATGAAATTCAAAGCATGAAAAGTTAAGATTAAGTTGTTTAGCTGATCATGGATTATGGCATTTATTGACAATCTGCACATAATCATTATTCTTGCAGTAAAGTAAATAGTAGTGGCATTTTGACTTGCTCATTTTCAAGTTTTATTTTTATCTCTTTTTTTCTTTTGGGGTCTATTTTTTTCTAAGTCCTTTGATCATTCTTTTATGACTTTTACCCTTTTTCATTTTTTTTTTATTTTTCATTTTTCAAAATATTGGAAAACAACTTGCAGAAAGCAAGGTATGTACATATCTACAAGACTATAAAAGTCAATTAAAAAATTATGAACCCTATTATTATAGGACCCTAACAGTGGCTCCAGATAGGTATGGAATTTCCTGGTGAAATGTCAAGAACTTTAAGACTAGTAGCCTTTGAATTTTGACTGTGATGACCCTGTAAGTATCTTTCTAATCTCTGAAATTATTCATACTTATGATATTTTACCTCTCAAAGCTTAGGGCCTTATTTTCGGGCTTCAAATTTGTTAGGAAAAAATTCAATCCAATCTAAAATGTGCAATGTATATGTACAATGAACAAAGTAAATGAAACTAACTATTTGTTAACTCAGGAGAGTAGTAGTGGCTCAACATTCTTCCATTTACTGCTCCATCTAGCTTAGTTGATCCATCCATTTCTTTCAGGTAGAAAGCATTATTACCTCTATATCCATAAATCACAAAAGTTCCTCTCCATAGAAAATCAAATTTTCTATGTTTACCTTTGTCCTCTCTTCTTGAATCCCATTTTAACACTTTATCTCCAATGTAGAAATCATATTCTTAGTCTTTTTATCAAAAAAATTCTTTATCTTATCTTGGATAACTTGAGACGATATAAATTTCTTCCTTTGTTTGTTGCAAGTAAATAGTTTGATTGATCCTTCTTTGAATGTCATTTGTTTCAACTTGTAATTATTGGATAATATTCATTACTGGTACTTCTAGGGAGGATGGAAAAACAACATCCATTCCATAGACAAGTTGGTAAGGGGATGTACCAATAGATTTTTTAGTTGTAAGTCTATCTACCCATAAGGCATTGACTAACTTCTTATTCCAAGTCTTTTTATTATCTTCCAGTAATTTTTTGATGATGTTTACAATGCTCTTATTTGAAGATTCAGCTAGGCCATTACCTTAAGGGTAATATGCAGTAGAGTGACCTAGGGTAATATGGTATTTATGGAAAAAGTCAATCATTTTCTTAGATTTGAATGCTGCTACATTGTCAGTAAATATATTTTGGGGACATCAAAATATTGAAAGAATGTTATTTTCTAGAAAGGAGATAATGACAGTATTTTTGGCTTGCCTAGAGGGTATGGCTTCAATCCACTCGGTAAAATAGTCAGTGGCTGTTAGAATCCACTTGTGTTGGGCTGCTGATGGGGGATGAATTTATCCAATGAATTGAAGACCCCATTGTTGAAATGGAATTTCTGTAGAGATGGGGTTTAAGGGTAGGGATAATATATTTTTCTTACCCTCAAAGATTTGGCACTTATGGCGGGAGGTCACATATTTTTTGACATCTGCAAACAAAGTAGGCCAGTAAAAAGTAGCTCTCAGGACCTTGTCTATAGTAGTTTTCCAGTATATATGTCCTCCACAGTCACCTGCATGAAATTCGTGTAAAACTTTGTCAACTTCTTCTTTTAACAAACAATTTAATCAAATCCCACTTTGATCTTTCCAAAAAAATACATTGTCTAAAATATAAAATCTTACTGCCTTAAGCTTTAGGAATCTAGCTTTTGTTCTTGATAAACCAGGAGGAGCTTGTAAGTTTAGAAATACAAATATAATATCTGCATACCATGGTGAATCTAAAAATACTTCACTAACCTTTGGAGTCGCTATCTCTTCCTGATCATCTATTTGGGCAATAAAATTTATGTGTAGGGCATGACAATTTGGTTTAGCCATAAGTCTGGCTAAAGCTTAACTTTTTATCAACTTTGTGGGTTTTACCTCTACGTAATATTATAATATAGTGTAAATCCACTTACCTCTTCTTCCATCAGGACCATCCTGAGTAAGAATGTCTTTTACTACAACATTTGGGACATAGGCAATGATGTGAGAATAGAAAATGTAAACTCTGAAGTCTTTAATGGCCTTTACCGAAGCTAAGGCTTGTTTCTCCATTATATTTTACTTCAAAGATGCATCTCTAAGTGTTCTGCTAAATAAGGCTATGGGTTGTTCATAACCCTGGTTATTTTTCTGCAGTAAAACTGCAGCAATGGTATGTTCTGAAGCAAATAAAAAAATGATGAAATCCTTTTTGAAAACAGGACTTATAAGGACTGGGGTTTTGGTTAAGGCCTGTTTGATGGATTCAAAAGATTGTTTGGCCTCAACAGTCCATTTAAGAGCTGAATCCTTTTTAAGCATGTTATTTAGTTCTCTAATTATTTCAGCTAAATTGGATACGATTCTTTGTAAAAATTTAATCTTACCTAGAAAGGCTTGTAACTCTTTTATGTTTCTTGGTGGATTGATGTTAAGAATTTCTTCTATTCTTGCAGGATCAATTCTAATTCCTTATTTAGAAATTATGTGTCCTAATAACTTGCCTTCTTCTAATCCATATAAGGTTTTCTTAGGATTTAATGAGATGCCAAACTTTCTGCATTTTATAAAGACTTGTCTAAGATGATCTAAGTGTTCATACTCAGTCTTAGAAAATATAGTTATGTCATCTAGGTAAATTACCAAGAATTTATGAATTTCCTTTGAAAAGGCTATAACCATAGCTCTTTGAAAGGTTGCCCAGGTATTCATTAAACAAAGGGAATTTTTACATACATAAAAGTGCCCCAAGGAGTAGTAAAAGTTGTTTTGGCTTGATCCTCTAGTTGGAATAAAATCTGGTTGTATCTTGAAATCCATCTAAAAGAAAAATCCTAGAAACTCCAACTACCCTCTGTAAAATATGATCCATTTTTTGTAAAGGATAATTATTTTTTAAGGATACTTTGTTTAGATTCCTAAAGTCAACACATTGTCTAATCTCTCATGTTTTCTTTCTGGTTGGAACTAGGTTAGAAACCTAATCAGAATATCTCATTGGTGCAATTATCTATGCATCATACATTCTTTTAACTTCTTTTTCTATTAAGGGCATCAGAACAGGGTTGATTCTCCTTAACTTTTGTCTAAAGGGATTTTGATCTTCTTTTACCAAATTTTTGTGTTGAATTATATTGGGGTCATATGATTTAAGGTCCTCATAACTCCAAGAAAAAACATCTTGGAATTCCTTAAAAAGAGGAATATATTTTTCCTTTTCCTGTTGAGGTAAGGTTTTGGAAAGTTTGATCATTCTGGGTTTCAGTTCTGTGCGTATTTAGCATTCTTCAATGTCAGATCTAAGTGGCTCCATTTTGGGATTTCTAGAAACATCATTTGAGTCAAATAAATCTTCTAATGGAGTTAAACCTTTTGGTACGAAATTATCTTTGAGATTTAATATATCAGATTCTTCATCAATTATCTCATCAATTTCTACTCTCTCTAATTTATGTATATCTGATTGGTTGAATTTAGTTGGTCTAGAAAATTTTAATTTATTTACATCTACATTATTCAAATAAATTTTATTGTCTAAATATTGATCTATGGTAAAATCAGTGTCTATTTTGCAGTTCTAAAATTCACCTTCAGTATTCATAAAATTATAAATTTGTTGATCTTGTGAAAAAATCTACCAATATTTGAGGTTGCCTGGGATTATTGTTCCACGTTTTACTTCTGCAGTATACATATGATTAGGCTGAAAAGGTAAATTACAAGTGCTAGCAAACGTTGCTAATGAGTGTTCTTGTAAATTTTGCCTTCTTAGTATTGCAGATAAATTACATTCCAATAAATCATCAATCAAATCTACTGTAGTCTCTCTATATTCGCCTAATCTATAATTTTAAATAGAATATTCACCTTTAATTTGTTTTACAATCAACTCTGAGCCTCCCATTATTGCTATTCTTTTTCCTCCTAAATTTCTGATTATTTGGAGTTCTAAAATGAGGGCTTTATACTCAGCCATATTGTTTGTGTATTTGAAATTCAGCTTAAAAGCATGGCCTTCTGCATGATTTTTCTCTATATTAGTTATACATACTCCTGCTCCTGCTCCTAACTTGTTTACTAAGCCATAAAAATCTAAATGCCATAAAGATTCATGAAATATGTTATCATTGTTTTGTGTTTTCTTTTCTTCCCTTAGTTTAGTCTTGATTTCATTATCAGTTTTAGCATTACATAGGATGAATGAGTCTAGGTCAGTAGGTGTAGCATAGATTGGGTAATTTATTGATCTTGCTGCATTACTTACCATATATTTCATTAATGTTTCCCTATATAACTTCTTAGATTGACCAAAAAATGATATAGTAGCATAAGATAAGTTCAATTGTAGAGATCCTTGTAACTTTTCTCCCCATGAGCGAGATAATAACATTCCATATTTGGGTGGGATATCAGCTACTACAATGTCCATAAGTATACTCTTACCAAGATATTGAACTAATGTTACACATAAATCTTTGATTATTCCTACGCATTTTACGTTGCTTGAGTCAAATGAAAATAAATCCTTGTAAGGCATTGTAATGTCTAAGTTTAGAGCAACCATTATAGCTTTGGGCATTAAATTATGTGAAGCTCCTGAATCTAACATTGTGTTGTGTAAAATTTGATCTTGAATGTTTAAACTGATGTAAAATGGAGGAACTGATCCATCTTGATGCTTTCCATTTACATCTGGGCCAAATATCAACTCTGGTTGATCATCATTAAAGTTTATGGAGTCTTCTCCATCATTTATGTTCAATGTTTCAGTGATGGTTGATTTATAAAAATCATGTTTTACCAATTATGTTAAAGGAATTGGTATTTTTAACTTTGCAATTTCAGTTTGTATATTGAATGAAGGTTGAAATTTACTTATTTGAATTAACTCTTCTTTGGTAATTGTAATTTTTTTTGGTTTATCTTTTTTTTCTACAGTTGTGTTTTCATTTTCAGCTTGAGAATCTTGTGTCTTACTGATTTTTGTTTTCTTTTCAGGAATGGTTTGTGAAGCAGTTTATGTTTTTTCAGATTTATAATTGTCAAAAGCTTTTTTTGCAGTGGAAGCTTTTGGATCTGTTGATTTTGGATCAGCAGTGGATGTTTTAGGATCTAAGTTTGTTGTTTTAGCGGAATCCAATGTTGTTGCAGCAGCATATTTTTGTGAATATTTTGTAGCTTGAGAAACTTCATATGTTATGTCAACAATCTTAGGGCTTGATGAAATTTTAGGATTAGAAACTTTGCGGGATGAACTAGAGTTTTTCCTATTTTCCCTAGGGATAATTTGCAGAACTTTTGTTGTAGGGGCTTCTATTGTTTTATTATTTTCATTTTGAGGATTTTTCTTAGTAGAAAGTTCAGTATTTTTCTTACTCCTAAGGTTATATTTCTTGTGAACTTCGTTTATGGAAAAATCATAACCTTGTTTATAATCGAATAATTCTCCTGAATCTAATTGGAGTTGTTGGAGTTCAAATAACTCTTGATATTCCTGTGTGAGAAAGATAGTGTTATTATCATCTATTCCCATTAAATTTATGGTATCCTCATCCTCAAAATTGTTTTGAGAACTCTCAGCATATTTCTCGTGAAATGGAGATGTTATTGTTTTGTCTGGGACTGATTCTTTTGATTTTCCTGAATTTATGTTTTTCCTAAAATTGGGATTTCTGATTTGTTGTTGAATATCCCATTGAGGTCTTCTTTCTATGATATCTAGTCTATCCATAATTCTCTCTAAATTCTTAGCTAACATATCTATTTTTGTGTCTAAACTAGAGGCTTCTTCTTTGATGGTCACTCTTCTTTCATTTCTCAATCTAGCTTTCTTAGCTAAAATATTTACTTCTACACCTACAGCATCTGTTTGCATTCTTTCCAAGGTTTCTGTGTTTCTTTCTCTTAAATGATATGCCATGTCAGTGTCAAATCCATCTGGGAATTTGAGCAAGACAGAGTCAGGAGTGGGTTTTATATTTGCAGGAATTGAATTGTAAACACCGTTATAACTAGTGCAGTAGTCTTGTACTGACTCATTGGGAGCTCTCTTCATAACATCAAATTCAAACAATATTTGTAGGGTTTTTTTTTCTTATTTTCCCATTTATTTAAAAATAATCTATGGAAAATAGCTAAATCAGCTATACTACCTGCAGTAAGACCTTTAAACCATTTCTTTACTTCTCCTGTTATTTTTTGTGCAAACAACCTCATTTGTACATCTAATTCATCTATCTCATGGAGTTCAAAGTAATCTGTCATTTTTTTTACGTGTTTTTGTACAGTATATTATGTAGTAGCATCAAAATATGGTATTTTACTTTGGTAATCTTGGGGCATTTCATGAAGTTGTCCTAGAAGAACTAGGGGAGCATACCTGGCAGCCATAGCTTGAATTCTACCTTGGCTAGGAGGTAAAGTGGAAGTGATTGGTGTTAAAATGGAAGTAGTGGTTGATGAAACTGGATTATAGAATGTTGAGCTAGAAAAAGCTGTAGAAGAACTAAAAGATGAAGTGGAGGTACTAGGAAGTGAAACTGGAATGTAAGAACTATAAGGAAATGAGAATGATGTGTTTGAAAATGTAGAAGGTAAACTAGTGGATTAAATGGATGTAGGGGATGAAGGAAATAATATTCTAGGTTGTAAGGGTAATCTAGGATTAAATGAATCTATAGATTGGATGGTAGTAGAAACTATAGATGATGTAGTGGTATCTAAATGAGATATGGGAGGTTTAGATGTATATGCTAACAGTTGGGCTAATTCTATGACCTCATGAATTTCTTTAAGAATAGTGCCATTAATCTCTTCAAGTTTGTCTTGATTTCCGATTTTCTTTTATTCAAAGTTGGCTGCAATATTTTTCTATTTTGATTCCAAAAATGAAATAAAAATAGGTTCTAAAACATCAGTACTTAAATTACTTTTAGATTTTCTTCTAAACAAAGAATTTTCAAATTTCAAATCAAACTCTATATCCTGTAAACTCACTAATTCCTGTGGTAATAAATTGACTCTATTTAATGAAATTTTAACATCTAAATATTCTATCTATTTTTTCTTTTTACCAATTCTATCTGGGTTCTCCACTATAACAACAGGTTTAGGATCCGGGTTAGACCTAGTATAATAAACTTTCCTAGAAGCCATAATTACAAATTTTTTGATAAAAAATGATACTCAGAACTTATAAAATAGTCTCAAAGGTAAAGATATAATGAAAAAGGTTTCTTTAAGACTTATTTTATGACTGAGGATTCGTTATGTCCCCAGTATGGTCGCCAGTATGTTATCAATCTAGTAATTCTAAAGTTGTGAGATTTTGGTTTAAAGTCTAAGAACACTAGAGGTAACCATAGACCAACTTTTAAACTCTAAGATCTAGCCTTCTTATGGTTTAGAGAGGGCTCTCTCTATAATATTTAACATTTTTTGTTTTATATGATATTAGGCTAGTTATGATTGGGCAATTTGGTTTTGGTTTGATTGATTTGGTGGGAAAAATCACATAATGAGATGGATATTGGGAAATTTGTTTATCCATTGGGTTGAGGAGTCAAAAATCAAGCAGACAGAGCTAGGATCAAGGTCAAGAAATCAAATGTTTTCAGGGCAAGATAGATAACCCATGAAGATCTTGGAAGTTTGTTTGGTGAGGTGATATGATTGGGATAAAGAGTAATGAAAGGTTCTTTTATCTAGAAAAGAGGAGTAGTAGGTAGAGGTCAAACGAAAGAGGGAGGAATTAAGGGTTCTCTACTCTGGAAATAAGCAAAAAAACATAAAAATGATAAACAGTAAAGACAGGATGCTTTTAACAAATCCTGAAGTAGTACTCATGTTTATTCATTCAAATTTGGAAAACATTTATGGATGCATGTAACAAAGAAAGATAACAATGACAAAAAGGAAATACTTCACTTCAATAACTCATCACATGAATCCTGAAATATGATGCCAATTGATCCAATTCAGTTTGCTACTCGATATTTGAAGCACAAAATCCTTCAAATCCAATAAAAAATGAGTATAGGAATCTTCAACAATTTATTCCACAATAATACTTCTAAAGATGAAGTATTTATACATAATTTTTTACAAAATATCCTAGAATACTTCTCGGAATTATCCAAGGAAAATAGAAATATCTTTACAAAAAAATAGAGACATCTGCTTAAAAAATCAAAAAGTTGTCCTATCTATCCAAATAAAATAGAAACTAATTGTGGCTAAGGTGCAGTTGGCTGCCTTGGTTTCCTTCTTGCTGGCTTTAGATATTTCAAGTTGGTTTTGAAATCTTATATGCTTTATCTTATACTCTTTCACTAATTCTCTTTAATCTCTTATACTCTTTGAAACTCAGATACTCTTTAGCCACTGTAAAATATGTTTACTGATGTAATAAAAATTTGTTTTGACTGCAATTCAGCAAACTATTTTTCTCTTTTATCTTTCTGCATTTTTATATTTCATAGTAAATCTGTTAATGACTTCTAATATTCATCATTTGGAATTTGTATTTTCTTTAGCTTCCTGAAGTTTTCATCTGCTTCTGTATACCTGGAAAAGTTGGTTTAATGACAAACAAGTGTATTATCTCATGTTGCAAATAAAATAAGTCCTAAAAACTTCTGAGTAAGACTTTTCCTATTGGAGTGCCTTGTACACCTAATTTTTCAACTTGCCCCTTTGCATATTCTCTAATATTTTTATTGTCCTAAGGCATTAATTTTTCATTGATGACCAAAATTTTGGGCAAACTTCTTTGCCTCAAATTCTCAAATTTGACCATAAACCTGGTTATGGTGATGTTCATATTCTCATATTTTTCCTCAAGCTACTTCATCAGGTTCTTCTTGGTGATGACTTTCCTTATCTCAAGGATAGTTTTAGTCATGTCAATAACCTCAAGTTCTTCTAGCTCTTGCTTGTTTTTGTTGTTAAGAAACTTGATCAATTCTATTGCTTACTCTGGTTTGTTATCAAGTTCATCTTTGGTCTTCTGGATTTCTTCTAATGTTTCTTTGAGTAAATCTCTCTGTTCAAAAATCACTTGAAAGGGCCACACATCATTGATGGCTTCAATGATCTTGTTCTATAAATGATTTTTTTACATATGAAATTTGTTCCTTCAAGATTAATTCCTTCTGTAACTTCTTCAATTCTTGATTTAGTCTAATATCATTTTGCTCATGTGTTTTGGAATTTATTTGAGCTAACTTGTTTGTATTTTCAATGTTATCAACCATCTTTTTTAACCTGCTAATTTCACTTGTCTGAAGTGACATTTCTTCCATAGCTTTCACTAGCTTTCCGACCTCATCTGAATGGTGATCTGTTGTAGTGGATGACTCTGTAACTGATGTTGTAGATGATGTCACTGGCACTGCAGTAGCCAGTGGCTATTTGGGATCCAACTATTCTGCTATATTTGATGGAATTGTTGTAGTGACCATAGGAATAACTGAAGGAATTTCTGTAGTTTTTGGTGTTTCTTTTTCATGGACAAGCTTATCCATTTGAATCTCCATCTCTTTTATTTGTGCTGTCAGCTGAAAGGTAAAATTCATCATGTCATCCTTCTCATTGTGTCCTTCTACTATTTCCTTGGCTTGAGGATGTTCACTTGATGGAAGTTTAAGTTGTTTCCTCAATGCTGCAATGTCCTCATTTTTCTTCTTCACTAACTGTTCTGTTGCTTTAACATTTGCAGGGTCATATCCAACCTCCAAGACCAATTCTTCTAAATATTTAATTCTGAGATCTTTAGCATATAAGGATGTTGTGTCTAGTTTGATTTGATCTTTCATATTTGTGATAGTGTTCTGAAGTTTCTGAACACTCATAGCTTTGGTTGTAATAGTAGAGGATAATATCTCTAAACTCTGTCTATGAAATTCTATCTGATCAAGAGCATGAATTTTTTTTGTTTGAACTTCTAGATCAATCTTCTTATCATCTTCCACTGTCTTTGGAGTTTCCACTATAGGCAGCAATACTGAAATGATTATCTTTTTATTTGAGTAGTCAAAGGTAGACAAAAGTCTATTTTGAACACTTGGTGTTTGTTTCAGATATTGAGAGTAGATATCATTTTTAATCTCTTCATTTTTTAACTTGATCCATTTGTACTTTTCCCTGATATCTAGATATTTTTCCTCAGATTTTTCTGAGGATGAAGCTTCCATGTTCTATTTTTTTTCTATCAACTGTGCATTTCCATTATCAACATGTTCTTCATTTCTATTCTTTGTATCTTGCTCATTTCTGATGACAGTGGCAACATCTGTGTTGGTATATGGAAGATCTGTTTCTTCAACATCAATGGTTACCTTCTCCTTACCCGCTTGATTTGTTTTGGGCCTTTTATTATATCTTATTTTGAACTTATTTTCAGTAGTGGTTTTAGCGACATAAGTTTCTTCTTCTCTGACCCTCTTGGTGGCTTTTTCTATTTGATCTGTAGTTTGTAAAGTGTGAATAGTATCACTTTTCTTCACTACATCTACTAAAGTATTTTCTATCCACTCAAACTAATTGGCATATTTTTCTATCTTTGGTTTTGTCTCATGAATGTAGGGTGTTAGTTTACACTTAACCCTCATTTTACTCAGTATCCCTTGTGGATCATAATTCCATGAAAAACTCTCTTTAAACATGTACTCTAATAACTGCTTAGCTACTTCTGCCTCTGCATCTCTATGATTGCAAATGAATGATCCCACTTGATTCTTCAATTTAAACTATTTTTTCTTCTTTGCTGCTAGGAAATTGATAGAATAAGAGTTTAATATTTGCCTGATATACTCCAAGGAAAAAATCTTCATTGGTATATATTTGGGTAATTTGTATGGTAAAAATTTGGATCCAAACACTCTAATCTCAGTGTTATTTTCATACAAGTACCAATCACCAGTCTTGGTTTGCTTTCACAACTATAAAATATTCTTCATCTCATCATTTATCCTTGGTTGTTCATTATTTGTTAACACTTTTATCAATGGATGGATGAAGGAATCTGAAAACTATACATAGGTGAACTATGTGGACTCTTTCCTGATCAAAGAGGTCCAGAAAATAATTGAAAGAGGATTCCCTTCTATGTCAAGCTTTTTAAGGGTTAATTGAAAATAATCTACTTGAAAATACAAAAACATGTGGAAGAGGAAAGATGTGTATCTGAACACTCCTTCAATTGGAAGTTTAACTAATTGGTCATGAATATTTTCAGCAATATATCCAGCATAATCATATATAACAGATGGAGTTTGTCCTGGTGTGAAAGTGGATAGGAAACCTAAGATGGATTCATCTGTATGTTCATCAGTAAAGTACCCTAGGATGAAAGATAACCTGGAAATTACATGCCTAGAACCCTCTGGAAATTTTGAAGTGGAATATGGAGGATTGATTTGATGAATTTCTACATGTAAGGGCATGAATATTTGGAAGATTTGGAATATTTTAGGAAATTCAAGGCCAATATACAGCTTGGTAAGTGATTCAATGGACAGAGGAACTGCTTGAGGATCAGGTTTGAGTTGTAATATTTGATTAATGGATTCGGCAGTAATGGGGAAAAGTACTTCTTTTTTGGCATTGACTATTACTCTTTGCTCAGGAATATAATGATGATGGAATAACTAATGATCTTTGGGCATGAGTGGGTAACTGGAACCACATATTTGGGCAAGTGTGATTCCCAAATTTGAACTTCTTCAACATTATCTAAAGATTTTTCATAATTCCATTTGTGAAGTTCCAACAAATTGAATTCTACAATAGGATCTGCTATCTTATAGTTAACAGATGCTAATGGAGTGTGCTCAAAATCTACAATAGGGGGTTGTAGAGGATTTATAACTATGGCAGTATTAGAAGATGCAGCTGGAGTTGGTTTAGGCATTCTGAGATTTTTTGGACTACAAAGCTTTGTTTTCAGGCTTTTCTGGCTAATTCTGTAAGATTAAATAGTTTGCAAAATTATTTTTTACTCTGACAGGGATTTCTTTGATGAAAATAGGCAAAATATGGTTTTTCCTTGCGTTTTTCCTTTCAATTTGGACTCTCGATAAGATTTACAGACTTTCACTGGTTTAGAAACAAGAAACAGGGGTTTCTTGGGTTTTTTTAATTAGTAATTGGGTTAAAATTCCTTTGAGATTAAGCACAGAATTTTAGGCTACCTTTAGAGGGTTTTTGGGCTCAATTTAGAGTCTAAAAAAATGTGCAACATAAACCTGGATTTTTCAGAAATTTTGATAGGGTTTGGCCTATTTTTTGGATATTTTAATAGGATTGTTTGGGTGGATTCAAACTATGAATGTAATTTGTTCCTTTTTTTTAAGTCCTCTCAAAGCGAAATAGGCTTAATTGCTGGAGGAATACCTGTTATACGCAGGTAATGGTTTTTGAAGAAGTCTCTAAAGGTTTTTGAACAGGTTGTGTGCTTTGTTTCTGGTCTTCGAGAGATTTATGGAGCTTCATGGAAATCTGCAATGGGTACAGGAAGAAATTTGAAGGTTTTTGCCACGAAAATGGTGGGAAAATGCTTGTTCCATAGTTGGAATAGCACATACAATAGATATATGCATAAAGAGAGAAAATTAATGCATTTCAAATATTTTTTTTAGGCAAATTAGGGTTAATTGGCGCCTCCAATAAATGGAGGTCAAGACAACAATGGTGGTTTTCAGGCTCAAAGGGTATAAAACCATGAGTGGTTATTGCGTTTGTTTTAGGTGGTAAGTAGTTTTAGATGAAACGAACACGATCCAGTAAGAAAGAACCACATGGAGAAGGAATAAATTTTGAATACTAACCATTTCGTGTAAAAATGAGATGGTGGATATTGCACAACTTTGTTTGCGATGTGGATTTTCCGTCATCGGATCGTGAAGGACACATGCGAACGGTCAAGATCTACTTTGAGAACTACATCGGGATTTGGGAGTGGGGTCCAGGGTCTAATATATGCGGCGGGGTTGATTATCAACTTTATGAATATGTGCTTATTAAAGTTTAAACCTTAGGCTTATAGGATAGGTAGAGGGTAATAGTCATATATGCTTTTTAATTAAAACATTAACCAATGTTCTAATTACGGGCACGAGTTTTATTATATAGTATTTAAACATTTCGATAAATGTTTAAAACTATAGGGGATGGGGTATTTTGTTTTATTTGATAAGTTTAAACCAATGGGATAAGGGCATTTTTTAATTTATCACATGGGTTATTATAACATTGGCTTAAACATTAAGTAGAGGGTTTTTTGGGTTATTAAAAATAAAAAGGATTTAATACTATACGAGAGGGTGTAGTTTTAGGGAGTTAATAAAAGAGTTAGAAGTTAATATGAAATAAAGGGATAATATAATGAACAAAAATACATGTTTTAACTCTAAGTAAAGTGTAAATAAATCATAGCTTGTCTTTGTTGTATTTTTTCACACTTTAACTTAGGATGAATGCATTTTATGGGTTTTTGAATGATTTTTGAAAGGAAATGAAATTAGTTATTTAGGGTTTTACTTTTACTAAGTAAAAATGGGTTTTTACTTAGGAAAATGGATCATGATTATGGATGAAGGGTAAATGTTGATGAATATGGTTTTTGTGTAGGAATTCAATATTTTTAACCAATCAGTTACTGAGCCTTGGGTCGATCCCAACAGAAGTCAGAAAAATGCTTTGAGTCTTTTTAACTGATAGTTTAGAATACTGAATAGTTGTAGGGGAGGGGAAATTAGTGATTCTTGCCCAATGATTCTTTATTACATGCTTGCACAACTGCTTTCTACCTACCCATATTTATTTCTAACATTTTTTACTTCATTTTCATGGGTGCATTTAGGCTTGCAACCCTAAATCAATTTTCTTTCAAAGAATAAAAACTATCTAAGTCTAACCTTATTTCACTCAAGGACTCAGATTAAACTGTTGAGCTCCTCATTTATTCTCTATCTTATCTACTGATTTTTCAAGTTTATACCGTTTTACATATCTTTTATTCTCTATCAAAAACATGAATTTCAAAGCATGAAAATTTAAGATTAAATTGTTTAACTAGTCATGGATTATGGAATTTATTGACAATATGCACATAATCATTATTCTTGCAGTAAAGTAAATAATAGTGGCATTTTGACTTGCTCACTTTAAGGTTTTATTTTTATCTCTTTTCTTCTTTTGGGGTCTATTTTTTTCTAAGTCCTTTGATCATTCTTTTAGGGCTTTTACCCTCTTTTCATTTTTTATTTATTTTTTCATTTTTCAAAATATGGGAAAAAAACTTGTAGAAAGCAAGGTATGTACATATTTACAATACTATCAAAGTCAATTAAAAAATTATGAACCCTATTATTATAGGACCCTTACACTGGGAGAAGCTAAAGTTTTCATCGCACATGTCTATCACACAGACATTTTTGAAAAAAAATCCATTGTGCTATGACATGTTCATTTACCCTTCTCCTTCTATGCTAGCACGCACGGTGGGAAGCCCACTTGAAGCCATCCATATCAGCCATCTATATCGAAGCCCACTTTTACTTTACACATACATACTTTTCATAGATGCATTCATTCTTTCATCATTTCTAGTTTATGTTTTTCCTCATAAATAAAACCAAACATCTCCTTTTTCCATGACTCCATTGCCTTACTATCATTTTCCTAAAAACCTATTTCTATTGCAATTCATTTTCATCTATAGTCTTACTAATAATTTTGTACAAACTCATGTTGATTGATGTGGGATTCCTTAAGGCCCACCTTTCGACAAGTCTTGACTCATGAACAACAGCACTTTATCTGGGATAGAGACTAGAGTCATCATTTGTACCTAGAGGCTTGTATGCCCTAATAACAGGTTCTCTCACCGACATTCATGGGAATACATCAATTTCCCTTGATAATTGGATATTGCAAGTGGCTGGACATCAGATCATTTATTCACACTTCACAGGATGTACTTGGGTACCTTGGCACTCATTGACATCAATGGTGAGTTTGCCTCATGTTGGTTAATGACATCCATTAATGGTCGGTAATCCAATGACTTCTTTTCATGCTTGATGTCGACACATTCTTTCACATGACTAGAATTGTACCATCAGGTTATGTAGCAGGTGAAGACTATATTTTTCATGACTCCATAAGTAGTTGCAACAACATTGCTTTAGCCATATGAGAGTACGACAGTTCCACTTTCAGACATCATCTTCATATTCATACAACCAAGCAGCACTTCAGATTCCTTCACTTCATCCAGCAGCATGATATTCACATGATCCAACACCATGATATTTTATTGATCTAGCAACATGAAATTTTATCTCATGCAAATCAGCATGACATTTTCCAGATCTAGAAACGGTAGTAGCTACATTTATATTGCATAGTTCATCAATTTATTGGGTAAGTGAAGTTTTTTTATTTTCTAATTTTTAATAAAACAATTTCTTACATGTTGAAAATAAATGAACTTGGAAAATTCCCTCACCATATTACATCATCTTTCACCTTTTCATAGACATAAAACATATTCATTTTGTGGGTGGGGGAGATATTCATTACCATTTCATTCCATTCATCACCTCATATATTGATGACAAACATGACTATTCCAAAATACACTTTATTGCAGTTGACTCACATAATTTGATATCTATTTTGGCATGATGCAAAAATATGAGAAAAGGTTTTCTTATGCATATTAATGACTTATCATTTCCAGTACATGACTTATCATTATTAGTACATGTGTTAAAAAACAGAAGAAATGAATGTTGTTAACACAAGAACCAACATTTGTTATATGCATGGTTGTTAACACAAGAACCAACCATAGAAAATATCAGTTGCAGTACATCTATTTCACATCCTGGAATGATACATTGTTCGAAACCATAATCATGCAAAGCCAAAAAAATTAATCCATGCAAGGTTGCATGAGGACATGAAACAAGTTCAGTTGGGGGGTATGTTGGGCCTCGTAATTGTTGCATTTTCATCATCTTTATCGTCACCATTCCATCACCTCATTTAACCATTCATCATACCATTTCCATGGTTTCACCTCATTATTTTCCAATTTATTTATTTTTAATGTTATAAGAGAATGTATGATTAATTACTGGAAAATTGGCATATTTCACAAATATCTCAAATGTGGATGAGCTTTGTAATGTGTAGGATTATTTGGAAGGATTATTCCAAAAGCTTCTCAAATATTTCCTCCACCATTTCAAGAATTCAAAGCATAATTTTTCAAGCTTATTCGAAGGAGAATATCAAGGAGAGTTGAAGGAGAAGATTATGGAGATTCCAAGAGAAGATCATGGAGATCTGGATAACATATCTCATCCAAGATTTGTGAGAGATGAGTGAGGATTTGAAGGGATCATATTTTGTAATTATAGGGATATTGGTTGAGAGAAAAGTGGATTTGTAATTATGAGATTCTTATCTTGTTTTCAAAGCACTCATGCATAAAAGAGAGTGCTCTCTCTTCATTTTTGATATATAGGATATGTAGAGAATGGAATGGAATGTATGGAAACTAGAGATGAGAATGAGAGTCTAGAATAAGTTTTTGTTTTGTAATATTTCATTGTTTAACTTCATCATTAATATATGTCGACACGAATTTATTCTTCACATTTTGTTTTTCTCTTATACAATTGCACATTTCCAGTTTTTGATATGATGTGGTGGTAATGCTATTGGAGTAGTTGTTGAGGAAGGACGATCAGTTTCTCCTAAGTTAGGAGCATCTTCTCTTTCTTTCTACACATCACAAACTTCCGCTCTTTAGTCTCTCTCCTTAACGATAGTAATATGGGGAAGGAGGACCATGTTCTCCTAAGTTAGGAGTCTCTTCCGTCGTTTACTACACCTTGAATAAGAGACGAAAGAATTAGAATAGGCCCAACAAAAAAAATTCCCCCCAACTGAAGATGTTGCATATCCTCTTGCAACTTTGCATTTATTCTCATGGATGGAAGTTCTCTCAATTTTTATATCATTTTATTCTCCATTTTTTAGCCTTCACGAGTGAAATATTAATTCATTTTGTGACTTTAAGATACTCTCCAAGACTTGCAAATTATTCTTCAATTATTTCTTTTTTCTCAAGATCTTTCTACCATGGAGAGTATTCTTTCTTTTAATCATATCTAAGTGGTAGCTCTTGTGGATTTTCCTTTTGTAGAAATCATAAGTATTTAAAGCATTTTCTCTTGTGTGGAAACAATTCCCTTTTATTATTATTCTTTCTACAACAAATAATACTTAAAAAATCATTTAAAATGGAAACCCACTCATATAAATATCAAGCGATCCTTGCTCATAATCTAAATATTTTCAAAACATATCCATCTTTGAACCAAATATCAACAAAAATCAGTTGGGAGAAGCATGTTGGTTAACAATATATGAGTTTATGGAATCTGTGATATGGGATTGAAAAATGGTAATGTGTAGGGGTACCACATGGAAACACCAACGAGTCCCACATGGAATCACAAGAGAGTGCCATTTGGTTCATGTAGAGAGTGACACATGGACTATATGGTGTTGACTCGGTAAATGACATGTTGATGTGGCAACTAGCACTACAAGAAAAAAGGACATTGGTGAGGGTTTAAAAAAGTCACCATAAGCTCATTGGTGACAGTCAAAAGAGCCTTTTTGGCCAAAAATTGAACTTCACCAAAGGTGGCATCACCAAAAGTATAGGTGTTGTGGTGACATTCAAGGTCCATCACCAATAATTATTTATAATGACGGATAGTTACCGTCACCATTTCATATGAGCAATGGTGAGGGAACTTAGCCTCCATCACCAAAAAATTGAACATCACCAAAGGTGGTGTCTCTAAAATTATAGGCATTGTGGTGACATTCAAGGTCAATCATGAATACTAATTATAATTGGGAATAATGACCATCACCATTTCATATGAACAACAATGATTTATTTTGATGCACCTTTGATGGTTGTCACTATTAATGCATATATATGGTGATGTTTGTTGACCGTTTCATTTTACATTTTCGTGAGGGTCGAAAAATGTCACCATAAGCTCATTGGTGATAGTTAAAAGAGCCTTTGTCACCAAAAATTAAACACCACCAAAGGTCACATCACTAACGCTAAAAGAATATATTTTATGGTGACATTCAAGGTCTGTCATGAATAATGATTATAATGACAGATAGTGATTGCCACCATTTCATATGAACAATAGTGATTTATGGTGACTGGCCTTTCATGCTCATAACTATTGATGAGTATATATGCTAACGCTCATTTAATGTGACCATTTCATATTTTGGTGAAGGTCGAAAAATTTCACCATAAGTTCATTGGTGATGGTCAAAAGAGCCTCTATGACTAAAAACTAATTGTCACCATTCCATATGAATATCAGGTAACAATGGAATCGAACCACCAACCTCCTACTTGTAAAGCAGGTGCTCTTCCATTGAGATAGCACCCTTTAAATAATTATACCTTGAAACTTTATAAATTCTAAATTCTAAAACTTTCAATAAATTATAAAACTTCGTAAAATCTTGGAAAATATTTTAATAAACAAGCAAAATAGCATAGAATTTCAATTCCCTACCTAATTTTTATGGAAGTTATAAAAAGTGGATGGAGAAAAAAATAGTTACATATAAAATACTCAATATGTTCAATTGAATACTCAATTAGAAGTGAAATTTTGAAGAGGTTTATAGCCTATAAATGACCTATAATTATCAAATCTAAGATATGAAATTACACCAAAGATTGATTTCTTAACATGTGAATAATGTAAATCAATTGTGACAACATAAAAATCTGCATCTAAAAGACTAGTTTTCATGCCAAAAAGTAAAAAGCTACGAGTATATATGATGCAATTATGAATAATGAGCTACATGAATGAATCTTACTGGATATGGGGTATAGAAAACTAATTGGGAATTCTTCTCATTATTAATTAATTCAAGATGTAAAAATAAAATGATAAATAACAATGATCCTGAAATGTAACCACATATATTAAAATTGTAAGCACAAAGTTTGGCTAATATTCGTTACACCCAACAAAATATCCAAGGGGAATTCAAACACTTCCAAATCCACACTAAGCATAATGTATCCAAAAATGTAATTTCATGGATACAATAGAATCACTCTGTACCTCTCAATGATAACTATGTCGTCCCACAAGTACTTCAACTAGAAATGTGGTGTGAAAACAACTTCAAAGAAAAAAATAACTACACAATGAAAAAATACACTTCATCCCCCCTCTACCTTTATAGAATATATCTAAGGGAATAATAAAAAGATCCATAAAGAATAGGAATAGCAGTTTCCCCGAAAGGTTAAGTTGAAAAATTTGTTAAATTTCTCTAAAACATCACCTTTACATCAACCCCCCCAAAAAAACGTTGATATCTAAAACAGATTAGTCACACAAAATTGTTGATAGCTGAAACAATATTGTCAATCATTTTGTACCAGTGTTTTATACAACCTTGATTTTTACACCCAAAAAAATATATTTAAAAGTGGTTCTAAAAAATGATATTTCCACCAAACAGAATTTGAGATGGTCCATCATTATGTGTAACAGTTTCAATTTTTCATCAAATCTTGTAAAAACTGACATAACTGCACAATATTTGTTATTGTTACACTGCCCTTAATCATGTTTTAGTGGATTAATAGAAGTCACTATTTAAAAAATAATAATGGAAATTACTTACAGATATATTCGCTACAACTTGTCACTGAATTGAAGAAAATGAGTTATTTAGGTGGAGAAAAATTCATAACGAGTAGGCATATATGTTTTCCTTCCCATCACATATTAGAGTGAAAAGAAAAATCAACTCCTAGGTAATGTTGAAAGAAATATATAGAAATATAAAAAATGCAACATAGATATGTCTCTAAAAGAGATTTTAAACTAAACCTTCCCAAATGAGTAGTTTGTTCCCAACAAATGTTATGAGATACACAATATGTGAAATGTTTGATAACTATAGACACTGGTGCATATTTCAACAATCTAATTTCAATTGCAATGCTTATCTCATTATTACCAAGGGATATGATTTGTATGAAATTTATTAGAACATAAAAGGGGTTTTCAACTATGATCCCTAATTGCATAGTAGAAAAATTATGGATGGGCATGGGAGTTGTTTTTCAGATATTGGGTTAACTAACTGCAGAGAGGCCATCATATTAGGAAAAAACTAAAGTAATATAAAAAGAAGTTAATAATATTAGGTTTTAAACAAATGAACCTATCAACATCATAAGTATCTGGAATGTTATTATTTATAATCGATGTGGTACAACTATTATTATTGTTGATAGAATAAGTAATATGAGTCACTGCAGAATTGGTACCAGAGAGAAAGATTCCCTGTAATGTTGCTAAAATGTTAAGGTAAATATTTAGTTCATGACATGGGTGAGGAGGCTAGACAAAAGGGTAAAAATGGAACTCATGGTAGCATCAAATAAACAATAATGTATTTAAGGTTGATTTTTTTATTTTTATGTTGTAGTGTATTGTATTTCTCTTTTTTTTCAAGGGAAGGGGAGATGTATTGATGAAATCACCTTTTGAGAAGCTTCGTCAAAAGATTTATTATTTTCCCACATTTGCAAGGCTTCATAGATCATATGAGCGAACCCATCCTATTTGCATTAGATTGAGAGGGGCATGATAAATGAAAAAAAATGATTAAATAGTCAATTAAATATTTATTATAGCATGGTACCAATTGTAACTACGTGTTAAGAATCCTTTTATAGTTCTTCTAGGTAGTTGAAATACGCCAAGTGAACACATCACAACATCGGCCCAAAATGAAATCCCAAGGAATATCTTATATCTCTTTGAGCAAGTGGTTACTGCTCTAATGCATTTCTATTGTCAAATATTTCCATCATGTCTTATTGAATTTAATCCCATGAAGTTAATCTATTCTATACCAACAATGTGTTGAAATATCCTTTGAAGACTATATATACAAGTCTAAAATTAAGCTATATTATTTTCTCTAAAGACATGCCTAACATTCAGCTATAGGTGTTGTAAGAATTTTACAAACAACAAAGAATATTTCCATGCCCATTTTTTTTAGACATTTATAAAGAAAATCCAAGGGCTTAGATGTAACTCCATGTTTCTTAGCTATGCATTTTTAACTATGTTCTCACTATGACTTGGGTGGTCCAAGCCAGTTTCACTTTGATTCATAATCCTTTGTTGTAATGTTGAGAACACAAACAATACAACCTCAAAAATAAATCAAAGAACAATCCTTCAAAGCACCAGAAATAGCCAAAACAAAATCCATACTAGTTAAGGGCCCTTCCTTTTTAAATTTTTTTGATGCTAAGTTAATTTTGTCATTAGCTTGTCTTTTGTGCGGGGTTTGGATCCAATATCAACTGCAACCATGTTTTCCAATGCAAAATACATTGGTGAGAAGAAAATCCATTTAGAACACTTCATCATTCTCAAGATTTCAGTAGATTTGTCAATGTTGGAATCTAGTAGTTATGGTCTTGCAGAAATTATTAGGCATGTTATTTTGGCTTACTTCAAGTAAATTACATGCATGATTCTAACCTTACTCACATTCAATCCACTAGAAGTGATGCAATTTACTCGAAAACAAAAATAAATTCATCACTAGAGGACTACAAAGCCATAGATGGTGTCATGATTTCTCATTTTGGCCAAACCCACTTTTCCTTGTTCAAATTCAAAGAGGTTGCAATGAGGAACACAAAGACTCATATGGAAGAAACCAAACTATCATGGCTCAAAGAATAAAAAATTATATACTAAACCTGGGTTGTAGCAACATGTATAGAATATCATCTCTATCTTCGTGTTAAATGAGAATGTAAACTCTAGACCAATACATATAATATAACGTACATGTAATTTGGATATCACCCCTATTGCATAATTGAGCTATTAAAACTCCAAAAAACCCTCCCTTACGTATTTAAATTGAAGGTTTTCATGGCTTCCCTTTACAAAATAATTTCTAATCACAAGAATCATGTTTCTAAATTCTATTCCTATTTGGTTCCATTCATATGGTATTATTTCATGTTCACTATAATCCTTGCAGAGATAAATTATGAACATCATAACCATAATTTATATGTGAAGATATTTAGTCAATCAAATAAAATGCATCTTTGAGGAAAAATAATTCTCTTTTTGTAGGAGTTGAATGACTTAGGTGAAGGAAAAGTGATTTACCATATTCATCAATGGGAGCATCATATTCATAGCTAGTAGCATTAAAACGTCCACATTTTGTAAGACCAAAGTCTTTTCCTCCATTATACTAGAAATATCTTCAAAAATTGTATTATTTTTCATCCACATGGACAACCAAGAAAGGAAGAGAGGATATCCAAAAAAAAACTAGAAAATCATGTACAAATGAGTTGTTGCTTATTTTGTGGTAGGTTATTCTTAAATCCATAAATATATTATCATTACTAATGATTTTCATATATATATATATATATATATATATATATATAGTATGACGAAACGGTCCTCATTGCAACTAAAAACTAAGATTACCCTCTCCTACTTCAAAAGAGGCTTTCTCGGGTTGGCCTGACATATATTGGGAACTTTCCCTCAACTAAATAATATATTAAACTAATACCTCTGACAATAATTGTCCAATGTATGCGAGATAAGTGTTGAACCTCAAAACTGTTCTTGCTTTGACACCCCTTTTCATCATTTCTTCCTTCCTTTTTCACAAATTCATGACTCCAATCAATGATAATTAACATATTCCATACCCAAGAAGAATTTAACGATCTCTACATTATATTATGATGTTTCTTTTTATTTGAATGAATTTCTGTAACTAGCTGCAGAACATGTGCAATTCTGTAGCTAATCATTGTTTATGCAGCTAATGTTATCGTTTGATAGGTTTTGAGAAGAAAACAAAGGAATGGGTCATATGGGCATCTTTGGAATGATCCAAACATGGATCTTATCCCATCCACCTGTTTGAATTTGAAAAGAAAATATGCCTATGCTCACGGTCAAGCTCGGTCAAGGAGCGTGATATGCGAATGATATACTCTCGATTTGCTCTGGCGTAGAAAATTGAGAGACAAACACTAAGAATTTGCTTTTGTTTATACTTATAAATTTCAGTTGTATTTGTTATATGTAAGCAGAAACACCACAAACAGTTGAATTTGACACTTCTTTAAATACCGGTCATTTTGAAACTGGAAACAGTCCTAATTGTTTTTTATAATTCAGTGTACGCCTTTGAAACTTTGTTTTTGATAATAAGAAGACCAATTCAAATCCTTTGATGCACACATAGTCCATTATAATTTAAACTCATTCTATTGTAGAGGGAGCCTGCACAGAAAAGAGGTTTTTAGTTGTTTTGTAGTTTGAATTTCGTTATTTCATTTCCTGTTAATTTGTTATTTATGTTCTTGTCAATTCATAGTTAAATTTGCATTGTTTTCATTGTTAATTTCCTATCAATTCATATTTTAAATTGTTTACTGCTTTATATATTAATTTCATGAATTCTTTCTTAGATTAAATTTCCAATTAGCTGTGTAATCTTGTGCTCACTAAGTCGTCGCAAGAAAGTGGCTATGTCATTTTTCAATTGGACTAGATTTGGGTATTCAGTCACACAACAGTCAGTTTCATGCATTGTACTTGCTTTCAATTTCAATTCAGCACTGTAATTTCAATTCTTAATGATAGGATTTATGCTTTCAATCCATGGAATAGAATTATATTAATTTAAGATAGAAGTAAATTAGAATTGTGCTATGTTTTTCATAAGTCTAGAAGCTTTCAATGGCTAAGATAGGACTTCATTTCATCTTGTCATTTGAATGCAATTAGATCTAGAATAATGCTCTCCTTTAAACTAGTTAGATATTTTTCATAGATGTTTTGCTGGCCTACTAACATCATTCAAACTTTGATTCATTTTTATGCAATTTGTATTAGTTAACGAACATTTAATTTTCTTCCTTCTTACAGATTTCATATTACATTAAAAATATTTTGTCATTCAATTTTTTTTCCTTAGAATAAAAACAAAATTTCCTTTTCTTCCTTCTCTAAGAATAAGTTTTCATCATTAAAATTCATTTAGATTTGACTATTCACTAGCGTTAAGATATTTCAAACTTTATACCAATTTTAGACATAAGATACAAAATCCCCAAAAATAACATAAACATACACAAAAAAGTAAGATAAAAAGGTTACCTAAGCACATATAGTGCACCTGAATTCATCAAATTACTAACCTCGGTCGATAATTCATGATAGCAAATTGAGACATCAAATTGACTAAACAATAAGGACTATCATGCATGTTTTCCAATGGGGTGCTTCAAACTGCTCCATGAATGTGACCAAATGTTTGCATGATATATGTCCTCAAAACCTCTAGGTATGGTTGATATCCTCCTTTTCAAAAACCATTTGGTAGCTTGATGTCATTTTTCTTCTTTACAAAAATGGATTTAGCATTAACTTTCAAGATTCCAACCACAATAGACACCAAAAAATGGAGGGTTCATCTCAACTTGGAATACTCCAATCATGATAATTTATATGCACATTATCATGATGACTAGTCTCTATCTCTATCCTATAAGCATGTACACAAATGCACCAGACATTTTAATTTTTAGCAATATTTAGTGAAGTCATGTTGAACTACATTTTGTTGGTTTCTATTATAGATATGGTGAGAAATGCCATGTGAAAAGACATGAAATGATCGAAAGAAAATATATTCAAACATATGCAAGATATCAATGAAAAGAACCACAACAGATAAACTTACTCAAAGTATCAGATGACATGGAAGCATTAATTATAACACGTTGTTCAATTTTATTTTCACTAATATAACTCATATTTTGGTTAGTAAAAACATTCATTGTAGTGTGTTACATGCATTCACCTTGAGCATCATCAAAAACAAGGCAACTGCAGACATGGGACTTATGTAAAAAATAGCCACAAACTTTATTGTTTTGACACTAAAGGGAAATGGCAACCTGTGTACTTGAGTTTACAATAGGACCCAAACGAACTAGGATAAGTTGATTCCTACTACTAATTTAAGAAATGCAGTATGAAATTTATCTCTATTCTGGAAATGTAGAAATGTCAAAGAATTTTTAGGGTTTCCATGGTTTTCTCACCTAATATAAAAAACTTATTATTCAACAAAACAAATTATCCAAAATTTCAATTAGAATGACTATTCAACACCATCTTCCCCTGTGTAAGTATACACTTTTTTTTCAAAACGGTCATAATTTTTTTTTTGTACCACATCTAACTACACACTCGTAAGTTACATCTCAAAATTGTTCGAGAAATAACAAAAGGCACTTCTTCAAGTAAAAATAATATTCTTGCATAAATTTTGCATGATTATATGGATTTAAAAAATATTTTTCCTTGGAAGAGGTTCATGATTTTCACACAAACACAATTTATAGCATTCTACAATTATGGCTCATGTTATTTGACATAAAATATTTTCAAATGGAAGTACCAACCAATTTTTTCAACCTAATTCTGAGCATGTGTTTACAATCCAGATTGTAGGGAGCCTTATCTACTGCATACTTACCCGCAACATCTTCAGATGTAACTTCTACTTCATTGAGAGTACTAACAAGTTTTTTAACCTACTGCAAAGTACCATTCTACAAGGCAGATACAAAATGAGAAAATTAGCATTCATATATACCAACACCTGAAGTCAATCTCTTGCATAAAAAATACAATGCACGAGCTTATTTCACAACACATTTCATAGTAGACATGTGCCTCACTCGAGATACTTTCCAAATATTTAATTAATTAACCAAAAATAAACACGCGTGACGTGCATTTTGTAAGTTAAAGCAATACATGTCTTGTTGATTCAACATATAAGTGAAGAGTAATATGTTAAATGATTTAGCATTATAATTGAGAAATACAAGTGTCATTTCGTTGTTGTAAATAAGCCTTTTTAGATATGGTTTATGCATAATAGGTTGTCTTAGAAGGATGAAACTTATTCAAATGCTTTGTATATTTTCTCCTTGTATTACCTAGAATTTTGGGTTGTAAAGGATTGAAATATTGTCCACTTATGTTTTTGTTTTGTTTTATATTTCATAACAACCCGAAGGTTGAATTCATTAGGCTAATATCAAAAGAACTTCTAGTTAAGAGGTGAAATTTCTGAATTTCATATTCCCAAAAACATTCCACACAATTCCATGAATGAAACAGAAGTACACTCCTTTGCAAGTTTTTATGTTGCCTTATGTTATTGTACCTTTTCCTAAATATGTCATCACACCTTCAAAATAATCATCTTGACATGCAAACAATCTAGACAATTACCCAGCTGATTTTCTTGAAGGAAACCAACATACATCCTTTCAAGCGCACTGTTACAAGCGAGTGCTCTTAGGGATATTAAATCTCAACCCCATCCCAGATATGTCTTTTAACAGAATAATAAGTACAAAAGAGGTGCTCCCAGTCATGTATTTACTCATGTCACTCGGGAATTCACAGGATTTGACTATGGAGAAAAATTTAGGGAGTGTGCTCCCAAAAGCACTTGAATGTTAGTTGTGGCTACCTAAAATTATATGGATTAATCCATGGTCCACTCCATCATGGAAGCATACTTTGTAGAGAAGGAAATGGGTATGGATATCATGGAATGGATATTATAGCTATGAAACATATCCCAAAAATTTCCACACTATTTTGACACATGTATCCCCAATCAAAGAGACTTTTTAAAGTAAAAATTAGTCAAAATCGTAAACAAATAAAAGATAAAACTTGACATATCAGTACTACTCTATAATAAGACCAATTAATCCACTGGGAAATAAAAAAGATACATATGCAGAGTCAAATCGTCATGCTACAGACTACAGACAAGTGGTTGGAAGATTGGAGTTGGAAGTTGGGTCAAGATTGAAGCTTGGAGCTCAGCTGAGCATTAGGGGAATTTTGAGTTCTAAAATGGGCCTCATAAGGAAATTATAAAATTATAGTGGAAATTATAAAATAATATTTTATTACATCATCAAATTTATAGGGAAAAGAGAAAAAATTGCTTTTTCAACTTGTATTTTCAACTTATCTCCCTATGGGTTTGCTCAAATTTCAAGTGGGAACACTTGTTGGATGGAAAATTTGATTCCTCATCCAAGGAGTACCCATATTGCATACTTTTTATGGACCCTGCTACATGATAAATGAAAAATACATGAAAAACGTGATTGCAATCACGTGTTTTCATGTATTTCTCATTTTTCATGTAGTAGGGTCCATTAAAAGTATGAAACATGGGTAATCTTTGGATGAAGAATTAAATTTTTCATCCAATGAATAATCCCAATTGAGTAAAAACTTAGGGAGATAAGTTGAAAATACAAGTTGAAAAAATAGTTTTATTATTTTATTATTTTTTAATATTTTTACATTTTTACCCCGAAAATGGTGAATCATCCCTCATGGTTGACATCATCATATTAAATCATATTGGTTCTTATAAAGTTTATTTTTGTTGTACATTTTTCTTAGGAGGCTCATTTTAGACCTCAAAAGTTCTCTAACGAATCGAACTCGAGTAATCAATTGAAACTTCAAGCATCATATTTTGACTTTTATTTGTAAGAGCTACAGTTAAGCCATGATCCAGAGAAACAATATTTTAACCATTGTTGTATATAACATATATATTGTAGTGGAATAATATTTGTATTCAGAGAGAATATTTATGAAGCCATATTTGTAGCCTGCATCCCTTAAAAAATGTGGTGGAAGAGTTACAACTGTAATTACATTTCAAACATAGGAAATAGCCTTCTTAGAATTATGCCTTACAATTTTTTCGTGAGTTTGATAAATTTGCAATGAAGGAATTAACCATATATATTCAATTAAAGTGGTTTTCTAACCAAATCCCTAAGGGAAATGTTACATTTTCCATCAATACTCATTTCTCATTTGTTGAACCTTAAGTTGTTTATAGGTTTCTAATGTCCATATTTGAGTGTCTGTAATCCTTGAGCAACAAGGTTACTTGTATGTATTTGATGAGCCATGGACCTTTACTTGTAGGATGTCTTTGTTAGATCATGGATTTGAAACCCAATGCCAAACAAGATAAAAGTAACTTTTAGATATTAACATGGAATTATTTGGCATAAATTATGTAATATGGAATTTTTCTTGGCCATCAATTCAAAAAATTAGTATCTTAAGCACATTATATCCAGTTCCATTTATATAGGTCAAAGGTCGTCACATGAAAATTTTGAAACATGTTTTTCAGTTTAATGTTTATTAATGATATATTTCTATTCAAGTGTTTAATTTGTAAATCGTGATATGTATGTTATACATATGTCAATGCATGACACACATCATTTCCCTATTTCTAAATATTTTGAAAATGTAGATTTCCAAATCCATCCCTATTTCTAAAACCTTTTGCACATCCCTGTTTCATTTTGTTGAACTGTGCTGAGCAAGACTCTTGAAATTTTGAACATCCCTATACTCATTATGTTGAAATAAACTTTAGGTTTCTTTTCATTTTTTTAATTAGAGTGATTTAAATTCCCTATAGACATGGAAACATCACATCCAAATAAAATAGTGATCAAACTACAAGAATGTCTCCTCAAGAAAGACTAGATATTTCCATTATTGCAGCATATGGAAATCCTAAAAAGAAAAACCCTGCGGGTAGTTCATAAAAATGGATTTGCAATGAATAAAACAAATTTCTAAATGGTTCATACACTAGGATAAATGCCAACTCATCGAACAAACTAATACAATAATGACAGTATCTCTAGGTCCATCTGACGTAAATGGAAACCCTAGACCAGGTTGAGTCCTGCAAAACTTCAATTCTATGCATCTAGAATATATAGTAAGGAAAGCTTGTGATGGAAGGATTTGGATATAAATCCTCTATTTCCATATATACCGTCTACTATGATTTGTAAAAGCCTTATTCTGCGACCTCTTGAAGTAGAATTTAATATGCGAGGTAGACAAACTATTGATGAGATTGTAGTCCATTGCATTTATGCAAGTGGACTACCATTTAATTTAGTTTGTTCGCCTTAATGGTAGAAAAAGAATAACGTGGTCAATAAAGTTTCAAATGGCTACAAAATTCTCGGTTAAGAAAAATTCCACAGTGCATTGTTGACATCAAAAACACAATCTCTGGAGAAACAATTACAAACCAGAATATATGGGAAAAAATAGGGGTTTCCATCATTTTTTATTGATGAAAAGACAAAAGAAACCTCCCTTAAATAAATCACATTGCAATATTCCCCCAAGAAGCAATTATTTTTAATGTTGTCGAATACAGTGATTGGAAAAATATGCAACAATCATCTTGATTCTTCACAATTCTTATTTATGGAATAGAAATGTCAAGCCACAAGACATTATCCAAGACATCGTGGGAAAAACATAGGTTTTTGTTGTTGCATGCTTCATTTGGGAGGGCCAATATGACCAAATATTTTATAATTCAATAGCGATAAATTCACTAGATCTTACCCCTATTGAGACTAGAAATATTGACTTGATTAGCCAAATATAAGTAGAAGTGAAGAAAATAAAATTTTTTATCTCTGACCTAAACTTATCACTGGATAACATGACTCGCCTCAACCTACTTTAGGATGTTACATCACCAATCCAAATTCCCACTAAAGCTTCCAATGTCCATGGTCCCCTGGAATTTATTCATGATGTAGAGCTCTACTATAAAAATGAGAAGGATGTGGACTTATTTGAAGATATGTAGTTGGAACTACACTACATTATCATGTTAGTGGAGTGATAATTTATGAGATAAGTCACATGACATAATGACATGAGACACAGAGGATAGATAAATACAAGTGTTTGACACAAGACATAACAATGCCAAAAATAAGCTAGGGAGGGCACATTGCGTGTGTGTGTATTAAAAGAAATGTCAAATTACTGATTTACAAATAGAAAATTCAAATATAGAAAAAGATTAACAAATTTTAGAATTTAGAAACTAAAATCCACTTTCCCAACACTTGGAATCCCTTCTAACATTGTAGAGTAACCCTCATCTCCACTCTAGAACATCTCACACCTTCAACCTGTTGAGTAAAATGAGCTCAAAAGAAAGGGAAAACATATTTCTATGGGCCATGGGCCCCTCTTTTACGAGGGACGCAATGAAAGCATGTGTCAAACATGTCTCCTTTCATATATGTGTATAACATGTAGGATATGGGACACACACTAGGTTTAGACATGGTATGTTATGTACTTGATGAGACACTCATTTTTTTTCTAAGGAATCATGATTTTAGATTTATAAATTTTCAAAGATGGAAATTTGATCATTAATTATCGTCCATGGATGGGTAGAAATAATATGAATAGTTCTCTTTTTTGGTTATAACTTATAGTTCTAATGTTGTGATTCCCAAATGTCTTTTATTCTAAACTTTGAATTTTCATTGCCTCAATCTTTTTTACTTAACATTTCCATATCATATCAAGATCTCCACTTTCCAAAAATATAGAAAATAGATATTCATATTGGATCATAGTAACTTAGGTTCCGGACCACACCTAAATATGTATATCTGAGGTGGTTTGACCTTATTTTGTATCAATAATATTGATCATTTTTTTATTGATCGCATCCTAAAAATATAGTTGTACCCACATACAAATGATTTCTCATGGAAAACTCACATCAACATCTGAAAGTTTGTCTCTTAATGTATTTGGGAGTTAATTGGAGGGAGTGTGTAACTTTTGTAAGCTTGATCTGCAAAATTAAAGAGGAGCAAGTGAGTTTTATAGACAATCATATGAAGGGTTTCCAATTATTCTTGCCCTAGTATCAAATATTTTTCCAATGGACTGGAGAAGCAAGGGATGTTAAGAATACACCTTTGTCCTTGGGGATATGAACATTTGCTGGAAACAAATATTGGAGCCTTTTTCTCCTAGACTCCACAAAAATAATGGAAAATAGATGAAAAAAATAAGCCAAAATGTGTGTGTATCATTTTTCATGAAGAAGTAGGTACTAACTTCGCACTCTACAATGAAGGCTTTGTGGCGCAAATGACACAAAGGTTTGCATGCAGAAATTTGGATTAAAATGATTGGAGCTTGATGCTGCATTCCCACTATTACCCCACTTTCTTTATGAGTTATAGGAGATACATAGTATGAGATACAATAGATATAGATTAAATACTATTGTTATTCAAATTTAATTAGAAAATATTACTATGTCTTCCCTGACAAAAATAAATATCCTCCATAAAACATTTTCTCCACAAACCTGATTTTCTCCATAAAATATTTTCTGCCAACTTCAACGAGAGCATTAATTTCCCACATGAAACGAGCCACCACTCCATGTTCTTTGTACATGTGGAGGGTGGTAGGGGGCTCCTCGAAATGACCCACAATAATCACCTCTAGAGTTTCTTGCCACTAGCTCACACCCCTATCGGGGAAGAGTATATTTAATGATTAAGAATATATATTTTTTCTAAAATATTATAATTTCAAGTTTAAAGAACTAGAGTATGTGTGTGTGTGTGTGTGTGTATGTGTGTGTATAAAAGAAGTATTTTGTTTCACAAAAAAAAAAAAATTATAATGTGAAAAAGTCTATTATTACTTAGTTGTCAAACCAATAGTGGGGATAGTCATCATTCGTTGTTCTCCCCAAATGGAGGTTGAGTTATCATTGTTATTCAAAGAAAATCATGCCACCTAGAATTATCGATTGGTGGTTCTTAAGAGGCCAGTTTTTCACTCGTGTTAACCTTTTTCTTTAGTTATAAGAAGACGAGCTCTTAGCCAAGAAAAACCATTTTTAGGGCATACCCTAGCCCCAACAAACAAAAAGTTCTTACATATGAATTTGGTAATTTTAAAATTAAAATTTACTTTTTTTCTTTTAATGAGAAAATATATTAATATTCCATATGAGAAATAAGTTTTTGTTCTCCTAAGTTATTAAAATAACAAGACTTAAAACCATGACAAAAAAATATGTAATATAAGTTCAACATGTTACATGTAGTAATTGAACTCATGGACATTATATCAAAATTTCTTTATTATTATTATACTTTTTTAAATCAATAATTGTAATTTAATTATTTATTAATAATTTAAAATATTTTATTTTTAAAATAATATTAGAATATTAGAATTAAATTATAATAAATTTTATTATTTTAGTGATAAAAACAAAAATGTCATTCAATTTGAGTGTCACTAATATTTAATTGATATGCAATTTAAATGTTTTAAAATATAATTTAAGCAACTCAAAATTATGACTTGACCAACAACCATGTTACAAGAATTTAATGATATTATTATTAAAATTAGCATAAATTTATTTTAATTATATTGATAAATATATTTATTTTGGAATAGGTTTCCATTATTTTAATTTTCTTATCAATAATGATTGAGTAGATGGTAGGGATTTAATCTCTATGAAATATTCTAGAATATTTTGAGTAGTATACACAAATGGAGTTGTCTTTAGTGCGACTTTTTGAAGTTTCAGGTGCTGCAATCCGGTGAAAAATTCTAAGGTAAAATCTTGGTTTTTGTTCCTCAAACTAGTTTTTTGACTCTATATATGGATTCAGCACCCTCAAAAACCTCTAGGGCACTTCAATTGTGTAAAGTTAGCAATCAAACTTCTCTTTTCAAAAAATCCTGCCAGAATTTAGAGAAATTACACCGTAAAAAGTCACCGTAAAAGCCTTCAAAAAGTCGCTCTAAAGACTACTCGTACACAAATCAAAGGTTTAGATTTATTTCTGAAGTAATTATGTTTTTTTTTTTTTTTCCATTTTTAATTACAATCATTAATCAAAAATGTCATATGAACAAGTATCATGTGAAAATGAGCTATGGTTTTTCATTAATTAAAAAAAATGTCATATGAACAAGTGTCATGTGAAAATGAGCTATGGCTTTTTTTGGATATATGATATTGATAAGCCGTAGCATTGGCCCATGATATTAAAAATTTCATTATAATGTTGAAGTGAATCTTCATGATCTTGTTATATATATATATATATATAATTTTTATCATTCATAATAATAATAATAATAATAATTTTAAATAAAGTTATAATTTATTTAATTCTTATGAATATTTTAATTTTAAGAACTCAAGATGTATGATCAAGGCATTGTTTTGATATCTATGGGTAATTTATGGGTCCTATAACATTTTATTCGATATAGGTACTAAAATATTTTATTTAGGGTCTTGTTGAAATTAAAATATTATATTGATTTTTTTTGTTATTAATATTTTTATTTGTCGACTTTATATTAAATATGGAAAGAATTACACATTTTCCTCCAACCCTAAATTAGAAAATACCTATGAATGAAAGAAAAATCTCTGTGTATATGTATAATATGTAAGGACTTGAAATGTCTTAGAATTTATATTATTACTTACTATTTTTTATTTTATTTTTTTCAATTGACTCAACATTATATATTTTTAATAAATAAATTATATATATTTAACATTTCATTACAAAATATCCTCCATATTATTTTGTAAATCTCCTCCCAACACCCACCCAAAAAAAAACCTAAACAACAAATATTTAAATTTATCTTTTAAGCAATAAAACTATATACTATAAAAACATTTCACTTATTGAATGTGTGACTTATGTGAATGCACCTCTAACATATAAATTTAAAATAGAAAATTAAAATATTTAATTACGCCATAAGGAGTCTTTTTTTTTAAAACAACTCCTTTCCCTTCTTTCCTGTCATAATCCGTGCCATTTGATCTTTTGTTAGATGATTAGGTTATCATTAACCATTGATTTGAATTGTGACAGTTGTCATGCTTTTCTATAACCTTCAAGAAGCATCCGTTGTTTTCTCTGCTTATTGGATCGCCATAATATTTGCTCTTATCAGTTGCATATCTCGATTACCAAATGGTGATGTCGCAGTTTTGAGCTCCTCCCGTTCAATAATAGCTTTTCCTTCGCATCATTCCTCATAAAAATTACATTGATCCACTAAGACTTGGGTTACCGAGTTTTCCTTTTGCCGTTCATCGGAGGATTTGGGTATATGTCTCTCAAAATTATGATTATTGTGATCGTCCTGGTGAAACTCATCACAGTTGGTTTTGATTTGCATAATTTGCGTATATTTGGGCCTTGGTTGAATCCCCCGGCATGGATGATTATTCAAAATAAATATTTTTTCTATAGAGTTTTACAGAATCGATCATGTAAATTCAAGCTGATTGTCCTTTGGTTTTTCTATTTTGAATAAGTTCCTATGATTCTCTAGAAAGACGTTGTTGATCGTTATTGCTCTGGACGAATTAGAATGGTTTATTGATAGACTCGAATTCTGATCCACTTTCTTTCAAGGTTTATGGGTTATTTCTATCTTCTTCATTTATTAAACCCGTTAAAGATTCTTTCAAGTATCACTCTCCTCTACTCCATCTTAACTGGATGGTTATATCAGTTCCCTGATTGGATCGACTCATGGAGGCTTCTTACACGCACCATTCCACGTTTCCCTAATGGTTATATAGGTCGTCACCTTTGCTTTCCTTGTGACCTTAACTGGTTTCTTAACATTGAGAAACCGAAATATAAATACATGTTTACTCTTACAGGGTCATTATTTTCCTGTATAAGTGTTCTCTAGCTGTTTTGTTATTGACTATTTTTTTTTCAATTTTAATTTAGTTCTCACCCCTCATTAACGTCTCTCACCAGCCATTAAAAGTCTCTCGATTCTCTTTCTCACCAGCCATTAAAAGTCTCTCGATTCTCTTTCTCACCAGTCATTAAATTCTGTTGGTTCTCTTTCTCACCAATCACTAAATTCTCTCGGTTCTCTTTGGTTTAGTAAGCTCTTCCTTTACATTATTATGCTTACTGCTCTAAAATACAAATTTTCAAGCATAATCTTCGAAAATTAATATTTTATATTTTAGGTTTGATTTTTGAAGCAAAATATAATGTTGGAAGAAAAATTTTTATTTTTGTTAAATATATGTATACGATTTTGAATAGCGGTAGAAATAATTTAAACTTAAAATATTTTAAAGATAAAATAAATATACATAAAACAAAAATTTTTGAAAAATAGAAAAGAAAATAAATATACATAGAACACAAAATTTTGAAAAATATAAAAGAAAATATAAGACAAATGTATTTTACTTAATATAATTTATGATTATATTAAAAAAAAGGGATGTTATATTATATCTTGTATTTTTTCCCATGAGTAGCAATTACAAATAAGGTCACTATCTATATTCTTTTTTCTTGATCTCTATTTTCACTATGTAGGGCAATTCAATGTGTACGGAAATTACGAATAACGTCACTTTTTATTTTTATTTTCTTGATTTTTGTTTTCATTATCTATGGCAATTAAAAATAAGGTCACTTTCTGTTTTTTTTTTTTTTTTTTTTCTATTTTTTTTTTTTTTTCTGCACTATTACTTCACATGTAATGAGTTAGTAAATAATAATTTGTAAATATTTTTTTTTATAATTAAGATATATTTTTTATATTGAATATTTAAATGTGTTTTCCGAGGAATTGAATATTTAAATGTTATTCATATATATGTTAATTTGTAAATATTATTTTATTATTATGTCTATTTGTTAATTTGTAAATATTATTTGTTTTATAATTAGGATAATTTTTTATATTGAATATTTAAATGTATTTTTGTATCTATATGAGGCCAGAGAGAGACTAGGAGGAATAATTTTTTTATATTAAATATTTAAATGTTATTTGTATTTATATGAGGCGAGAAAGAGATTAGGAGTGAGGCAACTAGAGGGATCGAAAGTGTTATGAAGGGGCTAGGAGGGTGGAAATGTGGGGAAAAAGAGAGATGGAGAGAGATAGAAAGTGTGACTAGAGAGATAGAAAGTGTGATAAAGGGGCTAGGAGGGTGGGAAATCTGAGGAAAAAGAGAGATGGAGAGAGAGAGAGTGAGGTGGAGTGGACATGAAGAGAGAGAGCCCAAGGAAAAATGGGAGAGGAATGGGTGAAATAGAAAGTTTGATTAAGGGGCTAGGAGGGTGGGAAATGTGGGGAAAAGGGTGGGAAATGTGTGGAAAAAGAGAGAGAGCCCAAGGAAAAAGGGGTTCGGAATGGGTGAAATAGAAAGTGTGATGAAGGAGCTAGTAGGGTGGAAAATGTGTGGAAAAATAGAAATCGAGAGAGGGAGAGTGAATGATCAGAATTTGGATCAAGGCCTAAAATTAGCTAAAAATTCAAAGTGCTCAAAATTGTTTCAGACATGAACGGTTGGATAGAGTTCGTCACCAGGATTCTGGAGCAACTCGTTTCATCAAAATCCCAGTTCGTATGACTGAGTTATGGTCTGTTGTTTGCTTTTCGAAATAAGGAAAAAATGGGTAGAGCAGGTACAGGAATGATGTGGCGGCCCAGTTAGCTAATGAGTAAAGTCCTCTAGAGAAAACCAATGACATCGTGCCAAGTGGCACCTTCAGATTCGCCAATGTGGACTATGAGGGAAATTTTCTCTTATCCTAAGTCTAAAATGAATTATATGTTATTGGTGTAATTTTATATTATTGGAATTTTTTTATTTAGGGCCAATGAGGTCTGGACATATGGCACAGCCTGGGGCTGCCACGACCCTCACCACAAGGCCTTGAATATTGGCAGGTTTGAATTATGAAGTTCAAGTCTGAATGGTTACATTGGGCGCATTACGGATTTTCACAAAGTTTAAACTATGGGTTGCATATACGTTGGTTGATATAATATATCTATATATTAACCCATAGTTCTAAACCCTTAACACTCGGTGGATTTAAACCATATTTGGAGGAGCTACTAACTAATCGGCGAAGGTAACCTCGGATGGCGGGGTTGAAAAATTCGGCGGAGATCTCTAAAGTTAGCATAGCAAATTTTGTACGGTGGAGTGGGGGTTGAACCCACGAACTTCCACCTGCCAGCCTCACAACCTACCAATTCGCCCATCATGTGGTTCTTAACCACAAAGGCTGCCACTTGTATTTGAAGCTTATTGCGCGAATATGCGGGGGTTCGGATGGGGCGAGCCCCCTCCCCATATGGCCACAGTTCAAGGACTAGGCGATACAAACAATCAAATGGAGGGAATTTTAAACTTTACAGTAGCGCTAATCCAATGTATTAAGGATTAACCACGGGATTATCATGGTTAACCCACATTTAAATGAAATTAGCGCTAAAATGTGTGTATGGTATCAAATTGTGCTTATCTTAACTTAACAATACTTATCCTTTAATTAATGAAGGATTAATTTGGTGGCGGAGATACCAGAGGTGCCAAATTAGGCAAACTTGCTATTTTTAGCAGTCTTAGCTAGAGTTTTCCCAAATTTAGTGGAGGAAATTGGGGAAAAATTAAATGTGCTCTATCTTGAGCATCAATCAGCCAAATTTTGAAAATGAATAATCATTTTTTACTGTATTGGATCTTCTGAAGCTAATGGTGTAGATTTCAAAATAATTTGGAGACTTCTAAATGCAAAAATTCTACAGGGAAGTTTCGCAGAGCCTAGGGGCACTAAGTGTTGGAGGCATAGCCAAGGGAGCCAGAAGTCATTCTGAGTGAATGAACAATGAATTTTGGATGATTGACATGTTATGAAGATAGTAAGACATGTTTCATGAGAATGTGAATACTTATACAGGTGTTTTTACCACAGGATAACTCAGGGAACCTCAAGGACACCAAAAGAAGAGATCATGCCCAAGGGACCCATGGTCCATTTCCAGTGATTGAATAGTCAATCTAGAGGTATTTGGAATTATGAGCCGATTGGTATAGTCTGCAAAACCAATGGAGTTGAGCTTCAACTTGTAAAATAATTTTACCATTTTAATCCCAGAGAGCCTAGTCCATTGATAGAGGCTCAAGGAGACATAGCCCAAGTGTTGAAGGTGAACTCCTTTATTATTTTGATGTTGTGAGTTGCTGGTTATTTTTCTGCAAATTATGTTTGATGTTCATGCTTTTAATCAACTTAAATAATTGTTAAATTTCTCACACATAAAGCACTTAAAAAACACATAAAATTGACACAAGAATTTTGTTCCACAATTAGATGTATGAGCACAATCCTTAAGTTGTTTAAATGGAATAGAGGGTGCTTGCACAAAAAAACAAGTCAGCCACCTATTTTAGACCATGTTGGTATCAGAGCTTAAGGTTCATTGTTTCTTGTGTTTCTTTGTGCAAAGAGGGTTGTCTGTTAAGGTGAAAATGCTTACCAGGTTTAAGCTCCGGAGAGGAGAAGTAGACCTTGTTGGTATAACTTGCCAAATAAGAACAAGGAGAAAGAGTTTATGGATACTGCAAGCCCCACCTCAAGTTTCATCTTCAGAAAGTATTGAGGCTTTGAAGAGCATACCTCAAGGAGAAAATCCTACAAGTCTCACAAGGGAAGAAGGTAAAAATAATGGTGTTTCATCACCATCTTCACCACAATCTTCTTCTTTTTTCTACATATTTGATGAAATTTGTTGATGTAGAAATTCCTTCCAAGATGGAACATGGACACTTTTGTTTTTTCTGTCCACATGATGTGGGAGAGTTTCAATCAACATCTTATGTTGAGGAGAAGGAAGAAGAAGACACAAGAGTTCAAGAGGACACCTTGAGAATCCAGAAGGAGTATAAAGCCATCTTTGTGTCTCAATCAAAATATGAGACAAATGGTGAGCATGCATATGCTTCTTACCTATATGATCATATTGATGAAAATTCTTTTGCAACCTTTGAAAGACCCATCAAAGGTATTGGGTCCAAAATATTGGAAAATATGGGATACCAAGAAGGCTTGGGTCTTGGTGCAAATCAGTAAGGCATAAAGAACCCATTAGAGGCGAAAGAAAGGCCTAAGCATGAAGGCTTGGGGTCTGTTGCACCAGAAGAATGGTCTTCTAATGAAAGCGATGATTGGGTATCACGTACCTACTGTAGCAAAATAGGACCTGAAGCAGCGAGGTGTGGGACTTTGCATCCAGAGCTTGTACCTGTTTGGTTCTACAGATAGGCACCATTGAAGTGGATTGGTAAGAAATGGCTCGATTTCTTGACCAAGTAAGGCATTTTTATTTTTTTACATAGATGCAAATTTCAGCCTCATGTATGCATGAATTTATGTTAAAACTCTAACAAGTTTCAGCATATTATCACAACTTGTATGATGCAATATTGCATGTGAATGTTGTTCGATTGAAGGCATTTCTATTTGTTGAAAAATTTCACCAAGATGGTGTAAAATATGGGTATGTCACTCATTTATGTTGCAGCAATTTATCATTCAATTCAGCTCTTATGATTACTCATATGTTTTGGGTTTATGTACTTGTTTGTACTTGAAAGAGAGAGTTGAAAACTGTACATGCATGAGATTTTTTATGTGTAAATAGAGAACTTGTGTTAGGTTGATTGTAAATAGATACATGCATGAGTGTTTTCAATATCTATCATATCTTTATTGACTTGTGTCGATTGTGTCGCGCACATTTCATATCGATTTATGTCAATTGTGTTATACATTTCATGACGACTTATGTTTTTGATGTCGAATGTTGTTCTTCGACTATGTTTGTCGATTATGTTGATCAACTTATGTTTAGTCGATGGTGTTTATCTATTGTGATCTGATTTGGATGCACAAATGTGCAAGAATATCGCCATGTACTTGATGTTACACGAGGTGACAGTCATTGCTTTGAAGGAGAAAAAAATATGTGGTCGTCATTTCAATTCTTGCATAATGTTTTCTTTTCAAGATTGATTGTGTGTTCTTGAGACAAGATGTTGCGGGAAGTTTGAGATCCATTCAGTGAGAAGTGGATGAGATGCAAAGTGTTTTGCAACCATTACAGAACAAGCTGGTATTTTGTGTTGAAGCCAAGATTCCACTCATATTGCAAGCTTAATTTGGATAAGAGGTTTTCCAAGAAGAAGCTTTTATGAATTTGTTACAAGAGGGACTTGATTCTCAATGGGAAGGCTAACAGTGGTATCAAAGCCTAAAATTAGCTAAAATTCATATTTCTCAAAATTGTTTCAGACCTAAACAATCGGATAGATTTTATCACTAGGATTCTAGTGCAACTCGTTTCATCAAAATCCGAGTTCGTATGACTGAGTTATGGTATGTTGTTCGCTTTTCGAAACAGGGAAAAAATGGGCAGAGTAGGTACAAGGATGATGTGGTATCCTAGAAATCTCATGAGGAAATTCATCCAGCAACAACCAATGACATCGCGCCAAGTGGCACCTTCATATTCGCCAATGTAGACTATGAGGGAAATTTTATCATATCCTAAGTCTAAAACAAATTATATGTCATTGCTGTAATTTTACATTATTGGCATTTTTTTATTTAGGGCCAATGAGCGCAGGACACATGGCACAGCATGGGGATGCCACATGCCCTCACCATAAGGCCTTGAATGTTGGCAGGTTTGAATTATGGAGTTCAAGTGCGAATGGTTACATTGGGCGCATAACCGATTTTCACAAAGTTTAAACTATGGGTTGCATATACGTTGGTTTATATATATATATATATCAACCCATTGTTCTAAACCCTTACCACTCGATGGATTTAAACCATATTTGGAGGAGCTACTAATTAACCGACAGAGGTAACTTCGAATGACGAGGTTGACAAATTTGACACAGATATCTAAAGTTAGCAGAGAAAAATTTGTATGGCAGAGTGGGGGTCGAACCCACGACCTTCTGCCTACCAGCCTCCTGACCTACTAGTCTGCCCATCATGTGGTTCTTAACCACAAAGGCCGCCACTTGTATTTGAAACTTATTGCGCCAATATGTGGGGGTTCAGAAGGGGGCCAACCCCCTCGCCATATGGCCATAGTTCAAGGACCAAGCGCTACAAACAATAAAACGATGCGAATTTTAAACTTTACATTAACACTAATCCAATGTATTAAGGATTAATCGTCGGATTATCATGGTTAAGCCACGTTTAAATGAAATTGGTGCTAAAATTTGCTTATGGTATTTAACCAGTGCTTATCTTGAGTTAACAACGCTTATCCTTTAATTAATGTAGGATTAATTCAACGACAGAGATAGCGGAGGTGTCGAATTAGGCGGACTTGCTATTTTTCGTAGTCTTAACTGGTGTTTTCCCAAATTTAGTGCAAGAAATAGGGGAAAAATTAAATGTGCTCTATCTTGAGCATCACACAGCCAAATTTCGAAAATGAATATTCATTTTTTACTGTATTGCATCTTCTGAATCTAATGGTGTAGCTTTCAGAAGTATTTGGAGACTTCTATATGTGAAAATTCTACAGGGAAGTTTCATGGAGCCTAGGGCCACCGAGTGTTGGAGGCATATCCAGGGAAGCCAAAGGTCATTCTGAATGAATGAAAAATGAATTTTGGATGATTGACATGTTTTGGAGATAGTGAGATATGTTTCAGGGGAAGATGAAGACTTCTACAGATGTTTTTGCCACAGGATAGCTCAGGGAAGCTTAAGGCCACCAGCAGAAGAGATCATGCCCAAGGGAGCCATGGTCCATTTCTAGTAATTGAATAGTCAATCTAGGGGTATTTTGGCATTATGAGCCCATTTTTATAGTCTTCAAAACCAATGGATTTGAACATCAACTTGTAAAATAATTTTACCACTTTAATCCCAGAGAGCCTAGTCTGTTGATGGAGGCTCAAGGAGATGTAGCCCAAGTGTTGAGGGTGAAATCCTTTATTATTTTTCTGGTGTGAGTTTCTAGTTATTTTTCTGCAAATTATGTTTGTTGTTCATGCCTTTAATTAGCTTAAATAATTGTTAAATTTCTCACACATAAAGCACTTAAGAAACACATAAACTTTACACAAGAATTTTGTTGCACAATTCGATGTATGAACCCAATCCTTAATTTTTTTAAATGGAATAGAAGGTTCTTGCACAACAAAAAAATTTAGCCACCTATTTCAGATTAGTGAATGGGAAGAGAGAGAACAAAGAGAAAAAGGGATAAAAGGGAGAGGAATGGGTGAAAGGGAGAGAGAGTCTTATAAACCTGAGTGCATTCTACACACTTTTAACCAAAAAGAAACAAGAATTAATCACACTTTAACCACACTTTAAAAAATAAGGAAACAAGAATTAATCTGTATTCTATAGAGGCTTCGATAACGATGAATAAATGCTAGACCCAATTCGTATGTCGTAAATGGGGAAGGTTAAGCAAAAAAGATGGAGAAGGATTCAAAGAGAAACCTCAAGATAAATGGATATATTATTTTATTTAATTTAACCTGGGAACAAAAATATGGAATGGTTCTTTCAGTACAAGATTATACGAGATAATAAATTCATTAGTCATTGTACTCTGGAAAATAGTGTATGGTGAAATTTCTACAAAGTAAATACAAATCGAGAACAACAATAAAGTTCATTTTTCCCATAGTAACATGATGGCCAATGAAATAAATATATACCAAACTCAAGTACATCATATTGTTGCAACATTCGACACAAAAAGAAACGAAGAACTGTGAAATTATGAGTTGTGCCAGAGAAACTAAGTTAATGATTAAACTATACAATAGAATTACACCCAATTTCATATCAATAGAAAAAATATCTAGATATAGTTGAGTTACACCCAGTTATATTAAAAACCCTCAAACACTTATAAATTTGTGTTCAGTTGTAAAATGAAATTAAAATAAGGAGTCTCCTGAATGGACCCAAAAGGAAAGTAGTGATAACTGGAGGGTGGCTTAGTGCCTCCATATCAAAGCTTATTCATTGATTGAATTGAAACCAAAATGTCAGAAACTTCCAAAAAATCCCTCACCTAATCAACATTCTACAAGAATTGTAGCCAGCGACCTGTAATACACCCATAGGTGGAAGATGAGCACCCAAAAGAAAGGAAAATAACTTGCTAGTTGTAAGGAACTACTTCAAACCGAAAAGCGTACCTGCAAAGATAGACAAGAAGGAGATTAGCTCGTATGAATGGCTATTCGAAATTGGGGAAAATCAATAACTATTAAGTTGTGGATCAATACAAAAGTTACTTGTATTAAAAAAGGAAAACGGGGGATAGGTGGGAACCTGCCCTAACTACAAAATTGGTGAAGGAACTCAGTAACGTTATTCAGAAATAATTAAGAATGTCTTGGAAAAAAAAAACAAACAACTAGCTCTACAGGGAGAAGGCTTTCCAAGGAATATGACATCGCCTGAAAAGATAGGAAAACGAATAAAATTTCACTGCATCGACAACCTAAGTAGGAAGGAATGCATTTATGAGTTCATCTCTGCCAATCTCACCCACCCATTGTTCTAAAGGGGTTAATGAATGAATGAATGAATGATATTTGAATGTCCACGAGACTAAAAATAGTCTATGGGACCACCAACTTCCTTGTTTTTTGCCTTCTGCAATTCAATCCTTTTCTTACTCAAATTGATGATGAGCTGACCCAACCTTATAACAGTTCCATCACTAAAAAGACAATGCCACAAACTTGATGCTAACATACTAAGGTAATTGTCCCTGATGTCTTTGAAAGCGTCACATTCCAAAATGAAATGTTTTTCTAATTCTACTATTCCAGAAGTGCAAAAAGTACATACCCTTTCTTCCCAAGCTTCTTTAGGTCTCTTCCACCATCCCGTTTCACACCGAAGTTGATGTGAGTTAGTTCTTAATTGAGCTATAAGAACCTTTGCCCTCCACGGAATTCTAGCTCCAATGTATTCTTTTTGTTGGAGATCACAAGTGGGGTTGAATTCCTGAACATAATACTTCTTCTTTCCACCCAACTCTTTTCCCCATATACCCTTACGGAACTTCTCCAACACAAAATTATTTAATTCCTTGCTATTTTTGGGACATGCATTCAAGTAAATATTCCATTTTTGCATCCATTTGTTGTTTTGTCTCATCCATGATTCCTTTCTTTCACTCATACCTTAATTGAAGATAAATTTCGGCCATCTACCTTCTCCCATTTGCTCTTTTCTCTTTAGGTACCTTATAAGACACACCATGGAAATTGTTTCGATGGGCACTGCCCCTGTTTCACTCAAAATTATCTCATACGGTACCGAAATTTTTATTTTGAACTTGCTCATGATCAAGTGTTTTTGAATTTTTTCAATTTGTTTCCATTTTGAAACAGAGATGCTGCAAGCCAACAATTCACACCCATATAACATCACTGGACAAACTAAGAGTCCAAAAAGTACTTTGATCGTGTTCCAATCTCATAACTCTGCCTCTCTACATCTATTTTGAAGTTCATATAATGCTTTCCACCCTCCTAAAATTATTTTCTTTCTGCAATCCTCCCAATTAAGCTTGTTGTTGAAATTGATCTCGAGGTACTTGTATTCATTTACTTCTTAAAGAATGTTGTCTTCAAAGAAGAATGTATGATGGCTTTGCTTCCTTTTATTAGATAAAATCATTATCTTGGTCTTACTGGTATTCACTTGCATCCCCACTGCTTTACAAAAATGCTCAAGGGCATATAGGTGCATCTGCAATCCATGGGCCGATTTAGCAACCAACACAAGATCATCGGCATATAGAAGAAGCTTTATCACAAACTCCCCCAGTTGAACACCCTCCCCACCTTGCAAATTTAGCCACTCTTCCAGTTTGTCAATATATAAACCAAAAAGGGTAGGGGATAAAGGGAAACCTTGCTTGACTCTGATGTCACTTCTAAAACTTTCTGAAATGCCTGCTGAGGTTCTAATCTTCACTTTCACCTCTTCATAAAGCCTATGGACAACAGCTCTATATTGTAAAGGAATTTAAAGTTCTTCCATTCTATGCGAGAACTTATCTCTAGGGACCGTGTCAAATTCCTTTTTGAAGTCAACAAAGCAAAAAAATACTTCTTCTTTTCTCCCCCAAACCTTTTCAACAATGTGTCTCAGCGTGATACCATGATCTACTGTAGAATGCTTCGGCCTAAAACCTGCTTTCCCTTTTGCCCTCTTTTCTTTTACTTCTGCTCACTTACTGATTCTATTTTCTACCATGCCATTGAAAAGCTTTGCAAACATAGGATTGATCATAATGGTTCTATAGTTGCAAGGATTATTAATGTCTCCGCTTTTAAAAAGGGGAATTGCTAGACTAGTTGTCCAATCCCTTAGGAACCCTTGCTGAATGAAATTATTGAATATTTCCATGATGTGGGGTGCCAAAATGTTCATTCCCCGCTTTAGATATTCTTCTTGAAGTTCAGCCAAGTCCCTTGCCTTCCCTGCTTTCAACTTTTTAATTCCTGCCTCCACCTCCTGTACCGTGAAAAGCTTTGTAGATGTGTTGATCCTGGGGGGAGGCTCAACCTCTACTTCTCTTTCATAGAGTTTCCTTGCATAGTCAAACCAGTGATTGGCTGTAATATTATTTTCAATTTTCTTCTTCCTTGGTTGAAGTGCCTGCTAAAAACGTTTTGGGTTATTCTTGCCTACATATATCAGCGCTTCCCGCCTTGTTTGCATGAACTCATATTTTTTCTTTTTTAAAATCTGCTTATATAACTTTACATTCATCTTCCCCTCTCCTTCTATTTTCATGGTTCTCCTTGCCATTTTGCATTCATCATCGAGCCATGTATTCACAGGAAAACAATTTGATTCTGATTTCCTATTTTTTGATCTTTTGCACTTCTCAAGAGCACCCTAGATTATATTTGTTAACTCATGGCTGTTGAGGCTTTGGGGACCACTTTTCTCATTCTGAATTTATCTCTTCAACATTGTTTTGAAGATAGTGCAATTTGCTTTTGTTAGAAGAATTTTTCCCCTTGATGCCGATTGTTGAGAACATTGGGTTTTCCTCCTCTTCTGTCTTTCTTCTAACCAAGATAACTTTATATAAATTGGGTTATGATCTGATTTTAAATCCCAAATATGCTCTCGAATCTTAACTTCAGCTATCCTTTCTATTAGGCTTTGTGACCCAATAACATAGTCAACTACACTTGCCCTATTGTATGTTTTTCAAGTGAAGTTCCCAGACTTTTTCCATCTCTTTAGACCATTGTAGATAATTAAGTTGAAAGCACCACACAACGTAAGCAACTCCTCTACAAAATGATTACTAACTTTGTCATCTTCTGAACATCTCACCCATCGAGAATTCTCCTCTTCAATGAGCCAGATAGGATTGTGATCCTCTTTGTAGAAAAGAATACTAGTTTGTTGATTTGTTGTTCTAGCAATGAAATCTCCCACTAAAAAAACTTCTCCCTGTTCATAATATGCGGCAATATCTTGCTTTAAAGCTGCATATGGATCTTTGTTGTCCAATCCCTTATTTTTGTAAGTTTCTGATACTTGAGGCGCAAAATAACATGCTGCAATTCTTATGTCGTTCTCATTCTCTATTATGTTGAACCATAAATATTGCTTATTTGTATCTTCATTCACTAACTGAATGTGACGACCTTCTTTTTCTTTCACTAAAACCAATATTCCTCTGTACTCTTTGCCATTTTCTTCTGCCTTGTTCCAAACTGTTAACTTCAAATAGCCATCAAACATAGGAGTTTTGCAACCATCATGTTCATGAGTTTCTGTGAGACAAATTATGTCTCTACCTTCTGCAATAGGCCCTATCCCAGGTCCCCTCCTCCAAGGGTAACCTCTCTAGTTCCAACAAACTAGACTTAGGTAGACCTCGGTAGGATTTGGTTGCTACGTGGTTTGGCACACAAGACTCGAATTTGAGTCTTTGCCCCTTTTCATCCATGTTGATCTTGTTGTTTTCCTCCCTATTATAGACTTACCTACTTTTTGTTCATTGTCAACTTGCTGCCCTGTTTTGCCATGAGGCCCAAACACTACAATAACCGCTCTACCATTGTACAACCATGCTCTTTTCCCTTCGTTTCTTGCTTCTCTAACTTTTTCCACTTCTCCTCTTCTCCTCTTAATGAAAAGTCAAAACCTTCGATTAGTAAAAGTTGTTGTTACCATTTTACTCGTTAACGGAGCCCGAAGTCACTGGCATAGATATAAGTTTTACCTAGGCGCGCTTTTGTGTCATTCAGTGTGAAACGATAGAGATATGGTTAACAATGAAGGCCAGCGAACATACTCACCCTGTAAGAAGGGTTAAGTAGGTTAATAATCAGCTGAACAAAAAGAAAACCGGAGACACCTCTTAATTAGTATCATAACTATGCCAAAATAGGTGAATTCTTACCTGTAACCCCAAAAACACATCGGGAAGAGCTATACCGTTCCCGAGTGACACCATAGATCCATGAAAGTCGCCAACTTGAGGGAAGTTACTAGCCGTACAATGGAGATGGACCACCCGATGTCAGTAGCGGCGGCTAATGCGGTCAAATGTGGCACTGGGGGAAACGAAAAATGTTTAGGGTCCGGCCGAAGTGTCCATAACCGTTGATTTGCCTCCTCCGATCTTAGCCGTAGAACAATGCCCAAGACTCTCAGTACACCATGTGATGGGTGTCAATGTGGCCACGGGGGAGTGGCGAAGTCGGTGGTCCAAGCATGGAAGGCGGTGGAATGTTAAGTGGAGCGAGCAATGCGGATAAATAAAATTGACAACAATATGGTATGGTCCAACAGAATGTTTTCAAGGTGTGGTCAGACCGTTAAGAAATACATTGATACGACACTAGGGCGTCACTTAAAAAGAGATTAAATGCATTAACTCAGCGGTATATTACTTTAGCAGAATAGGGTTAATGCCACGTTACGTCAAAATATTTAAATCGTGATGTTGTGATAATACATGCTATACATACAGTATTAGGAGACCATGACAATCTAAAAAAGTTCGGCCAGGTATTATAAATTCATTACCATTGTGTGGTAAGAAGAGGTGCGCCCTCTTTACCTTGTGATCATGAAACATTCCAATAATCCTAGACGTAATGAAATATTACAAGAATATGTTATTAGTAGACAAAAAGATCATGTACAGAACCTAGCTAGTGGGAGAAATAACAATAATTCTCTTTGAACATGGTATAATAATATTCGAGGGGAGGGAATTAATAATGCGGGACAACGAATATTAAAGTATAATGCTAGGAAAACATGTGACATGTCGTCATAGATATAATATGAGGACTCAACAAATTCATATGCTAGCCTAACCGTTAAGCCTTGCAACATTAACTTAATATCATGGAGAAACATCCCGAGGGACCTAGAGTCATGAAGCATATAGCTCCCAAAGTTGGATAGAATGGTCAAACAAAATTATATATTGTTTAAGAAAATATATATACATAACCAAATTGAGGCTGTGATAAAACCAGCTACTTTCTGGAGTACACCATGCAGGTAAAAGATAGGTAGTTTTTTGAGAGGGAAAAAACAAATTTATATGAATCGAGGGATGTGACAATAGTCAATATTGTAATTTTTTAGTTTGTCACAATTATTTATTTTTTATGTAGAGGTTGTAGAGATCTTATTTTGTCCAATTTGGTTTTTGTTACGAGGAATTTTTTTTTTTTGCAAATGATTGTAGAAGAAATTAACATTCTCATAACAATTTTATTGAAATTGGGCACTAGCAAAAGACAAATATGTGACAACAGTGAATAAATAATTTTCAATATGTTATTCGCATAAGAACTTTCTTCTATGCTACTCTTTCCTATGCTACTACCTTGTGGCGTTTCCTTAGCAACATGTGGTGCAATTTCTAGTATATATTTTAATAAAATTTTGTTATTAGTCCTGGTAGAAGATGACTCTAGCATTTTATTTGTGTATTGATCACTATTAATTTAGTATTTCATTTGTGTATTGATGACTATTAATTTAGTATTGACCAATATAATCTAGGAAAAATAAATATTTATTTTCCACTACTATTAAAAAAATCATTTTCCAAACATTTAATTGGAACATAATTAGAAGGTCTTACTTCAATCTTTACACAATATAATCTTATTTAGATAACTACATCACATTGACCAATATATATTATATTTTTTAATACAATTTTTCCTAAAACATTATTTCTGCTTTTTGATAAAATAATTACTTATACATTACCAATAATTCAAGTTGTCTATTTTTTTGGAAGGTTTTTTGGGTGAGATTTTAGGTCTAATTTCTTTAAAATCCCACAGAAATTTATTGAAATCACAAACTTGATAAGTATCCATACACAATAGAAATGTTCAGACGAAAAAATAAAATAAAATTACAATCTAGCTAGCTAATCTAGGTTGACATTGTTTCTGCACGAACGAAGCTATGTCCTAGGTCCGAAGGCCGCCATTGATTACTGTATAAATATTTTCTTCAAATATTTTCATAGCTTTGGACGGCAAACAAACAGGAACACTGATTCCTTCACGGTCGTTCTTGGAGGGCCTCATCAAATAGGAAAGGTTGGGTACCGGCGAAGAAGCAGGACACACATATACTGCTTTTCCCCACCCGAAGTCGGCATTTGCACCCGCCACAACGATATCGGAAATATCCGAAATGATGTAACAACCACGCGGTGGGCTGAGTGGACGCCCATTCACCTCTGCCAAATCAACTGTAGATCGCACATATTCTTCGTTCACCCTTTTCTTGCCTTCGTTAATCAATTTCACAGCGAAAGAAAGTGGTAGCTCACTCAGATCTCGTGCGTTTGCCGTAGCGTAGCCGCCTGCTGTTACATTTCCATAGTACCCCGTGGGAAGACGCGGTCGAAATCGAGAACGGGCGTTCATGGAAAACAATAATACCGAGTCTTGGTCGGTAGGGATATTGAGAGCCTTTACTCTCGATTGCCACAAGCAACCCGCTATTACTTCGAATGTGGTGCAGTGCTTCACTTCCTTTGCCTGCCGCTTTAAAGCTCCAATTTCTTCTGGACCAAAATAGAACGATTTTGAACTCATTTCCTCTTCTGCACGCACTGGCACAACGGATTTTCGATATTTGTCCACAAAATCATAATATAAACGGCAGAGACCAGGGGATTTCACCATAGGCTGTGCTCTGGGTCGAAGGATTTCTCTATTCCAAACAGGAGGAACCGTAGGTGTTGCTGCTCCTCTGGCTAATTCACTCAGAGCCATCAGAAACTGGGTGATTCCAACGCCATCAGTGACGCAATGGCTGAAATGCAAACCTAATATGAAGCCTCCACATTTTAGACGCGTTACCTGTAAAAGATTTTAACATAAAGTTCATATCATAGTTACTGAATTCAAATTTGAGTTGGAATTAAATTCCATACTATATAAAATTTAATACTGAAGAAATTCAGGAATATACATTAAGATTAACATTTTTTTATTTTATTTTTTTTTCAAAATTTGAAAAATTTGAACCAGAATGATTATTAAAAATTAAAAAATATATATCATTAAATATTTCTCTTATACTAATTTCCAACATTCAACTTGTATGAACTGCAAAATGCATTTAATTTATTAGTATTGTAAAATTTCAAAAAATATAAGTAAAAGCTAATAACATAAATAAGAAACCTGAAATATATGAAGTTTAAGATAGAGAATAAGAAGTTTTTAATAAGAAACTCCTCTGGAAGTTTAATATATAATTTCAAAAACCACGATTTTCTATTCTTATTTTTTTTAATAATTTTTTTTCCCAAATTTTTAATATAAAATTTCAAAAAAAAACCTACTTCTCATTATATTTTTTAATTAAAAACTATTCCAAATTTGTAATATAAAATTTCTAGAAAGCTCCTGCTTTTCCTTCATTTTAATATACTGTTTTTCCTTCATTTTAATATAAAACTCATAGTCCGCAAAGAAATCGGTATGGTATCAAGATCAAGCGAATCCAATCGTACGGGCGAATTTTCGATTTTTTCGCCCAGTACCGGCGAACTTGGTAACTAGGGTTCATACCATGTAACAATGCAGAGTTCGAGTTCGAGTTCGAGTTCGATTAATTTAGATAAGATTCTGAAAAAATTCAACTCTCTCAAATTTAATATTGTAAAAAAAAATAAGAATATGCATGTAAATGTTGAAAAAATTAAAATTATAAATTTATCAAAGGGAAAAGAAATTTTCTATTAATTTACATAAGAGTCTGAAAAAATTTAACTCTCAAATTTAATATTGAAAAATAATAATAATAATAAGAATATGCATATAAATATGGAAGAAATTAAAATTTAAAAAATAATTATAAATTCATCAAAATTAAAATGGGAAAAGAAATTATGAATTCTCTAGGGTCTAAAATGGTCCAAAATAATGAGAAATTTAGTATATTAAATTAATTAATATTTTAAAATAATAAAAATGTGAAAAATAAAATTTAATAATATTAATAACAAAATTTCAAAACTAAAATTCAATAAAAAGAATAAAATTGTAATATTAAAAATAAATTTCAAATAATCTTCATATATCAAAAAATTTATATTTCAAATATTAAATAATTTTTTAAGAAAGAAAAAAACACTAATTATATTATAGATAAAAAAATATCAAAATCATCTACGAACATTAAAACCATCTAATTATCAAATTTAAATATGGCTAAAAAAAATTAAACACCATACTCACTGTTTCTCAGTAAACAAAAAGTGGTAATTGCAATCTTCCCAAAATAAAAATTTCCAAAAAAAGTTTTACATCAAATTTAGTAACTATGGTCCATACTCTGTAAGCAGTGATCACCGCTTGTGAACTTGCAATTATGCTCCATACACTGTAAGCAATGATCACCCCTTTATGAACTTGCAATTATTATTACTTTTTCAAGGATATTCTAGAGTGTTATTTAATCTACAAGAAATTTCATATATGAAATTTAAAAGATTGTTATTATCAGAAGTATGGAATTGGAATTTAAATATAAAATATAAAAGATTATTATTATTATAAATATATAAATTTATTTAAAAGAATGTTATTATTATAAATATATAAATTTATTTAAAAGATTGTTATTATTATAAATATATAAACTTATTTAAGAGATTGTTATTAAATATATAAAAATTTTATAGAATTATTTTTATCACAGATTTTAAGAATATTTCAAAATTTAAAAAATTCAACATTTTAAAAATATTTCAAAACTTAAACAAGATAATATATATATACAAGATAAGAGTTTTGGAATAAATTCACATATACAAACCTGACAGAGAAGAAGTGGAGAGTTTCTGAGAGGATCCGTTGCTTGAGCGTTATTTATAAACTCAAGAGCACGAGGAATTGGCGGAGAGAGATCTCCCAATTCTTCCAAGGAAACATCTGCGTCGGCCTCGACAAGAAGAACCCCTTCACCGGTACAGTCAATTATAAGCTTACCTTTCTTGCCATTTCTTATTCTGCCAGCAAATGGATAGTAGTCCACCAGAATCTTGGCCAGAGCCTCTCCGATAACTTCGACTGGATCCTCATAATTCTTGCCATTGCCATTACAATTCATGGAAATGTCACGGCGTACTGGTGGATAAAACATAAGCGCATCGACATAAACCCTAGATGAAAATGAATCGTCCAAGTTGCTAAGATAAAGAGGGTGGCTGGGAGTTGGCCGATTAGGGGTAACGAGGAGAGGCGGCCGTCTAGTGATTGTGAAGTCGCGGACAGGCTCCTTTACCAGACGAGCTTGGGGCGGAACCGCTTGTCTGGCCGCCACCATCCAACCCAATCCCGCTCCCAAAACTGCCATCGAGATTCGAAACACGACAGCTGCAAAGATGGCCAAAGATCTCAGAGAGCAGTAGCGTGTTATGGTGATCTCAGAAGCGCAAATTTATAGATGGTTGCATTTGTTGTAATCTCTTAGTTATCAAAAGAGTTAAACAGTAAATTAATTAATGGTGAGTATAGCGTGGTCTGTATGGCCAGCTCTAATCATTATGTCATGTTGATCAAAGGTTACAAATATAGGCAATTAATGAGCTAGAATATTAATTAATTAATGGTGTGTATAGTGTTAGTCTATATGGCCAGCTCTAATAGTTGTAGATTTTGAGAGTAAATTAATTAATGGCATGTATAGTATGATTTATATAGTTAGCTCTAATCACTATGTAGACAATTATGGTGATCAAAAGTTACTAGGTAATTAATGAGTATATGTCATGTATTAGATTTTGTATTTGGTGGTATATGCATAGTTTTATAAAGTTGTATATATTGGATGCCATTGATCAGATGATAGGTTAATAAATTTGATCAATATTTTTTTTTTTTTGCAAATTTCTTATAAGATATATATATTTTTCAAAATTGTTTTTAAAATAAAGTTTAATATTAAATTTGTTCATCATGTAAATTTATATGAATTTTTGTTAAATTTTTTATTTAGGAAATTTTAAATTTTGATTAAACTATAAATGATGGCTCAACCAAGTAACATGATAAATGTACATGTTTTATATTACATGAGGACTAATATTAGCTTTTATTTATCATTTAGAAAATGTATTATATGAGTTTCCTTACTTTTTTATTATGAATATAAAAGATATTTTTATTACTAAATTTTGTATGATGTTTAAGAAAATTTCTAATTCTAATTCCATCATAAATGATGGCTCAACTAAGTAATATGATAGATGTAAATGTTTTATATTACATAAGGTTTGATATTAATTTTTATCCATCATTTAAATAATTTATTATATGTTTTTTAATAGTTTTTTATTATGAATATAAAAGGGATTTTGTTTACCATAAATTTTATATGACATTTAGAAAAAAAATTAATTCTAATTCTAATTCAATTATAAACAATTTTTTAACCCAGGAACATGTTAGATGCATATGTTTTATATTACATTAGAAAGATCAAACATATTCAATTATGTTCATTTCTATGGCTAAACTAACCAATGATTTGGTGCAATTATGTACAGTCACTATTTATGTAATTTTCAAGATTTTATAAATCATGCCTAATCGTCTTAACCCAGGAACATGTTAGACGTATATGTTTTATATTACTTTTGAAAGATCAAACATATTCAATCATGTTCATTTATATGGCCAAACTAACCAATGATTTGGTGCAATTATGTACAGTCACTATTTATGTAATTTTTAAGATTTTATAAATCATGCCTAATCGTCTTAACCCAGGAACATGTTAGATGTATATGTTTTATATTACTTTAGAAAGATCAAACATATTCAATCATGTTCATTTCTATGGCCAAACTAACCAATAATTTGGTGCAATTACATACAATCACTATTTATGTAATTTTTAAGATTTTATAAATCATACCTAATAGTCTTAACCCAGGAACATGTTAGATGTATATGTTTTATATTACTTTAGAAATATCAAACATATTCAATCATGTTCATTTCTATGGCCAAACTAACCAATGATTTGATGCAATTATGTACAATCACTATTTATGTAATTTTTAAGATTTTATAAATCATGCCTAACCATTCTTGAAAATTTCTTGAGTATCTTCCTCAAATCCATGAACTATATTATATTTTGAAGAAGGGAAATCAATCTCAATTTTCAACATGACGACTTGGAGTGAAAGATGATCTTATAAATAATAATAAAAGTTTGAAACCACTTTTAAATAGGAGTTTGGAAGGATTCTAACATTTCAAGTAATAATAATATATAGATCGTGCATAGCTTGAGTGGGCCTAATGGTTAAGAGCATGTCTTTCCTCCTAAGAGGTCACAGGTTCAAAACCAGAGGGGGGTAGAGTATGTATGTCATGCTAGATTTAGCAGCCAAATAATGGCTCATGGGTGTGGGCATGCCAAGAAAGTCTCAACCTTGAAGCTTCAAGGTTCAGTGTTCAGAACACAGAACTTAGGTTCAAGTGTGCACAATGCAAAATTACATGATATAAGTGGAGATAGAGATAGTCTCAACCTTGAAGCTTCAAGGTTCAATGCTCAGAACTTAGGTTCAAGTGCGCACAATGCAAAATTACATGATATAAGTGGAGATGGAGATAGTCTCAACCTTGAAGCTTCAAGGTGAGGGGGGTAGAGTATGTATGTCATGCTAGATTTAGCAGCCAAATAATGGCTCATGGGTGTGGGCATGCCAAGAAAGTCTCAACCTTGAAGCTTCAAGGTTCAGTGTTCAGAACACAGAACTTAGGTTCAAGTGTGCACAATGCAAAATTACATGATATAAGTGGAGATAGAGATAGTCTCAACCTTGAAGCTTCAAGGTTCAATGCTCAGAACTTAGGTTCAAGTGCGCACAATGCAAAATTACATGATATAAGTGGAGATGGAGATAGTCTCAACCTTGAAGCTTCAAGGTTCAGTGTTCAGAACTTATAACTTCGGTTCAAGTGTGCACAATGCAAAAGTGGAGATGGAGATAGTCTCAACCTTTAAGCTTCAAGGTTTAGCCAAATAATGGCTCATGGGTGTGTGCATGCCAAGAAAGTCTCAACCTTGAAGCTTCAAGGTTCAGTGTTCATAACTCAGAACTTAGGTTCAAGTGTGCACAATGCAAAATTACGTGATATAAGTGGAGATGGAGATAGTCTCAACCTTGAAGCTTCAAGGTTCAGTGTTCAGAACTTAGGTTCAAGTGTGCACAATGCAAAATTACATGATATAAGTGGAGAAAGAGATAGTCTCAACCTTGAAGCTTCAAGGTTCAGTGTTCAGAACTCAGAACTTACGTTCAAGTGTGCACAATGCAAAATTACATGATATAAGTGGAGATGGAGATAGTCTCAACCTTGAAGCTTCAAGATTTAGTGTTCAGAACTTAGGTTCAGGTGTGCACAATGCAAAATTACATGATATAAGTGGAGATGGAGATAGTCTCAACCTTGAAGCTTCAAGGTTCAGTGTTCAGAACTTAGGTTCAAGTGTGCATAATGAAAAATTACATGATATAAGTGGAGATGGAGATAGTTTCAACCTTGAAGCTTCAAGGTTTAGTGTTCAGAACACAGAACTTAGGTTCAAGTGTGCACAATGCAAAATTACATGATATAAGTGGAGACGGAGATAGTTTCAACCTTGAAGCTTCAAGGTTTAGTGTTCAGGACTCGGAACTTAGGTTCAAGTGTGCACGCTGCAAAATTACATGATATAAATGGAGATGGAGATAGTCTCAACCTTGAAGCTTCAAGGTTCAGTGTTCAGAACTTAGGTTCAAGTGTGCACAATGCAAAATTACATGATATAAGTGGAGATGGAAATAACCTTGAAGCTTCAAGGTTCAGTGTTCAGAACTTAGGTTCAAGTGTGCACAATGCAAAATTACATGATATAAGTAAAGATGGAGATAAGCTTTTTTATGTGATGTTTATCTTGAAGTCTTTAGTTTGTTAGCTCCTTTTATTTTCTATAACCTTATTTGGAATTTGAATATATATAACTCACACATTAAATTGAAGGTTGTAAAAAATAATTAAACATTACCAATAATATGAAAAATTTAAATTAATTAATATTTAATAATTAAATAAAATAATACAACTAAATACTCATTAAATTTAACCTCTATTTAAAATTAAATTTAAAACATTGTTCAATTATAACTATAAATATATAATGTTCAATAATAATGGTAAATATATAATGTTCACCATAACAACTGGCCTTCCACTTTCGGCACATTAATAAAAAGCAGCTAAATATGGTAGGCAGAACAACTTCCGCCCATCCTCGTCATTGAATTTCTGATTGTTCAATCGCTATATTTTCAATAAATACAAATATTTATCGGAGCGATAATGACGATACGAAATCTCCGTAAGATTTTGTCGGTGGGTCATCTTCCAAGTGGGCTACACGCTTTTGGTACAGGTTGTTATGTATTTAAAGTTCCGTGTATTATGCATTTCATAAAAGTTTGTGTTTAGTTAGAGTGGATAGATATATATTTAATATGTATTCTATGGAAGTTAGGAGTTGGATGTGTATTATTGTAATTATAAATATTTATTGTCAACTGGAATATGTAGTTGAGGAGTTATTATTATCCTTTCTATTAGTTTTAGTTTTATGGAAATTAGTGCGTTTGCTTTTTGGAGATATTTTATATAAAAAGATAATTGGTTTAACTTATGGGTTGGTTTTCTGTGGATATAGTTAGTATTGATTCTAAGCTATGAATATATATATAGTATTGATCCTAAGATATATATAGATATATATACTTTAAGATCAATAATATATATCCCAAGGTATATATATTTATATATACCTTAGAATCAATTATATATATATATATATCTATATATATCTTGATTTATACTTTAGGATCAATACTAACTATATCAACAGAAAACCAACCCATAAGTTAAACCAATTATCTTTTTATATAAAATATCTCCAAAAAGCAAACACACTAATTTCCATAAAACTAGTAGAGAGGATAATAATAATAACTCCTCCAACGACAAATTCCAGTTGACAATAAATATTTATAATTACAATAATTCTTTTTCTTTATTTTTCTCCTTGTGACATGATTTATGTTTTCTTTTATTTTTCCTTATAAAATCATGATATTACACGTGTAAAGATAATTATGGAAAAAGAAAATGCGAAGGGCCGTAGGAGTGGCATTTATTACAGCCAAAGCTCCACGTGGTAAACATTGAAATCTTCAGGAGTACCGTGTCTGCACTGTGCAGTGAACACGGTGATGATGTCCCGCAATAATTCAACCATAATGTCACTCAATCCCACTCCCCTCACGTTTTCCACAAACCGCCAGAAAGGCGTGTGAAGACTGAAGAGTAACCCCCAATCTCATCAATCCCCGGGTCTCCTGTAATATATCACCAGGGGCGCCAACCCTTACTCATGATATTATTTTAAATTTTACATATATTTAATTAAAATATTTTATAATTAACTAAATTATATAAATTAAATTAAAAATTTAAAAGAATTATTGTAATTATGGATATCCAATTTTAAAATAACACAATGATATATTGGTTAATTTTTTCTTATATTTAATTAAGATGTGATATATATTTTATACTGTTGAATGCTATTGTTATTGATGCTAATATCGGTCCTTGAAAGCTCTTAATATTTGTCTAGATTGCATTGATAGAAGCTCCAATGATCAAGATGTTCTAGAAGCTCAAATGTTACTCCGCATTTGATGAAGATGTTGGCTAAGCATATTAGTGAAATTGCAAGTGAGTCTATCATAAGATGATTTTCCTCCTCGTGTTGATTCCAACAGTATGTGGCACACTTTGTAACTCCTCACGATTAAGGAGATATGCTTAGTCAAAGTTGGTGCCCCTTCTTATGGTCAAAATCCCCAAAGTCGGATGATGGGCCAAACTATTTTTGGATTGGTTTATGTGTGATATCGTTATTTCAAAATTAATGATGGACCTAGCTTGTTCACAAAATGGTGAAATGAATTTTATTCAAAAATTTTTTGTAGCCCCTAGTTAATTTTGGCCTCCAAGACAAGTTGACCTCTAAGAAGAAGTCAGATATTTGGCTCCAAAATTTTAGTTTTTCAAAATTCAAATTTCATTTACAAGTCAGCTTCCCTGCTTTTTGCACGGGTCAACTCCATTTGAAATTCCTTCTTCATCACTATAAAAGGAGGCTCAGATCCTCCACAATACACAATAATTCAACGTCTAACCTTCTATATTATTTGCATCCTTGGTTAGTTAAGCTTATCTCAAGTAGAAGGGTGAAAGTATGAAGGAGATTTTGGTTTAATCCTTATGTTTTTTTTTCCTTCTGGGATATGGTTATTCGTTGGTTGTAGAGAAGCTTTTGAGGCAATTTGGCCCTTTTGAGATTGAACAGAGATATTTTTTGAGGCCATTTCATGGAGAGAGTGAGGTTATTCCTGAACCTCTTTTTCGGATGAATCTAGGAACAATTCTTGAGGTATTTGTTGCCATCAAATTCATAGTTTTCTGAGGTAACCTTTAAGCCCTAATCCGAGCTCCTGGAACCTTTGGTATTTCTATTATATTTATGTGGTTAGGGCTTGTCCTAATTTAGAATAGAAAATGGCATTTATTTGGGCTTTATAAGGGAAAAAAGTTCCATCCTCTTTTAGCCCTAATCTGAAGCATTTCTAAAAATTAAAAGTATTTTCCCTTATCCCTATCCATCTCCCCTTTCCCTTTCCCTTGCTCCTTTCCTTATTCCCTTTTCCTTTGTCCTTTCCCCTCTCCTTGTGGAAAGAAATTATTTTCTAAATTGATTGTCCACACCAATGTGTGGAGGAATTTGGCAGCCAAACTTTGAAGGTTCTTTGGTTTGTTCGGTGGTATCTTTGTGGCACAATTCAAGGCACATATATGGAGTAATTCAAGGTTGATTTTTTAGGATAGGACTATGATTTTTAAAGTTTCATGTGACTATGCATTGAAGCTTGTTCAACCCTTTTTGAGAGACACATCTGACATCTACAGTGGCATACTTCACTATGTATAATGTAGATATCTTTGGCACATCCTGAATTAAGTTCTAGTGTATTCTTGGTGATTTGTTTTGGAGACTTAGGTCTTTCATTTCAGCTTTGAAAAAAGGAATTGTCTACTAACTTGAGGTGTTATTTGTTGGACCTAATGCGTGCTCCTTGTGGGAAATCTTACTTTTTATCTAGCCCTAATTTGTGCCCTAATGAAAGGAATATCTACACAGATATAAAGGAATGTTTGTTAGCATTTTGTGGACCCTTTTATTGGTGATCCTCATGCAACCCTTGCTAGTAATTTGAAACCCTAATCCGATTCAGCTTCTTTGTAGTATTCTCTCATATCTTTGTCTCTTTTGTTGCATGCTTTCAAGAGCTTTTGTTGTAGGCTATGTACATTAAGGGAGAAATTTTGATTGAGTACTTTGTTGAGGATTAGTGTGATCTAAGTTACATTTGAGGTAAGGTTGAGAAGAAGCCAAACTAGTGTGGTGAAAATGTGAAGCTGGGTTACACTTTTTGCCCTTTTTTGAGAAAAAAATTTCATTTTTTTCGGCTCTTCAACTTTCTGCAAACTATAACAATTTTTCTGTGTAGAATTTCATTTTGCGATAAAAATAAAAGTTGTGAGAAATTTTGTTAGCTTTCTATTACTTATTTTTTGAAATTTTTTTATGCAAATTTGATTTGTCAACATAGCATTTCTTTGAGTGTGTGTTTCTTAACAATCAAAGGATTCATAAGAAGTCATGTTATGATGCAATGTTGTATTCATTGAAAATTTTTGTTTTTGAAAAAAAAAAATGTGTTACAACAATCTAGACAGAGTCTACTTTGGTTTCATCATATTTACAAAGCCAATGGATGCATATCATAATTACTAGAATTTTTTGAACTGGTCCAATACGAAAAACTGCGTATTTTGGATATGTTTCGCGTCGCAAGAAATTTCTTAACATATAAGTTATAAACTAAAAATATAAAAGCTACCCATTAGAGACGACGAACCAATGTAATGCCCCATAATTTTTTCAATTTTTTTTACAATGTATTTTGGGAGATACAAAATTTTGATTTCACTGAATCACCATGACCCTCAGAAATTGTTTGCACCCATTTTATTATAAAAATAATTAAAATTAATAAACGTTTATGAAATTCCATAAAAGTTATATTTCCCGAAAGTAGATTCAATTCTGAAAATATTTGTCTTGGTTCCGACAGATAATTAACAATCTTTCATGGAGTTTAATCAGTCCAAAGTTGCAGAACCGTATTCAGAGCCTGGTTTTTGCGTAATTGGTGACGCGTTAGTTTGGCCAAACTTTTAATCTAAGTTCAGTCGAACTATGTTTTCTGCCGAAGGCTCGTTAAATCTAACGTATTAATAGTTCGGCCGAACTTTAATCAAAAGTTCGGCCGAACTATTCTATAACTCTTCGTCGGCCGGAAAGTTTTGCGGAGCCCCTACTAAAACACATTTCATCTCATTTTACAAAGATCTTGGTTTGGGTTCAAAAACTTATCTTCAAAGTTTGGGTTTAAGAACATTTCTTGAAAGCAAAATGATTTTAAAAAGAATTGTTTTGGGTTTAAAGAATTTTTTTGGAAGATATTTCTTGGAGGCGGCCTTATTTTGGCAAAAATTGTTTTGAACTTAAAAAAATTTCTTGGACATACATTCAAAAGACATTTCTTGGAGGTATGTACGTGTTTTGAGTTGAAGTAAATCTTTTGAGCTTCGTTCCATTTTTATAAGACATTTTTCTCTCGAATTTTTTAAAGTAAGTGTTTTGAATTGGAGTATGTATTTTTTGCAAAAAATTTACACTGAATTTTTTTAAATTAAATCTTTTGTGATATTTTTTGTAATTGAGTTATTGTCTAATTTTTTGAAGGAAAATTTTTGAACTTCATACCCTATTATCATGGGAAATCGAAGAACTTGTGCGAGAAAATATGATCGAAAAAGAGACCCTGAGGAACGTAGAGAAGAGACGAGACAATCTCGCAAAAGAAAGTTAAAAGCCCTCTCAAATATTGAAGAGGAAAATCAACCTCAAGCAGAAATTGAAGCAGGTATGTAAATGTAAATATTATGATCTATTGATATATTTAAAATTTTTCTAATGTAAAATGTGAAGCTTAATTTTTATTTGATGAACTAATTCAAAAAATATTTTGTTTAATGTAAACAGACAGAGATATTCCTCAAAATATTGAAGAAGAAAATCAACCTCAAGAAGAAATTGAAGCAGGTATGTAAATGTAAATATTATGATCTATTAATATATTTAAAATTTTCCTAATGTAAAATGTGAAGCTTAATTTTTATTTGATGAACTAGTTTGAAAAATATTTTGTTTAATGTAAACAGACAGAGATATTCCTCAAAATATTGAAGAAGAAAATCAACCTCAAGTAGAAATTGAAGCATGTATGTAAATGTAAATATTACGATCTATTGATATATTTAAAATTTCCCTAATGTGAAATGTGAAGCTTAATTTTTATTTGATGACTAATTTGAAAAATATTTTGTTTAATGTAAACAGACAGAGATATTCCTCAAAATATTCAAGAAGAAAATCAACCTCAAGCAGAAATTGAAGCAGGTATGTAAATGTAAATATTACGATCTATTGATATATTTAAATTTTTCCTAATGTAAAATGTTAAGCTTAATTTTTATTTGATGAACTAATTTGAAAAATATTTGAAATTTTAGATATATTTATGAATTTAGTTATTTATTGAATATGTACTATTTTTTCGAATATGTACAGATGAAATCACTGTCGATAATGAGATGTTAGAAAATGTTGACACTCACACATATGGAGATAAAAAACCTGACCATGTTATACGATATCGTGTTAACTACATTTTTGAAAAGTATTTCTTAAATGAGCGGGTGACAGTTCAAGCTCAAATGTTGAAAGGTCTCATATCATTAAGGAAATTAAAAGAAGCTATGGCACTATTGGGTATTCGAAAATCAACCAAAGATAAAAAAATGAAGGAAGAGGTGATAAAAAATATGAGTAGTGCTATAAAATAAATTAAGAGATCTAGAGAGAAAGATGTTTCAAATGTACGTAGAGGAATACAGATGGCAATGGTTTCCTCAATTACTCAACAGAATCATTTGGTAACATCTATGGCCCGAGCACTGGGAACCTCGCGAAATTTTTTTCACAAACATCCGAAATTTCGGTTGAAAATAGATGTAAATGATGAAATCGCTTGTTGGAGAGCTATTTGTAGGCAACCATACAAAGATAGACTTGGAGAAAATGTTAAAAAAATAATATATGAATATTGGAAGAACAATTCGCGTGTTTCACCAACTGCAAGGCATGTGATGCGAAGAAGAATAGCACGAAATCAGTACGAATAACATGAAAAACATCTCTTGGAAACCACTCAGATAGAGTTATTCAACAATTTCAAAGAAGAGAATCGTCGAATTCATGTTTCACTCAGTGCTTTTGTTCAACAAAAACCATGGTATGTAAAACCTATCACCTTATATGACACTTGTTGTTTCCATTATCATGTGGAATTTGAGTTATATTATGACACATTCCTTGATTTCGGTAGAACATTATGGAAGAATTCACCTCCTCCTTCCACTATCCGTGATTTAATATCTCAAATTCTATGTGAAAGAGAAAGCGATGAACTATTTTAGAAAAAGAAATGTGTTGGTGGTAAAAAATGCGATGATTGTGGAAATTTGACTAAATTTCAAAACAAATATTGTATTGATATAAATGATCAATCATTGTCCAACATGAAAGTGAAATGGAAGAGATATGAATATATTGATACATCGATTCAAGGTGCAAATAGTGTTAAAAGAATTGAATTACTAGAAGACAAAATTTTTCTGATAGACTTTTTGAGAAAGTTTGAGGCAGAAATTTACAAATACACCAAGCATTCCCATAGAGCTCGATGGCAAGACTTGCGATTCAAAAAATCTCATGAATTTTTTCCACCAGGGACCATTTTGTCAGTGATTGATTTTGCAGAAAACTACACATTTGTTCCACAAAAATAAATTCAGAGTGAATACTATCATTCTGACCAAGTCTCCATGCTCGTCCATATTCTATATAGACATGTTGAACAAAATGTCGATCATATAGAAAGCACGAGTGAAAATCAATATATCATTAAAGAATATCACTTTTATATCAGTGACGATCGTACACATGATACATGTTTTGTACAACATTGTTTTGGAAAAATTTATGATTCATTGAAAAATCATGGACTAACATTCAATGAACATTGGATATGGTCAGATGGATGCGCAGGTCAATTCAAATTTGCATGATCATTCTTTTGGTTGTGTTGTCTTCATAAGAAAACCTGCATTAAACATTGTTGGAATTTCTTTGAGACTGGCCATGGAGAAGGAGAACATGACGATGTAGGAGCATGCATAAAACGAGTACTTCGAAGATATCAAATGAACTACTCTGCAAGCCGACTTGTGAACGCTGAAGAAGTTGTTCAATGGTGCATCGCTGCTCTAAGCCATGAGAGAAACCCATCAAGAGAAGTGCGAAGGTACATTCAATTTAATTTATATTGGAAATCTAATTTTAAACATTGTACATTTATCATGCAATGATTGTCTTTGATTGTATTTTGATATCATATTTAAAAATTCTTCTTTTAATTTTCCATATAAAGGTTTTTCTGGCATATTGGAATCGAAGACATAGATAGATCAATTGGAAATGACATTGAAACAATAAAAGGGACTCGAAAATTGCATTCAATTCAAACAAAGTCGTCCAGAAATGTGTTTGCATTGGATAAAAGAAAATATTATTGTTTTTGTGATGTTTGCATAGACAACACAAAATCCATTGACGTTTGCAAAAACATAATGTATATGAACGATTGGAAACATACAGAGCTAAATACAAAGGGAAAAATGTCTGTTGCAATGTTTGAAGAAATGCAATTAGAGGAAACTACAATATCATCTAATGGTGATCGAGTTTCTGATCTTGTTAGAGAAGGTAACATTTGAATTACTTTCTAATGATTTAAAGATCTAGAAATAAATTTAAATATGCATAATTTTGTTAAATTTATTTTATTGTGTAGGAGATGTTTTTGCTGTAATTGCACCTATTGACAACGATGAAAATGTGAAGTATTATTTGATGCGTTGTACTGAACGAAAAATGAAATTATTACAAAACTATAATGATCACGGATTTCAATATGACAGAGGGTCTATTATACTGAAAGGTTATTTTTTCAGACAAACTCATCAAAGTGGAGACTTTGTTTACTTTGAAGACTATGAACTTGATTCCATAAGTTGTCAATATAGTCACTTGGTGTGTGCAGCACGCATAAAGTTGATAGAAGTTCAATCAAAGAAAAAATCGAAAATTAAGAGATGGAAAATGTCAAAATCCGATCATGAACGGATTATTGAGGATGGAATTCCACTAGAATTTTTTTGAGTGAATTGTCCAACAATTTATTATCTTTGGATTAAACATGTTTTAGAACTTTCAATACTCAACTAAAAATTTAGCTGCTTATGTTATTTTTGCAAGTGTTTGCACATGTACAAATTGTTTGGGTACAAGCACGTGCTCTAGTATCAACTGAAAGTAGTTTTTCTATACATGTGCATTGATGAAAAATGTTATATATGTATTGGATATATATATATATATATATATATATATATTCTAGAATGAAATTAATTGTTCTAGTTTTACTATGTGCATTGATGAACAATTATTTACGTACTCAATATATATGTTTTAAAATGCAATTAACTGGAACTAGTTTTTCTATGTGCATTGATGAAAAACTAGTTGGATTTTCTGGTAAAAAGTATGGACACAATGTAAATAAATCATTTGCAGTATAGTTTTGTACGAAAATTCCTTTCAGACAAGAGACTCGGAGCACTTCTCCGACTTTTGGTGGGATTTGACCCACATCTCTAATCCTGATTGAAAATCTAGTACAAAATCTGCTTGTCCAATGGTCGAATATGTTCAATGTGCATTGATGAAAAATGTTACTTGTCTTGGATAGATATGTTCTAGAATTCACAATTAATTGTTCCAAGTAGTTTTTCTATGTGCATTGATGAAAAACTAGTTGGATTTTTTGGTAAAAAGTTTCAACAATGTAAATAAATCGACAAGGCTACCTATTTTAGTGCATTAACGACATTGACCCAAATTCAACAAACATATATATGTACTAGAGACTTATATTTCCAATCAAAATTAAAGGGATAATTTGTACATATATCTACTTCTTTAACCTCTTTTTTCAATTAGAGCTCAATTGATACATGGTTAGTTGCATTGAAAAGCTATGTTGTTCCTATTGGAAATTTTTTCATTCAAACAAAACTGCATGGAGAGATCAAAATCAATCTTAAAATTCCAAATGTACTTCAACCATCCAAATGTGCCAAATGTAGATTGAAACCATCCAAAACTTTAAAATTTTAAAAACTTTTGATAATATATCGTGCAACATTAAAACATTAAACATCACATGCGAAATGTAGATTGCAACCGTTCAAAACTTGAGTTTAAAAAACTTTAAATTATATATAGATCGTTACTTCACATGCCATGCCAATTATAGTTCAACTAGATACAATAGAAACATTTAACATTATATACCACATGTGCAAATGTAGATTGAAACCATCCAAAACTTTAAGTTGTAGATTGAAACCATAAAAAACTTTAAGTTTTAAAAACCTTTTGATTATATATTGTGCAACATTAAAACATTAAACATTTAAATTTCATTAAATATCACATGCAAAATGTAGATTGAAACCATCCAAAAATTAAATAAAACAAATTATATAATAACAATGTAATAAAATATGTCCAAAAATTGTAAATCTCACAAGTATGAAACTGTATCAAGTTTAACAAACTTTAAAACCATCTAAATTTTGAAATCAAATCTACTGTAGATCATGTCCATCAAATGAAGACAAATCTAGCGTCTTCCCTACTAGGGTCTCAGTCCGTGCCCTATCCTGTGAATGGAAAACCTACATACACAATGCACATGTACTTGAACATTAAAATTTGATGTTTTAAAAATGAATGAGAATATATATATCTAGAACTTCATGTAAAAAACAAAATATAACAAAAAGATCATGCAATACCTCATAAGGTTCCCTCTCCATCTGATGAACAGGTTCTCCCATAGGAACATCTGCAGTGGTAAATTGTACAATATACATGTATAGTTAAATATATATATATATATATATATATATATATATATATATTAAAAACTTTCAAATGAAAATGCACGTGTACATATATAAACTTATTTTCAATAATATTAAAAAAAAGAACTAAAGACAACTTGTTCAAATGCTGTGGATGTTCCTATCTCCGTCGCTAGAGTCCGCGGATTAAAGAAATCTTCTATAGGAACCTAAATTCAAAAAATTTTAAATAACTCAAAATATAGATCTCTCTCTCTCTCTATATATATATATATATATATCTCAATTTTTAATGGAACTTTTTGAGGTAGAATATATATATATAATTTTTAAACATAAATTTTAAACTTGTGAAAAGTTGTCCATACTTGTGGCTCATCTCCCAAGGAAGTAGAAGGTACATCTCCCAAGGAAGACGAAGGTACCGCCATCCCAAAAACATCAGACGGAATCGGTACCTGTTAAAACATTTTATCAAATTATATATATACATACATGTACATGTGTGGCAACAATTATTTATTTTAGAGTCACTTAAAAAACACTAACATTTGCCAACATATCTTGATGGTCAGACCCATCTGCAATGTTTGAACCAGAGGTCCCGATCGTGATATTAACATTTTCATCACGCATCATGCCTGAGAACTGCAAATGGTGTTTTAACATATAATCATACATTTTTGTTAGATTAATGTACACATACAAATAAATGTATACATGTACATACACATGTATTTATTACAAATTGTACACATGTATATGTAAAAATAATTTCAAACCCTAAGGTCACTAACACAAACAGTTCTGGTGCCCTCTTCCTCATGAAAAATTAGGTCTTGCAAACCATTGCAACAATTTATTGCATATGTTTGGAGATCTTCAACATTCATGTTGTAAATCTCCTCATCTGTATAATAAACAAAATTGGCACGTGCATTTTCACGTGCTCTTTGTCGATTTAAACAAAGAGAGACTCCACTCAATCCGCTATGAACATTGTCGATCATAACATCCCTTTCTTCTCAACTTATTTGAGATGTCGCATCCATCTCTGATCGCAGAGTTTCGACTCGAAACGGTCGAATCACCAATGGCGGCTCAGGGCGAGGCAACTCCACATCTCGCTTAGCGCCCTTACAGTCATATAATCGACCTTTCCCCGGGCCAAACAATTCTGAAGGAAGGTCATTGTAGTTGGGTTTCATACCGAAAAAAATTTCTGCATAAAACATTTGTGCAAAATAAACCGAAACCTCATCGTTCCATGGAAGCCTTCCAAAGGCCGCAAGATGTCGATCATACAAATAACGAGCTTTGTCTGGGTGCCTGAAATACTACACCTTCAACATTTTTCTTTTTGGCCCTTCCTTATAATTAAACATTGACTTGGCCACTTCTCTTGTAACTTTTTGTTTTATGTCCTCCCATTTATCGGGACCCATCACTGTTTCTTTTCTCTTTCTCATCAGTTCTACTAATGAATCGATCATTGGCCCAAGATTTCTGTACACATTTACCATTTCACCCAATGAATATGTAAGGATTTCAAGGCTTTGTCGACTCTCAGCAGGTAGAGACAAAGCCACGAGATCTCTTTGCAATTTTGCATGAAGGCTTTCACACCTTTGTAAGGTGCATTCCGCCATGTTGGTTTCCCATGGTATATCAGTAATCTCGGCCGGATAAGTGGTGCTGGGTTGACAACCTTCTTCTCGAATGTAGCGGGCTGCGCTGCGTCTATTTTGACCACTAGCTCGAACATTTTCGGCCTCTGCATCAATATATATAAAATTTCGTATATTAGAAAAAACACATGTAAAAAAAGTTGCACAAATTTAATGAAGAAATATTGAAATTGATGGCAACCTTGATGTTGTTGGTTAACATCTTCTCCAACATGACCCTGCTGAGAACCAAACCTAGAATGACGATGCTGAGAACCAGACCCACAATGACCCTGTTGAGAACCAGCAGTCGTTGATTGGCCTTCGGGGGAATAAATATCACCCCCTTCCCGCAACCTTCTACCACTCATACCTCGACCGGTTGAACCTTGGGCACACTCCATGGATGGAGTAGAAACCCTTCTCCTCTTACCTCCTAAAAATTAAAATATGAAACTTATTAACAACTAATTTAACTCACAAAGTTAATAAAAATCAATTCCATATGTACACACATGTATGGATATTTAAGATTATATTTAAATACCGTGAACATCCCCAGATCCCTGAGAAAGAAAGAACCACGTGGAGGAGGGATAAAGTTTGAATACCACCCATTTTGCGTAAAAATTCTAACCACAAAGACAAAGATTAAGGATTCGTGGGTAAATGATATCATGATGATTGCAATAGGTTATTGTTAGTTATATTACATTTAATATTATTTTCTATGTAATATTTTATGACAATGGTCAAATGATGGAATTTGTTATAACCATTGAGTAAGGGGTGAACACCCTCACAAGCATTTAATAATAAAATTAAATGTTTGTTGGTTTTCACCCTATGAGGTTTTCAGGGTATATTAGTGTATAATGATGTGATTTTTCATTGTTTCATTTTCATGATGTTAATTTCTTTCACGATGTAATTTTTATATTATCAATTAGATGATTACTAATTGAGTTAAAATGATCATGGAATCGATCCATAGGTATAGCAGGAATACGCGCTCCAATAAGAAAGAACCACGTGGAGGAGGGAGAAAGTTTGAATACCACCCATTTCGCGTAAAAATGAGATGGTGGATATCGCGCAACTTTATTTGTGATATGGATTTTATGCCATCAAATCATGAAGGACTCATGTGAACGGTCAGGATCTACTTTGAGAACTGCATCAGGATTTGGGAGTGGGCTACAAGGTCTAATATATGCGGCGGGGTTGGTGATAAACTTTATGAAAATGTGTTTATTAAATTTTAAACCTTAGGCTTATAGGATAGGTGGGGGGTAATAGTCATATACGCTTTTTAATTAAAATATTAACCAATGTTCTAAATATGGGTGTGGGTTTTATTATGTAGTATTTAAACGTTTTGATAAATGTTTAAAACTATAGGGGGCGGGGTATTTTGTTTTATTTGATAAGTTTAAACCAATGGGATAAGGGCGGGTTTTAATTCATCACATGGGTTATTATAACATTGTCTTAAAGATTAAGTACAGTGTTTTGTGGGTTATTAAAAATAAAAAGGATTTAATAGTATATGAGAGGGTGTAGTTTTAGGGACTTAATAAATAAGTTAGAAGTTAATATGAAATAAAGAGATAATATAATGAAAAAAAATACATGTTTTAACTCTAAGTAAAGTGTTAATAAAGCATAGCTTGTCTTTGTTGTATTTTTTCACACTTTAACTTAGGATAAATGCATTTTATGGGTTTTTGAATGATTTTTGAAAGGAAATGAAATTAGTTATTTAGGGTTTTACTTTCACTAAGAAAAAAATGGGTTTTTACTTAGGAAAATGGATCATGATTATGGATGAAGGGTAAATGTTGATGAATATGGGTTTTGTGTAGGAATTCAATATTTTTAACCAATCAGTTATCAAGCCTTGGGTACGGTCCCAAAAAAAGTCAGAGAAATGTTCTGAGCCTTTTTAACTAATAGTTTAGAATACTGAATAATTGTAGGGGAGGGGAAATTAGTGATTTTTTTTTTATGATGCTTCATTACATGCTTACACAACTGCTTTCTACCTACCCATCTTTATTTCTAACATTTTTTATTTCATTTTCATGGGTGCATTTAGGTTTGCAACCCTAAATCAATTTTCTTTCAAAGCATAAAAACTATCTAAGTCTAACCTTATTTCATCCAAGGTCTCAGATTAAACTGTTGAGCTCCTCATTTATTCTCTATCTTATCTACTGATTTGTCAAGTTTATACTGTTTGGCATATCTTTTATTCTCTTTCTAAAACATGAAATTCAAAGCATGAAAAGTTAAGATGAATTAGTTTAACTGATCATGGATTATGGCATTTATTGACAATCTGCACATAATGAATATTCTTGCAGTAAAGTAAATAGTAGTGGCATTTTGACTTGCTCACTTTCAGGTTTTATTTTTATCTCTTTTTTTCTTTTGGGGTTTATTTTTTTCTAAGTCCTTTGATCATTCTTTTAGGACTTTTAACCTCTTTTAATTTTTTATTTATTTTTTAATTTTTCAAAATATGGGAAAACAACTTGCAGAAAGCAAGGTATGTACGTATTTACAAGACTATCAAAGTCAATTCAAAAATTATGAACCCTATTATTATAGGACCCTAACACTGGGAGAAGCTAAAGTTTTCATCGCACCACAGACATTTTTGAAAAAAAATCCATTGCGCCATGACATGTTCATTTACCCTTCTCCTTCTATGCTGGCATGCCCGATGGGAAGCCCACTTGAAGCCATCCATATTGAAGCCCACTTTTACTTTACACATACATACTTTTCAGAGATGCATTCATTCTTTCATCATTTCCAGTTTATCTTTTTCCTCATAAATAAAACAAAACATCTCATTTTTCCATGACTCCATCACCTTGCTATCATTTTCCTAAAAACATGTTTCTACAACAATTAATTTTCATCTATAGTCTTACCAATCATTTTTTACAAAATCACGTTGACTGATGTGGGATTCCTTAAGGCCCACCTTTCAACGAGTCTTGACTCATCGACATTAGCACTTTATCTGGGATAAGGGGCTAGAGTCATAATTTGTAACTTGAGGCTTGTATGCCCTAATAACAGGTTATTTCGCCGACATTCATGGGAATACATCAATGTCCCTTGATCGTTGGATCTTGCAAGTGGCTCAACATCAGATCATTTATTCACACTTCGTAAGATGTACTTGGGTACCTTGGCACTCATTGACATAAATGGTGAGTTTTCCTCGCGTTGGTTAACGACATCCATTAATGGTCGGTAATACAACGACTTCTTTTCATGCTCGACGTCGACACATTCATTCGCATGACTAGAATTGTGCCATCAGGTTATGTAGCAGGTGAAGACTATATATTTTTCATGACTCCATTAGCAGTTGCAACAACATTCCTTCAACCATATGAGAGTACGATAGTTCCACTTTTAGACATCATATTCATATTCATGCAACCAAGTAGCACTTCATATTCCTTCACTTCATCCAGCAACATGATATTCACATGATCCAACACCATGATATTTTCCTGATCTAGCAACATGAAATTTTCTCTCATGCAAATTATCTTGGCATTTTCCAGATCCAGAAATGGAAAAAACTACATTTATATTGCATAGTTCATCAATTTCTTAGGTAAGTGAAGTTTTGTTATTTTCTAATTTTTAATCAAACAATTTATTACATGTTGAAAATAAATGAACTTGGAAAATTCCCTCACCATATTACATCATCTTTCACCTTTTCATAAACATAACACATCTTCATTTTGTGGGGGGTGGGAGGTGCGGGGGAGGGGTATTCATTACCATTTCATTCCATTCATCACCTCATATATTGATGAAAAACATGCTTCTTCCAAACTACACTTTATTGCAGTTGACTCACATACATTGATATCTATTTTGGCATGATGCAAAAATATGAGAAAATTTTTTCTTATGCATACTAATGACTTATCATTTCCAGTACATGACTTATCATTATTAGTACATGTCTTAAAAGAGAGAAGAAAGAGAAGAAATTAATGTTGTTAACACAAGAACCAACATTTGTTATATGCATGGTTGTTAACACAAGAACCAACAATAGAAAATATCAGTTGCAGTACATGTATTTCACATCCTGGAATGATACATTGTTCAAAACCATAATCATGCAAAGCCAAAAAAATTTAATCCATGCAAGGTTGCATGAGGACATGCAACAAGTTCAGTTGGGGGGTATGTTGGGCCTCGTAATTGTCGCATTTTCCTCATATTTATCCTCACCATTCCTCACATTCCATCACCTCATTTAACCATTCATCATACCATTTCCATGGTTTCACCTCATTATTTCCCAATTTATTTATTTTTAATATTATAAGAGAATGTATGATTAATTATTGGAAATTGGCATATTTCACTAATATCTCAAATGTGGATGAGCTTTGTAATGTGTAGGATTATTTGGAAGGATTATTCCAAAAGCTTCTAAAATATTTCCTCCACCATTTCAAGAATTCAAAGGATAATTTTTGAAGCTTATTTCAAGGAGAAGATCAAGGAGATTTGAAGGAGAAGATCATGCAGATTCCAAGAGAAGATCATGGAGATCTAGATAACATGTCTCATCCAAGATTTGTTAGAGATGAGTGAGGATTTGAAGCGATCATATTTTGTAATTATAGGGATATTGGTTGAGAGAAAAATGGATTTGTAATTATGAGTTGCTTATCTTGTTTTCAAAGCACTCATGTATAAAAGAGAGTGCTCTCTCTTCATTTTTGATATATAGGATATGTAGAGAATGGAATGTAATGTATAAAAATTAGAGATGAGAATGAGAGTCTAGCATAAGTTTTGGTTTTGTAATCTTTCATTGTTTTTCTTCATCATTAATATATGTTGACACATGGTTATTCTTCACATGTTGTTTTTCTCTTATACAATTGCACATTTCCAGTTTTTGATATGATGTGGTGGTAATGTTGTTGGAGTAGTTGTTGAGGAAGGACGATTAGGTTCTCCTAAGTTAGGAGCATCTTATCTTTCTTTCTACACATCACAAACTACTTCTCTTTAGTCTCTCTCCTTAAGGACAATAATCCAGGGAAGGAGGAATATGTTCTCCTAAGTTAGGAGTCTCTTCCGTCGTTTACTACACCTTGAATCAGAAACGAAAGAATTATAATAGGCCCAACAACAACATTTCCCCCCAAATGAATATGTTGCATGTCCTCTTGCAACTTTGCATTTATTCTCATGGATGGAGGCTCTCTCAATTTTTATATCCTTTTATTCTCTTTCTGTAGCCTTCGCGAGTGAAATATTAATTAATTTTGTGACTTTAAGATACTCTCCAAGGCTTGCAAATTATTCTTCAAGTATTTCTTTTTTCTCAATATCTTTCTACCATGGAGAGTCTTCTTTCTCTTAATCATATCTAAGTGGTAGCTCTTGTGGATTTTCCTTTTGTAGAAATCATAAATATTTCAAGCATTGTCTCTTGTGTGGAAATAATTCCCTTTTATTATTATTCTTGCTACAACAGATAATACTTAAAAAAAAAAAATTTAAATGGAAACCCACTCATATACATATCAAGCGATCCTTGCTCATAATCTGAATATTTTCAAAACATATCCATATTTGAACCTAATATCAACAATATTCGGTTGGGAGAAGCATGTTGGTCAACAATATATGAGGTTATGGAATCTGTGATATGGGATTGAGAAATGGTAATGTGTATGGGTGCCACATGGAAACACCAACGAGTCCCACATGGAATCACAAGAGAGTGCCATGTGGTTGATGTCGAGAGTGACACATGGACTATATGGTGTTGACTCGGTAGATGACATGTTGATGTGGCGACTACCACTACAAGAAAAAAGGACATTGGAGAGGGTTGAAAAATTTCACCATAAGCTCATTGGTGATGGTCAAAAGAGCCTTTGTCACCAAAAATTGAATGTCACCAAAGGTGGCATCACCAAAAGTATAGGTGTTGTGGTGACATTCAAGGTCCATCACCAATAATTATTTATAATGACGGATAGTGACCGTCACCATTTCATATGAGCAATGGTGAGGGAACTTAGCCTCTGTCACCAAAAAATTTAACATAACCAAAGGTGGCATCTCTAAAAGTATAGGTGTTGCGGAGACATTCATGTTCAGTCATGAATACTAACTATAAGGAGGAATAATGACCATCACCATTTCATATGAACAACAACGATTTATTTTGATGCACCTTTGACGGCCGTCACTACTGATGCATATGTATGGTGATGTTTGTTGACCGTTTCCATTTTATATTTTCATGAGGGTCGAAAAATGTCACCATAAGCTCATTGGTGATATTTAAAAGAGCCTTGTCACCAAAAATTAAACGCAAGTAAAGGTCGCATCACTAACGCTAAAAGTATAGATGGTATGGTGACATTCTAGGTCTGTCATGAATACTGATTATAACAATAGATAGTGATTGCCATCATTTCATATGAACAATAGTGATTTATGGTGAAGGACCTTTCATGTTCATCACTATTGATGAATATATATGCTAACGTTCATTTAATGTGACCATTTCATATTTTGGTGAAGGTCGAAAAATGTCACCATAAGTTCATTGGTGAATGCCAAAAGAGCCTCTATGACTAAAAACTAATTGTCACCATTCCATATGAATATGAGGTAACAATGGAATCGAACCACCAACCTCCTACTTGTAAAGCAGGTGCTCTTCCATTGAGATAGCACCCTTTAAATATTTATACCTTGAAACTTTATAAATTGTAAATTCTACAAATTTCAATAAATTATAAAAATTTGTAGTAAAATGTTCTAATAAACAAGCAAAATAGAGTAGAAGTTTCAATTCCCTACCTAATATTTATGGAAGTTATGAAAAGTGGGTGGAGAGAAAAATAGTTACATAAAAATACTCAATATTTTCAGTTGAATACTCAATTAGAAGTGAAATTTTGAAGAGATTTATAGCCTATAAATGACCTATAATTATCAAATCTAAGATATGAAATTACACCAAAGATTAATTTCTTACCCTGTGAATCATGTAAATCAATTGTGACAACATAAAAATCTGCATCTAAAAGACTAATTTTCTTGCAAAAAGTAAAAAACTGAGTATATATGATGCAATTATGAATAATGAGCTACATGAATGAATCTTACTGGATATCGGGTATAGAAAACTAATTGAGAATTCTTCTCGTTATTAATTATTACAAGATGTAAAAATAAAATGATAAATAACAATGATCCTGAAATGTAACCACATATATTAAAATTGTAAGCACAAAGTTTGGCTAATATTCGTTACACCAACAAAATATCCAAGGCGAATTCAAACAATTAGGAATCCACACCAAGCACAATGTATCCAAAAATTCAATTGCATGGATACAGGAGAATCACTATCTACCTCTCAATGATAACTATGTCCTCCCATAGGTACTTCAACTAGAAATCTGGTGTGAAAACAACTTCAAAGAAAAAAATAACCACACAATGAAAAAATACACTTCATCCCCCCTCTACCTTTATAGAATATATCTAAGGGAATAATAAAAAGTTCCATAAAGAATAGGAATAGCAGTTTCCCCGAAAGGTTAAGTTGAAAAGTTTGTTAAATTTCTCTAAAACATCACCTTTACATCAACCCCCCCAAAAGAATGTTGATATCCAAAACACATCAGTCACATAATATTGTTAATAGCTGAAACAATATTGTCAATCATTCTGTACCAGTGTTTTAGACCACCTCGAATTTTACACCCAAAAAAATATATTTAAAAGTGGTTCTAAAAAATGATATTCCCGCCAAAAATAATTTGAGATGGTCCATCATTATGTGTAACAGTTTCAAATTTTCATCAAACCTTGTAAAAACTGACATAACTGCACAATATTTTTTATTGTTACATTGCCCTTAATCATGTTTCAGTGGATTAATTGAAGTCGCTATTTAAAAATTAATAATGGAAATGACTTACAGAGATAGTCACTTCAACTTGTCACTGAATTGAAACTCAGAAAATGAGTTATTTAGGTGGAGAAAATTTCATAACAAGTAGGCATATATGTTTTCCTTCCCATCACATATTAGAGTGAAAAGAAAAATCAACTCCAAGGAAATGTTGAAAGAAATATATGGAAAGATAAAAAATGAAACATAGATATGTCTTTGAAAGATATTTTAAACTAAACCTTCCCAAATGGGTAGTTTATTCCCAAAAAATCCTATGAGATACACAATATGTGAAATGTTAGATAACTATAGACACTGGTGCATATTTCAACAATCCAATTTCAATTTCAATGCTTATCTCCTTGTTACCAAGGGATATGATTTGTATGAAATTTATTAGAACATAAAATGGGTTTTCAACTATGATCCCTAATTGCATGTAGCAAAAGTATGGACGAGCATGGGAGTTGTTTTTCAGATATTGGGTTACCTAACTGCGGAGAGGTCATCATATTAGGAAAAAACTAAATTAATATAAAAAGAAGTTAATAATCATAGGGTTTAAAAAAATGAACCTATCAACATCATAAGTATCTGGAATATTATTATTTATAATCAATGTGGTACAAATATTATTAATATTGATAGAATAAGTAATCTGAGTCACTGCAGAATTAGTACCAAAGAGCAAGATTCCTTGTAATGTTGCTAAAATGTTAAGGTCAATATTTAGTTCATGACATGGGTGAGGAGGCTAGACAAAAGGGTAAAAAGGGAACTCGTGGTAGCATCAAATAAACAATAATGTATTTAAGGTTGATTTTTTTATTTTTATGTTGTAGTGTATTTTATTTCTCTTTTTTGTCAAGGGAAGGGGAGATGTATTGATGATATCACCCTTTGAGAAGATTCCTCAAAAGATTTATTATTTTCCCACATTTGCAAGGCTTGATAGATCATATGAGGCATCCAATCCTATTTGCATTAGATTGAGAGGGGCATGATAAATGAAAAAAACTTATTAAATAGTCAATTAAATATTTATTATAGCCTGGTACCATTTGTAACTACATGTTAAAAATCCTTTTATAGTTCTTCTAGGTAGCTGAAATACGCCAAGCGAACACATCACAACATGGGACCAAAATGAAATCCCAAGGAATATCTTATATCTCTTTGAGCGAGTGGCTACTGCTCTAATGCATTTCTCTTGTCAAATATTTCCATCATGACTTGTTGAATTTAATCCCATGAAGTTAATCTATTCTATACCAACAATGTGTTGAAATCTCCTTTGAAGATTATATATACAAGTATAAAATTAAGCTATATTTTTTTCTCTAAAGACATGCCTAACATTCAGCTATAGGTGTTGTGAGAAGTTTACAAACAAAAAAGAAGATTTCCATGCCCATTTTTTTTAGACATTTAGAAAGCAAATCCAAGAGCTCAAATGTAACTCCATGTTTCTTAGCTATGCATTTTTAGCTATGTTCTCACTATGACCTGGGTGGTCCACACCAGTTTCACTTTGATTCAGAATCCTTGGTTGTAATGTTGAGAACACAAACAATACAACCTCAAAAATAAATCAAAGAACAATCCTTCAAAGCATCAGAAATAGCCAAAACAAAAACAATACAAGTTAAGGGCCCTTCCTTTTTAAATTTGGTTGATGCTAAGTTAATTTTGTTATTAGCTTGTCTTTTGTGTAGGGTTTGGATCCAATATCAACTGCAACCATGTTTTCCAATGAAAAATACATTGGTGAGAAGAAAATCAATTTAGAACATTGCTTCATTCTTAAGGTTTCAGTAGATTTGTCAATGTTGGCATCTAGCAGTTATGGTCTTGTAGAAATTATTAGGCATGTTCTTTTTGGCTACTTCAGATAAAGAAATGGGACTTTTATTTACATGGATGATTCTAATCTTACTCACATTCAATCCACTAGAAGTGATGCAATTTACTCGGAAACAACAATAAATTCATCACTAGAGGACTACAAAGCCATAGATGGTGTCATGATTTCTCATTTTGGCCAAACCCACTTTTCCTTGTTCAAATTCAAAGAGGTTGCAATGAGGAACACAAAGACTCATATGGAAGCAACCAAACTATCATGGCTCAAAGAATAACAAATTATATACTAAACCTGTGTTGTAGCAACATGTATAGAATATTATCTCTATCTTCGTGTTCAATGAGAATCTAAACTCTAGACCAATACATATAATATAACGTACATGTAATTTGGATATCACCCCTATTGCATAATTGAGCTATGAAGACTCCATAAAACCCTCCCTTATGTATTTAAATTGATTTTGTCATGGATTCCCTTTACGAAATAGTTTCTAATCACAAGAATCATGTTTCTAAATTCTATTCCTATTTGGTTCCATTCATATGGTATTATTTCATGTTCACTATAATCCTTGCAGAGACCAATTGGGATCATGAACATCATAACCATAATTTATATGTGAACATATTTAGTCAATTAAATAAAATGCATCTTTGAGGAAAAATAATTCTCTTTTTGCAAGAGTTGAATGACTTAGGTGAAGGAAAAGTGATTTACCATATTCATCAATGGGAGCATCATAGTCATAGCTAGTAGCATTAAAACGTCCACATTTTGTAAGACCAAAGTTTCTTCCTCCATTATACTGGAAATATCTTCAAAAATTGTATTATTTTTCATCCATATGGACAACCAAGAAAGACAGAGAGGATATGCAAACAAAAACCAGAAAATCGTGTACAAATGAGTTGTTGCTTATTTTGTGGTAGGTTATTCTTAAATCCATAAATATATTATCATTACTAATTATTTTCATATATATATATATATATATATATATATTATGACGAAACAGTCCTCATTGCAACTAAAAACTAAGATTACCCTCTCCTACTTCAAAAGAGGCTTTTTTGGGTTGGCCTGAAATATATTGGGAACTTTCCCTCAACTAAATAATATATGAAACTGATACGTCTGACAATAATTGTCTAATGTCTGGGAGATAAGTGTTGAACCTCAAAACTGTTCTTGCTTTGACGCCCCTTTTCATCATTTCTTCCTTCCTTTTTCACAAATTCATGACTCCAGTCAATGATAATTAACATATTCCATACCTGAGAAAGAATTTAATGATCTCTACTTTTTATTATGATGTTTCTTGTTATTTGAATGAATTTATGTAACTAGCTACAGAACATGTGCAATTCTGAAGCTAATCGTTTTTTATGCAGTTATTGTTATCGTTTGACAGGTTTTGAGAAGCAAACAAAGGAATGGGTCATATGGGCATCTCTAGAATGATCCACACATGGATCGTATCCCATCCACCTGTTCAAATTTGAAAATAAAACGTGTCTATGCTCACGATTAAGCTTGGTCAAGGAGCGTGATATGCGAGCGATATACTCTCGATTTTCTCTGGCATAGAAAATCGAGAGAAAAACACTAAGAATTTTCTTTTGTTTATACTTCTAAATTTCAGTTATAATTGTTATATGTAAGCATAAACACCTCAAACAGTTGAATCTGACACGTGTTTAAATACCGGTCGTTTTGAAACCGGAAACAATCCTATTTTTTTTTTTTATAATTTAGTGTATGTCTTTGAAACTTTGTTTTTTATAATAAGAAGACCAGTTCAAATCCTTTGATGCGCACGTAGTCTATTAGACTTTCAACTCATTCTGTTGCAGAGGGACCCTACATGGAAAGGAGGTTTTTAGTTGTTTTGTAGTTTGAATTTCGTTATTTCATTTCCTGTTAATTTATTATTTATGTTCTAGTCAACTTCATAGTTAAATTTGCATTGTTTTCATAGTTAATTTCCTTTCAATTCATAGTTTAAATTGTTTACTGCTTTATGTATTAATTTCATGAATTCTTTCTTAGATTAAATTTCCAATTAGATGTGTAATATTGTGCTCGCTAAGTCTTCGCAAGAAGGTGGCTATGTCATTTTTCAATTGGACCAGATTTGGGTATTCGGTCACACAACAGTCATAGTTTCATGCTTTGTACTTGCTTTCAATTTCAATATAGGATTTATGCTTTCAATCCATCGAATAAAATTAGATTAATTTAAGATAGAAGTAAATTAGAATTGTGCTATGTTTTTGATAAGACTAGAAGCTTTCAATGGCTAAGATAGGACATGATTTCATCTTGTCATTTGAATTCAATCAGATCTAGAATAATGCTCTCTTTTAAACTAGTTAGATATTTTTCATAGATGTTTTGCTGGCCTGCTAACATCATTCAAAGTTTGATCAATTTTTATGCAATTTATATTATTTAACCAACATTTACTTTTCTTCCTTCTTTTAGATTTCATATTACATTAAAAATAGTTTGTAATTCAATTTCTTTCCTTAGAATAAAAACAACATTTCCTTTTCTTCCTTCTCTAAGAATCTGTTTTCATCATTAATATTCATTTAGATTTGACTATTCACTAGCGTTAAGATATTTCAACCTTTAGACCAATTTTAGACATAAGATACAAAATCCCCAAAAACAACATAAACATACACAACGAAGTAAGATAACAAGGTTACCTAAGCATATATAGTGCACCTGACTTCATCAAATTACTAACCTCGGTCGATATTTCATGATAGAAAATAGAGACATCAAATTGACTAAACAATAAGGACTGTCATGCATGTTTTCCAATGGTGTGCTTCCAATTGCTCCATGAATGTGACCAAATGTTTGCATGATATATGTCCTCAAAACCTCTAGGTATGGTTGATATCCTCCTTTTCAAAAACCATTTGGTAGCTTGATGTCATTTTTCTTCTTTATAAAAATGGATTTAGCAGTAACTTTCAAAATTCCAACCACAATAGACACCAAAAAATGGAGGGTTCATCTCAACTTAGAATACTCCAATCATGATAATTTATATGCACATTATCATGATGACTAGTCTCTATCTCTATCTTATAAGCATGTACACAAACGCACCATACATTTTAATTTTTAGCAATATTTAGTGAATTCATGTTGAACTACATTTTGTTGGTCTCTATTATAGATATGGTGAGAAATGCCATGTGAAAAGACATGAAATGATCGAAAGAAAATATATTCGGACATATGTAAGATATCAATGAAAAGAGCCACAACAAATAAACTTACTCAAAGTATCAGATGACATGCAAGCATTAATTATAACATGTTGTTCAATTTTCTTTTCACTAATATAACTCATATTTTGGTTAGTATAAACATTCATTGTAGTGTGTTACATGTACTCACCTTGAACATCTTCAAAAGCAAGGCAGCTTCAGACAGAGGACTTATGTAAAAAATAGCTCCAAACTTTATTTTTTTGACACTAAAGGGAAATGGCAACCTATGTACTTGAGTTTACAATAGGACCCAAAAGAACTAGGAGAAGTTGATTCTTACTACTAATTTAAGAAATGCAGTATACAATTTATCTCTATTCTAGAAATGTAGCAATATCAAATAAATTTTAAGGTTTCCATGGTTTTCTCACCTAATAGAGAACACTTATTATTCAACAAAATAAATTATCCAAAATTGCAATTATAATGACTATTCAACACCATATTCCCCTATGTAAGTATACACTTTTTTTTCAAAATGGTCATAATTTTTTATTTTTTTGTACCAATCTAACTACACGCTCGTAAGTTACATCTCAAAATTGTTCGAGAAATAACAAAAGGCACATATTCAAGTAAAAATAATGTTCTTGCATAAATTTTGCATGATTATATGGATTTACAAAATATTTTTCCTTGGCAGAGATTCATGATTGTCACACAAACACAATTTATAGAATTCTACAATTATGGCTCATGTTATCTGACATAAAATATTTTCAAATGGAAGTACCAACCAATTTTTTCAACCTAATTCTGAGCATGTGTTTATAATCCAGATTGTGGGGAGCCTTATCTACCGCATACTTACCCGCAACATCTTCAGATGTAACTTCTACTTCATTGAGAGTACTAACAAGTTTTTTAACCTACTCCAAAGTACCATTCTACAAGGCAGATACAAAATGAGAAAATTAGCATTCATATATACCAACACCCGAAGTCAATCTCTTGCATAAAAAATACAATGCACAAGTTTATTTCACAACACATTTCATAGTAGACATGTTCCTCACTCAAGATACTTTCCAAATATTTAATTAATTAACCAAAAATAAACACGTGTGATGTGCATTTTGTAAGTTAAAGCAATACATGTCTTGTTGATTTGACATATAAGTGAAGAGTAATATGTTAAATGATTTAGCATTATAATTGAGAAATACAAGTGTCATTTTGTTGTTGTAAATAAGCCTTTTCAGAGATGGTTTATGTATAATAAGATTGTCTTAGAAGGATGAAAATTATTCAAATTCTTTGTATCTTTTCTCCTTGGATTATCTAGAAGTTTGGGTTGTTATGGATTGGAATATTTTCCACTTATGTTTTTGTTTTTTTTTTATATTTCATAACAACTTGAAGGATGAATTCATTAGGCTAAGATCAAAATAACTTCTAGTTAAGAGGTGAAATTTCTGAATTTCATATTCCCAAAAACATTCCACACAATTCCATTAATGAAACACAAGTACACTCCTTTGCAAGTTTTTCTGTTTCCTTTTGTTATTGGACCTTTTCCTAAATATGTCATCACACCTTCAAAATAATCATCTTGATATGCAAATAATCTAGACAATTACCTAGCTGATTTTCTTGAAGGAAACCAACATACATCCTTTCAAGCTCACTATTACAAGGGAGTGATCTTAGGGATATTAAATCTGAGCCCCATCCCATATATGTCTTTCAACAGAAGAAGAAGTACAAAAGAGGTGCTCTCAATCGTGTATTTACTCATGTCACTCGGGAATTCATAGGATTTGACTACATAGAAAAATTTAGGGAGTGTGCTCCCCAAAGCACTTGAACGTTAGTTGTGGCTACCTAAAATTCTATGGATTAATCCATGGTCCACTCCGTCATGGAAGCATACTTTGCAGAGAAGGAAATGGGTATGAATCTCATAGCCATGAAACATATCCCAAAAATTTCAACACTGTTTTGACACATGTATCCCCAATCAAAGAGACTTTTTAAAGTAAAAATTACCCAAAAATGTAAACATCTAAAGGATAAAACTCGACATATCAATACTACTCTATAAGAAGACCAATTAATCCACTGGGAAATAAAAAATATACATATGCAAACTTGAATCGTCATTCTACAGACTACAAACAAGTGCTTGGAAGACTGGAGTTGGAAGTTGGGTCAAGATTGAAGCTTGGAGCTCAACTGAGCATTAGGGTAATTTTGAGTTCTAAAATGGGCCTCATAAGGAAATTATAAAATAATAGTGGAAATAATAAAATAATATTTTATTACATCATCAAATTTATAAGGAAAAGAGAAAAAACTACTTTTTCAACTCGTATTTTCAACTTATCTCCCTATGGGTTTACTCAAATTTCAAGTGGGAACACTCGTTGGATGCGAAATTTGATTCTTCATCCAAGGAGTACCCATATTGCATACTTTTTATGGACCCTTCTACATGATAAAAGAGAAATACATGAAAAACGTGATTGCAATCACGTTTTTTCATGTATTTCTCATTTTTCATGTAGTAGGGTCCATCAAAAGTATGAAACATGGGTAATCCTTGGATGAGGAATTAAATTTTTCATCCAACGAGTAATCCCACTTAAAATTTGAGTAAGAACTTAGGGAGATAAGTTGAAAAGTAGTTTTATTATTTTATTATTTTTTAATATTTTTACTTTTTTACCCCGAAAATGGTGAATCATCCCTCATGGTTGACATCATCATATTAAATCATATTGGTTCTTATAAAGTTTATTTTGGTTGTACATTTTTCTTAGGAGGCTCATTTTAGACCTCAAAAGTTCTCTAACGAATCAAACTCGAGTAATCAATTGAAACTTCAAGCATCATATTTTGAATTTTATTTGTAAGCGCTACAATTAAGACATGATCTAGAGAAACAATATTTTAAGCATTGTTGTATATAACATATATATTGCAGTGGAATAATATTTGTATTCAGAGAGAATATTTATGAAGCCGTATTTGTAGCCCACATCCCTTAAAAATTGTGGTTGAAGAGTTACAACTGCAATTACATTTCAAACATATGAAATAGCCTTGTTAGAATTATTCCTTACAATTTTTCGTGAGTTTGATAAATTTGCAATGAAGGAATTAACCATATATATTCAATTAAAGTGGTTTTCTAACCCAATCCCTAAGGGAAATGTTAAATTTTCCATCAATACTCATTTCTCATTTGTTGAACCATGAGTTGTTTATAGGTTTCTAATGTCCATATTTGAGTGCCTGCAGTCCTTGAGCAACAAGGTTACTCGTATGTATTTGATGAGCCATGGACCTTTACTTGTAGGATTTCTTTGTTAGATCATGGATTTGAAACCCAATGCCAAACAAGATAAAAGTAACTTTTAGATATTAACATGGAATTCTTTGGCAAAAATTATGTAATATGGCATTTTTCTTGCCCATCCATTCAAAAAAATATTATCTTGAGCACATTATATCCACTTCCATTTATATAGGTCAATGGTGGTCACATGAAAAGTTTGAAACATGTTTTTCAGCTTAATGTTTATTAATGATATATTTTTGTTCGAGTGTCTAATTTGTAAATCGTGATATATATGTTATACATATGTCAATGGAGGACACACATCATTTCCTTGTTTCTAAATATTTTGAAAATGTAGATCTCCAAACCCATCCCTATTTCTAAAACGTTTTGCACATCCTTGTTTCATTGTGTTGAACTATGCTGAGCAAGAGTCTTGAAAGTTTGAACATCCCTGTACTCATTATGTTGAACTAGATTTTAGGTTTCTTTTCAATTTTTTAGTTAGAGTGATTTAAATTCCCTATAGACATGGAAACATCACATCCAAATAAAATAGTGATCAAACTACAAGAATGTGTCCTTAAGAAAGACTAGATATTTCCATTATTGTAGCATATGAAAATCCTAAAAAGAAAAACCCTGTGGGTATTTCATAAAAATGGATTTGCAATGAATACAAGAAATTTCTAAATGGCTCATACACTAGGATAAATGCCAACTCACTAAACAAACTAATACAACAATGACAGTATCTCTACGTCCATCTGACGTAAATGGAAACCCTAGACCAGGTTGAGTCCTGCAAAAATTCAATTCTATGCATCTAGAATATATAGTAAGGAAATCTCGTGATCAAACGATCTGCATCTAAATCCTCTATTTCCATATATACCATCTGTTATGATTCATAAAACCCCTATTCTGCGACCTCTGGAAGTAGAATTTAATATGCAAGGTAGACAAATTGTTGATGAGTTTGTAGTCCATTGCATCTATGCAAAGGGACTACCATTTAACTTAGTGTGTTCCCCTTAATGGTAGAAAAAGAATAATGTGGTCAATAAAGTTCCAAATGGCTACAAAATCCTTGGTTAAGAAAAAGTCCACACCACATTGTTGACATCAGAAAGACATTCTCTGGAGAAACAATTACAAACCAGAATATATGGGAAAAAATAGGGGTGTCCATCATTTTTTATGGATGAAAAGACTAAAGAAACCTCCCTTTAATCAATCTCATTGCAATATGCCCCCAAGATTCAATTATTTTGAAGGTTGTTGAATACAATGATTGGAAAAATATGCAACAATCATCTTGATTCTTCACAATTCTTATTTATGGAATAGAAATGTGGAGCCGCAAGACATTATCCAAGACATCATGGGAAACACATAGGTTTTTGTTGTTCCATGCTTCATTTGGGAGGGCCGATATGATCAAATATTTTAGAATTCAATAGCGATAAATTCACTAGATCTTACCCCTATTGAGACTAGCAATATTGACATGATTAGCCAAATATAAGTAGAAGTGAAGAAAATACAAATGTTTAACTCTGACCTAAACATATCACTAGATAACATGACTCCCCTCAACCTACTTGAGGATGTTACATCACCAATCCAACGTCCCACTAAAGCTTCCAATTTCCATGGGCCCCTGGAATTTATTCATGATGTAGAGCTATACTATGCAAATAAGAAGGATGTGGACTTATTTGAAGATATGTAGTTGGACCTACACTACATTATCATGTTAGTAGAGTGATAATTTATGAGATAAGTTACATGAAACAATGACATGAGACACAGAGGATAGATAAATACAAGTGTTTGACACAAGACACAACAATGCCAAAAATAGGACCGGGAGGACACATTATGTGTGTGTTTATTAAACGAAATGTCAAATTAGTGATTTACACATACAAAATTCAAATATAGACAAAGATTAAAAAAATTTAGAATTTAGAAACTAAAATCCACTTTCCCAACACTTGGAATCCCTTCTAACACTGCACAGTAACCCTCATCTCCACTCTAGAACATCTCACAACTTCAACCTGTTGAGTAAAATGAGCTCAAATGAAAGGGAAAACATATTTCTATGGGCCATGGGCCCTTCTTTTATAAGGGACTCAATGAAAGCATGTGTCAAATATGTCTTCTTTCATATATGTGTCTAACATGTAGGATAGGGGACATAGACTGTTTCAGACATGGTATGTTATGTACTTGATGAGACACTCATTTTTTTCTAAGGCATCATGATTTTAGTTCATAATTTTTCAAAGATGGAAATTTGATCATTAATTATCGTCCATGGATGGGTAGAAATAATATGAATAGTTCTCTTTTTTTGTTATAACTTATAGTTCTAATGTTCTGATTCCCAAATGTCTTTTATTCTATACGTTGAATTTTCATTGCCTTAAATTTTTTTTACTTATCATTTCCATATCATATCAAAATCTCCGCTTTCCAAAAATATAGCAAATAGATATTCATATTGGATCATAGTAACTTAGGTTTTGGACCACACCTAAATATGTATATCTGAGGTGGTTTGACCTTATTTTGTGTCAATAATATTGATCATTTTTTTATTGATCACATCTTTCAAAATATAGTTGTACCCACATACAAATGAGCTCTCATGGAAAACTCACGTTAACATCTGGATTTATCATTTGTTTAATAAGTTTGTCTCTTAATGTATTTGAGAGTTAATTGGAGGGAATGTGTAACTTTTTAAAGCTTGATATGCAAAATTAAAAAGGAGCAAGTGAATTTTATAGAAAATCATATGAACGGTTTCCAATTATTCTTTCCCTAGTATAAAATATTTTTCCAATCGACTGAAGAAGAAAGGGATGTTAAGAATAAACCTTTGTCCTTTTGGTTATGAACATGTTCTAGAAATAGAGATTGGATGCTTGTTCTCCTAGACTCCACACAAATAATGGAAAATAGATGAGAAAAATAAGCCAAAATATGTGTGTATCTTTTTTCATGAAGAAGTAGGTACTAAATTCACACTCTACACTGAAGGCTTTGTGGTGCAAATGACACAAAGGTTTGCATGCAGAAATTTGGATTAAAATGATTGGAGCTCTATGTTGCATTCCCACTATTACCCCACTTTCTTTATGAGTTATAGGAGATACATAGTATCAGTTACAATAGATATAGAGTAAATACTATTGTTATTCATATTTAATTAAAAAATATTACTATGTCTTCCCTTACAGAAACAAATATCTTCCATAAAATATTTTCTCCACAAACCTGATTTTCTCCATAAAATATTTTCTGCCAACTTCAACGAGAGCATTAATTTCCCGCATGCAACGAGCCAGCACTCCATGTGCTTTGTGCATGTGGAGGGTGGTAGGGGGCTCCTCGAAATGACCCACAACAATCACCTGTAGAGTTTTTGTCCACTAGCTCGCACCCCTATCCGGGAAGAGTATATTTAATGATTAAGAATATATATTTTTTCTAAAATATTATAATTTCAAGTTTATAGAACTGGAGTATGTGTGTGTGTCTGTGTGTGTGTATAAGAAGTATTTTGTTTCCCAAAAAAAAAAACATTTATAATGTGGGAAAATCTAGTATTACTTAGTTGTCAAACCAGCAGTGGGGATAGCCATCATTTGTTGTTCTCCCCAAATGGAGGTTGAGTTATCACTATTATTCAAAGAAAATCACACAACCTAGAATTGTCGATTGGTGGTTCTTACGGGGGCAGGTTTTCACTCATGTTAACCTCTTTCTTTAGTTATAAGAAAACGGGCTCTTAGCCAAAAAAAAATTCATTTTTACAGCATACCCCAGCCCCAACAAACAAAAAATTCTTACATATTGATTTGTTAATTTTAAAATTAGAATTTAATTTTTTGCTTTTAATGAGAAAATATATTAATATTCCATATGAGGAATAAGTTTTTGTTCTCATAAGTTATTAAAATAACAAGACTTAAACCCATGACAAAAAAATATGTAATATAAGTTCAACATGTTACATGTAGTAATTGAACTGGTAGACATTATATCAAAATTTCTTTACTATTATTATAACTTTTGAAATCAATCATTCTAATTTAATTATTTATTAATAATTTAAACATTTTATTTTTAAAATATTATTATAATATTAAAATTAAATTATAATAAATTTTATTATTTTAGTGGTAAAAACAAAAATGTCATTCACTTTGAGTGTTACTAGTATTTAATTAATATGCACTTTAAATGTCTTAAAATATAATTTAAGCAACTCAAAATTATGACTTGACCAACAACCATGTTACAAGAATTTAATGATATTATTATTAAAATTAGCATAAATTTATTTTAATTATGTTGATAAATATATCTATTTTGGAATAGGTTTCCATCATTTAATTTCTATGGAATATTCTAGAATATTTTGAGTAGTATAGAAAAATCAAAGGTTTAGATTTATTTACAAAAAGGTAATTATGTATTTTTCTCATTTTAATTACAATCATTAATTAAAAAAAATGTCATATGAACAAGTGTCATGTGAAAATGAGCTATGGCTTTTTTTGGATATATGATATTGATAAGCCGTAGCATTGGCCCATGATATTAAAAATTTCATTATAATGTTGAAGTGAATCTTCATGATCTTGTTATATATATATATATATATAATTTTTATCATTCATAATAATAATAATAATAATAATTTTAAATAAAGTTATAATTTATTTAATTCTTATGAATATTTTAATTTTAAGAACTCAAGATGTATGATCAAGGCATTGTTTTGATATCTATGGGTAATTTATGGGTCCTATAACATTTTATTCGATATAGGTACTAAAATATTTTATTTAGGGTCTTGTTGAAATTAAAATATTATATTGATTTTTTTTGTTATTAATATTTTTATTTGTCGACTTTATATTAAATATGGAAAGAATTACACATTTTCCTCCAACCCTAAATTAGAAAATACCTATGAATGAAAGAAAAATCTCTGTGTATATGTATAATATGTAAGGACTTGAAATGTCTTAGAATTTATATTATTACTTACTATTTTTTATTTTATTTTTTTCAATTGACTCAACATTATATATTTTTAATAAATAAATTATATATATTTAACATTTCATTACAAAATATCCTCCATATTATTTTGTAAATCTCCTCCCAACACCCACCCAAAAAAAAACCTAAACAACAAATATTTAAATTTATCTTTTAAGCAATAAAACTATATACTATAAAAACATTTCACTTATTGAATGTGTGACTTATGTGAATGCACCTCTAACATATAAATTTAAAATAGAAAATTAAAATATTTAATTACGCCATAAGGAGTCTTTTTTTTTAAAACAACTCCTTTCCCTTCTTTCCTGTCATAATCCGTGCCATTTGATCTTTTGTTAGATGATTAGGTTATCATTAACCATTGATTTGAATTGTGACAGTTGTCATGCTTTTCTATAACCTTCAAGAAGCATCCGTTGTTTTCTCTGCTTATTGGATCGCCATAATATTTGCTCTTATCAGTTGCATATCTCGATTACCAAATGGTGATGTCGCAGTTTTGAGCTCCTCCCGTTCAATAATAGCTTTTCCTTCGCATCATTCCTCATAAAAATTACATTGATCCACTAAGACTTGGGTTACCGAGTTTTCCTTTTGCCGTTCATCGGAGGATTTGGGTATATGTCTCTCAAAATTATGATTATTGTGACCGTCCTGGTGAAACTAATCATAGTTGGTTTCGATTTGCAGAAGTTGCGTGTATTTAGGCCTTGGTTGAATCCCGTCTGCGGCATGGCCGATTATTCAAAATAAATATTTTTTCTATAGCGTTTTACAGAATCTATCATGTAAATTCAAGATGTTGTTGATCGTCATCGTTCTGGTCGAATTAACTGAATGGTTTATTGATAGACTCGAATTCCGATCCGCTTTCTTTCAGAGTTTATGGGTTATTTCTATCTTCTTCATTTATTAAACCCGTTAAAGATTCTTTCAAGTATCACTCTCCTCTACTCCATCTTAACTGGATGGTTATATCAGTTCCCTGATTGGATCGACTCATGGAGGCTTCTTACACGCACCATTCCACGTTTCCCTAATGGTTATATAGGTCGTCACCTTTGCTTTCCTTGTGACCTTAACTGGTTTCTTAACATTGAGAAACCGAAATATAAATACATGTTTACTCTTACAGGGTCATTATTTTCCTGTATAAGTGTTCTCTAGCTGTTTTGTTATTGACTATTTTTTTTTCAATTTTAATTTAGTTCTCACCCCTCATTAACGTCTCTCACCAGCCATTAAAAGTCTCTCGATTCTCTTTCTCACCAGCCATTAAAAGTCTCTCGATTCTCTTTCTCACCAGTCATTAAATTCTGTTGGTTCTCTTTCTCACCAATCACTAAATTCTCTCGGTTCTCTTTGGTTTAGTAAGCTCTTCCTTTACATTATTATGCTTACTGCTCTAAAATACAAATTTTCAAGCATAATCTTCGAAAATTAATATTTTATATTTTAGGTTTGATTTTTGAAGCAAAATATAATGTTGGAAGAAAAATTTTTATTTTTGTTAAATATATGTATACGATTTTGAATAGCGGTAGAAATAATTTAAACTTAAAATATTTTAAAGATAAAATAAATATACATAAAACAAAAATTTTTGAAAAATAGAAAAGAAAATAAATATACATAGAACACAAAATTTTGAAAAATATAAAAGAAAATATAAGACAAATGTATTTTACTTAATATAATTTATGATTATATTAAAAAAAAGGGATGTTATATTATATCTTGTATTTTTTCCCATGAGTAGCAATTACAAATAAGGTCACTATCTATATTCTTTTTTCTTGATCTCTATTTTCACTATGTAGGGCAATTCAATGTGTACGGAAATTACGAATAACGTCACTTTTTATTTTTATTTTCTTGATTTTTGTTTTCATTATCTATGGCAATTAAAAATAAGGTCACTTTCTGTTTTTTTTTTTTTTTTTTTTCTATTTTTTTTTTTTTTTCTGCACTATTACTTCACATGTAATGAGTTAGTAAATAATAATTTGTAAATATTTTTTTTTATAATTAAGATATATTTTTTATATTGAATATTTAAATGTGTTTTCCGAGGAATTGAATATTTAAATGTTATTCATATATATGTTAATTTGTAAATATTATTTTATTATTATGTCTATTTGTTAATTTGTAAATATTATTTGTTTTATAATTAGGATAATTTTTTATATTGAATATTTAAATGTATTTTTGTATCTATATGAGGCCAGAGAGAGACTAGGAGGAATAATTTTTTTATATTAAATATTTAAATGTTATTTGTATTTATATGAGGCGAGAAAGAGATTAGGAGTGAGGCAACTAGAGGGATCGAAAGTGTTATGAAGGGGCTAGGAGGGTGGAAATGTGGGGAAAAAGAGAGATGGAGAGAGATAGAAAGTGTGACTAGAGAGATAGAAAGTGTGATAAAGGGGCTAGGAGGGTGGGAAATCTGAGGAAAAAGAGAGATGGAGAGAGAGAGAGTGAGGTGGAGTGGACATGAAGAGAGAGAGCCCAAGGAAAAATGGGAGAGGAATGGGTGAAATAGAAAGTTTGATTAAGGGGCTAGGAGGGTGGGAAATGTGGGGAAAAGGGTGGGAAATGTGTGGAAAAAGAGAGAGAGCCCAAGGAAAAAGGGGTTCGGAATGGGTGAAATAGAAAGTGTGATGAAGGAGCTAGTAGGGTGGAAAATGTGTGGAAAAATAGAAATCGAGAGAGGGAGAGTGAATGATCAGAATTTGGATCAAGGCCTAAAATTAGCTAAAAATTCAAAGTGCTCAAAATTGTTTCAGACATGAACGGTTGGATAGAGTTCGTCACCAGGATTCTGGAGCAACTCGTTTCATCAAAATCCCAGTTCGTATGACTGAGTTATGGTCTGTTGTTTGCTTTTCGAAATAAGGAAAAAATGGGTAGAGCAGGTACAGGAATGATGTGGCGGCCCAGTTAGCTAATGAGTAAAGTCCTCTAGAGAAAACCAATGACATCGTGCCAAGTGGCACCTTCAGATTCGCCAATGTGGACTATGAGGGAAATTTTCTCTTATCCTAAGTCTAAAATGAATTATATGTTATTGGTGTAATTTTATATTATTGGAATTTTTTTATTTAGGGCCAATGAGGTCTGGACATATGGCACAGCCTGGGGCTGCCACGACCCTCACCACAAGGCCTTGAATATTGGCAGGTTTGAATTATGAAGTTCAAGTCTGAATGGTTACATTGGGCGCATTACGGATTTTCACAAAGTTTAAACTATGGGTTGCATATACGTTGGTTGATATAATATATCTATATATTAACCCATAGTTCTAAACCCTTAACACTCGGTGGATTTAAACCATATTTGGAGGAGCTACTAACTAATCGGCGAAGGTAACCTCGGATGGCGGGGTTGAAAAATTCGGCGGAGATCTCTAAAGTTAGCATAGCAAATTTTGTACGGTGGAGTGGGGGTTGAACCCACGAACTTCCACCTGCCAGCCTCACAACCTACCAATTCGCCCATCATGTGGTTCTTAACCACAAAGGCTGCCACTTGTATTTGAAGCTTATTGCGCGAATATGCGGGGGTTCGGATGGGGCGAGCCCCCTCCCCATATGGCCACAGTTCAAGGACTAGGCGATACAAACAATCAAATGGAGGGAATTTTAAACTTTACAGTAGCGCTAATCCAATGTATTAAGGATTAACCACGGGATTATCATGGTTAACCCACATTTAAATGAAATTAGCGCTAAAATGTGTGTATGGTATCAAATTGTGCTTATCTTAACTTAACAATACTTATCCTTTAATTAATGAAGGATTAATTTGGTGGCGGAGATACCAGAGGTGCCAAATTAGGCAAACTTGCTATTTTTAGCAGTCTTAGCTAGAGTTTTCCCAAATTTAGTGGAGGAAATTGGGGAAAAATTAAATGTGCTCTATCTTGAGCATCAATCAGCCAAATTTTGAAAATGAATAATCATTTTTTACTGTATTGGATCTTCTGAAGCTAATGGTGTAGATTTCAAAATAATTTGGAGACTTCTAAATGCAAAAATTCTACAGGGAAGTTTCGCAGAGCCTAGGGGCACTAAGTGTTGGAGGCATAGCCAAGGGAGCCAGAAGTCATTCTGAGTGAATGAACAATGAATTTTGGATGATTGACATGTTATGAAGATAGTAAGACATGTTTCATGAGAATGTGAATACTTATACAGGTGTTTTTACCACAGGATAACTCAGGGAACCTCAAGGACACCAAAAGAAGAGATCATGCCCAAGGGACCCATGGTCCATTTCCAGTGATTGAATAGTCAATCTAGAGGTATTTGGAATTATGAGCCGATTGGTATAGTCTGCAAAACCAATGGAGTTGAGCTTCAACTTGTAAAATAATTTTACCATTTTAATCCCAGAGAGCCTAGTCCATTGATAGAGGCTCAAGGAGACATAGCCCAAGTGTTGAAGGTGAACTCCTTTATTATTTTGATGTTGTGAGTTGCTGGTTATTTTTCTGCAAATTATGTTTGATGTTCATGCTTTTAATCAACTTAAATAATTGTTAAATTTCTCACACATAAAGCACTTAAAAAACACATAAAATTGACACAAGAATTTTGTTCCACAATTAGATGTATGAGCACAATCCTTAAGTTGTTTAAATGGAATAGAGGGTGCTTGCACAAAAAAACAAGTCAGCCACCTATTTTAGACCATGTTGGTATCAGAGCTTAAAGACTACGTTGTAGCCTCTACAACACCCTCCAAAAAAAAACCCCACTTCAAATGTTTTTGGAGCCCCTTGAACTTAAAGAAAAACTAAGTAAAGAGTCCAGAAGGCTAAGTCGCAAAGTCGCAAAATTTCATTTTTTGGAAAACTGCGACTCTGCGACCTTGCGACCCTGCGACGTAAAGGTCGTAGGGTCGCAGGGTCGCAAGGTTGCAAAACTCAATTCTTTGGAAAATCGCGACCCCGTGACTTTGTGACCCCCGCGACCTACAGTTCGCAAGGTCGCAAGGTCATGAGGTCGCATATCTCCTGGATCACTCGAATTGCGACCTTGCGACTTCATTAAATGCCCGCACGTACGACCTTTTTATATAAAGGAGGTCGCTAGGTCACATTTTTCATATGCAGTGAGTAGAAAGAAATGCCTCTGACAGGTCGACTGGCACATGATATTCCCCAGTAAGTTGCCATTTTCCCTCCTGTTGTTTCCTTTTTAGTTATTCTTGCTAAATCCCTGCACCCTCAGCCTTTAAATTGTCAATTTGCCTCAGCCATTGTCTGCATTTCTTACTTAGGGTTTTTCTGATTCCTATTTTCTCTACATTTGCCCAAAATCATCACCATTTCTTGTCCAGGATCTCATGGCCACTTCCCTACTCCCAAAGCTAGCCCTTGAATCTCTCTGGACCCATTTAGCCTTGCATTTTTTCAGTTAAAGGGAAAACCTCTCCACGCCGCGCGTGCCCAAAACCCCCGGGCAAGCCCTAGCGTGACTTGCGACCCCGCGACCTAGTTGCAAGGTCGCAAGGTTGCATTCTCCCCATTTTTTGAAATTTGTGACCCAACGACCCAGCGACCCAGTCGCAAGGTTGCAAGGTCGCTTTCTCTCGGTTTCTAGAAATTTGCGACCCCGCAACCCAGCGACCCAGTCGCAAGGTCGCATTTTTATCCTTTTTCACAACCCGCGACCCTGCGACCTAGTCGCCAGGTCGCAAGGTTGTGCCTTGGCCAGTTCTTACAGCTTGCGACCCCGCGACCCGGTAGACCACTTTTTCAGTTTTTCCTGTGTCTCAGTGAAGTGATTGATAAAATTTAATTGTTTTTCCATTATCATGTCGTCTTTCTTATCGTGGGATTCTTTCATGAACATGACAGGTGAATTTGAAGCAGATTTGGAGTGTATACCTGTCCTCTCATATTCTAGCGATATGGGCCACCAACGTCTCGGAAGAAGGACAAGCACGTGGTAGTGGAAGATACAGAGACGGACATGCAAACATCCCCACCGCTGATATATAGAGATCCCCTTTGCACCTTTTCCAAAGGGGACAACATGTGATGGTACGAAGTGTACTAGGAGTTTTCCAAAACAGAATTCCCGGAAGACCTCCCTGATCGGGAGATATACTCAAATGTGAAAAGGTCCAAACTCCATCTCGCAGGTGCTCATCCGGCAATATTCCCATGCCCAGAGATGATGGATTGGATCATACAAAAAATAGATCCCAAGAAGTTCGTGATTAGAGATAGCGAAGGCAAGGCTTTTGCAATGCTAAAAGGCTTTGACGCCCATGTCTATTATTCTTTGCCAAAGCGGGAAGAAGATTTCACAGAAGATTGGGCCATTGCTCATGCAGTCCCTGTAGTCGACACTATAAGGCAATGGTGGGAGGAGCCCGAGAAGTTTAAGATCAAGAAATACCAGGAATACCCAGTGGCGAGCCTCAGGAAAGTGTACAAATTAGTGGCTGCCCTGCTGTGCAGATTGTACGGGCGGCCAGATGCCACTACCTTCAACGGCTCATGGGCGACTATCATGGAGTATTTCATAGTCTATGGCACCCGTTTCAACTGGGCAAACATATTGATGACCTCTATGCACAAAAATTTATCCTCAGCATTGGCTTCAGATGAAGGAATGTCTTCCGAATTTTATATGACCTCTTATCTATTGGATGTCGTCTGTGCGAGATTGCACTTTGAAGGATGGGCACATAACTGGGATCCCAAACAGATCCGTGCCATTAATCTACAAACCAAGGTGTTTTGGGAATCCCGGTATAAATCAGACATAGAGCTGATCTCCCAAGTATTCATCCTTGCTCTATACAGAAAACTGTTCAGCCAAGACGCTCCTTGCATGTCTTGGCGAGTGATGGAGATGCTCAGCAAAGTGGCGCATTCGTTCCCTTTCGCTGAATATACAATCATCCAAGTCTTTGGCTCATTCAGGGCACCACGTGCTCTGCCTCGTTTTGTTACAGACAAAGTGCTCATGTAGGAGGTCTGTTTTCAGATGTCATCAGGTTTCTCCAGGGTCTTGTCCAGAGGCAAGAAGAAGTCGTGGCCCGCTCTACCCCTCACGATAGGTGCATACACAGTTAAAGACTTCAGAGAGGTAGAGGCAGAGGGAGAAGAGATAAAAATTTATCACTTTAGGGCTTTAGAGTACCGAACATACGACCCAGAGAGGATAGTTCCTGAAAATTGCAAGAAAGCTAAATTCAAATGGAATTATCAGCATACAGAACGCCCAGAAGAGGATGAAAGGAGGAACTGGTACAACACAGATAGGCAATATGCCCCGGGGGCGGACCCTGGCCAGGAAGACCCGGATGACCTAACTTTGGAAGTAAGGGGTCGTGAATTAGGAGGTGCCTCATCCTCTATAGCTAAGAAGCCTCGGACTACTACAGGGAAAAGTACCTCTACCCAACATAAAGAAAGGGAGGCCAAAGCCCAGCAAGAGAGAGAAAATAAAATGAAAGAGGACGAGGGAGAAAGCGCAAGAAGAGAAGAGTTCCAAGGCGAGAACGGAAGAATAAGTAGGCGGGGAGGCCAAGGAAGGAGAAGAAGAAAAAAGAAGGGCGGCGGCGGCTAAGCGGGGAACTCAGAAAGAGGAGAGGCTAGACAAAGTGGAAGTTGGCGAAGGCCACGGCGGTGAGCGGAGAAGGAAGGCGAATTAGAAATAATTAGCGAAGTAGAGCTTAGACAAAGGAAAGAACAAAGAAAAGGAGAGGCTAGTGAGAACGGGGATAAAGAGGAGGAAAGAGGAAAAGAAAAAGAAAAAGAGAGGATGAAATCTTGGAGGATATGGGGGTGTCTCCCCTTGACGTACCCTGCAGGCGGTACACGAACCTCGCTCACGGTGTCAATTCCCCCCGAGCAGAGAAGTCTTCGACCTCCCTAGCTCACATTTGATCAGTTCTCTTTCAAAATTCGGCGAAAGAAAGAAGGACCTAGCGCAATCCCAGTGTTGCATCCACGATCGCAATAGGAAGAAGAATGTAGTCCTTGACACCGAGGACCCAACCCGTGATAGCACATCGGTGGCACCGCTTTATTTGTGTACGGAAGAAAATGTAACTACGAATGAGTAGAGAGATCATTTCTACAAAATGAATTACAAGAAGCGGAACAACGAGTAAAAGAAGCGAACGAGGAAAGGGCGACGTGAGAGAGGAGGTTCAGCAACTCCAAGAAAGAACTCCTCTGTCAATGAAGTTCCACTGCCATTTGAAGGAGTTTGACATTAGAGGTGACCATGAGGCAAGTTTACGGGGAGATGTTCACCATAAAACAAATAGTTTCCCCATTGGTAAGAGTGCAAATGGAGACTGAAAAGCGAAGCACGAGCGGCCTAAAGAAGGCCTTCGAAGTTTGCCTTAGGCCGGATGATGGACTAGGCAGCACGGTATCCCGAAGGGCTCTGAGCATGTGCCAAAGAAAATTTGGATTTTACTTCAAGATGCCAAAGTCCAAATCCGAATGAAGATGCACAGTCCAGGGTAGTTATCCAAGGATTTGGACATGTGTACGCCTATGAACACCTAATCGGTGGCATCGACTCGTGCACACACCACATTCCTTCGTTGGGAGCCTTTGGACGGGCAAAAACATGGGATCGGTTAGATCAAGAGGTCAATCGTTGCGGCCCATTAGGCAAGGCGATGTCACTCCCTCGTCTTGCGGCATCACGAGAAAACCTGGAGCCGGTTTCTTGGCCGCGCCGGTATGGATTTACACAGCTACTTCTCCTTTTAAAACAGATCTCACAAAGAAAACTCTAGTTCCAAATGCTTTGGAGTGCACGCATTGCTTGAAAGAGGAGGTCCCTCTTGTTTCTCCATAACGACAAAGTATCGGACCTAGCAGACTTTTCAAGGAAAGCGGATTAATGCCCCTAACCTCTCAATTGCGCACCCACCTTCATAACTCGGTCGCCGGTAGGTCGCATGTCGCAACGCCGATGGGTTGCAAGTCGCACCCACCGGCCCGGTCACAAGTCGCAATTTTTACTCCCGGGTCGCGGGGAAACTCAGCGCGGGCAGGCGAAAATTAGGGAGCCCAAAGGGCAAGTTCGATCTATAAAAACCCCTCCGGAAAATGTAAGGATCTTATTTTTTTTGGACTCAAGAGCTATATAGCATTGTATTGAAAGACAACATTATTTTTGCATATGAATACAAATGCAGTGAAACTCCTTTTGGACTTGATGTGTTTTGTTGAGCGAACACTATGAGTATTTCTATACGGTTCAAAACATCTTTTGATTAATGAAACTGCACTCTCCTAATGGCATCATTCATGCATTATGGTTTCTTGTATTTGTGTTAATGATGTTCGGACTGATTGCTTGCTTAATGGATGTTAATGACTTTGTTTATTAGCATTTCTTTTTATCTTTCATGAAGTAAACGGGCATCTATACATAAAGCCCCATTTTCTTTTGTGTTGAGAATATCCTACAAGCATAACCCCAAAGATGTGTTGTGCCTCCTTCGCGTGTATTCTTTATTATTTCTCTTGCTACACATAGTGTTATATACATGTTTAATGCATCGACCATGTATCTTGTATCATGTGAGTAAGTGTGTGTCCATGATTCGGTGAAAATTCTTTTGAGACCAAGAGAAGGTGATTTAATCGGTAGCCGGACCCACACCTCGGAGCAAGGATCATATGTTCGAACGGTTCAGGAATCTTGTGGGACTTTCTGCAGGAGATCCCCCTCTTGTTGGCCGGACAATTTTTCCCATCAACAGGTTCATTGTTTCTTGTGTTTCTTTGTGCAAAGAGGGTTGTCTGTTAAGGTGAAAATACTGACCAGGTTTAAGCTCCGGAGAGCAGAAGGAAAGCTTGTTGGTATAACTTGCCAAATAAGAACAAGGAGAAAGAGGTTAGGGTTACTACAAGCCCCACATCAAGTTTCATATTCAGAAATTATTGAGGCTTTGAAGAGCATACCTCAAGGAGAAAATTATACAAGTCTCACAAGGGGAAAGGTAAAAATAATGGTGTTTCATCACCATCTTCCACCTAAAATTCTTTGTTTTCTACAGATTTGATGGAAATTTGTTGATGTAGAAATTCCTTCCAAGATGGAAGAGGGACACATTTTTTTTTTCTGTCCACATGATGTGGGAGAGGATCAATCAATATCTTATGTTGAGGAGAAGGAAGAAGAAGACACAAGGGTTCAAGAGGACACCTTGAGAATCCGGAAGGAGTATGAAGCCATCTTTGTGTCTTAATCAAAAGATGAGACAAATGGTGACCATGTATATGCTTCTTACCTGTATTTACATATTGATGAAAAATCTTTTTCAACCTTTGAAAGAAACATCAAAGGTATTGGGTCCAAAATATTCGAAAATATGGGATACCAAGAAGGCTTGGGTCTTGGAGCAAATAAGCAAGGCATCAAGAACACAATAGAGGCGAAAGAAAGGCCTAATCATGAAATTTTGAGGTACATTTTGCACCGAGAAGAATGGTATTCGATGACGGTGATGATTGGGTATCATGTACCTCTTGTCATAAAATAGGACATGAAAGCGGTCGGTGTGGGACTTTGCATCAGGAAGCATGCCTATTTGGTTCTATGGAAAGGTGCCATTGAAGTGGATTGGTAGAAAATGGCTCGATTTCTTGACCAAATGAGGCATTTTTTTTTTTTTTACATAGATGTGAATTTCAGCCTTATGTATGCATGAATTTCTGTTAAAATTTTGACAAATTTCAGCATATCATCACAACTCTTATGATGCAAGTTTGCATGTGAATGTTGTTCGGTTGAAGGCATTTCTATTTGTTGAAAATTTTTGCCAAGATGGTGTAAAAGATGGGTATGTCACTCATTTATGTTGTAGCAATTTATCATTTAGTTCAACTCTTATGATTACCCATATTTTTTGGTTTTACGTACTTGTTTTTACTTGAAAGAGAGAGTTGAAAAGTGTACATGCATGAGATTTTGTATGTGTAAATAGAGAGCTTGTGTTAGGTTGATTGTAAATAGATACATGCATGAGTGTTGTCAATATCTATCATATCTTTATTGACTTCTGTGGGATACATGCTTTACATTTCATATTGATTTATGTCGATTGTGTTATAAATTTCATGACGACTTATGTTTTTGATGTCAAATGTTGTTTTTCGACTATGTTTGTCAATTATGTTGATCGACTTATGTTTTAGTCGATGGTGTTTGTCGATTGTGAGCCGATTTGGATGCACCAATGTGCATAAAGATCACCATGTACTTGATGTTACATGAGGCGACAGTCATTTCTTTGAAGGAGAAAAAAAGATGTGGTCGTTATTTCAATTCTTGCATAATGTTTCCCTTTCAAGATTGATTGTGTGTTATTGAGACAAGATGTCGTAGCAAGTTTGAGATCCATTCAGTGAGAAGTTGACGAGATGCAAAGTGTCTTGCAACCATCGCAGAACAAGCTGGTATTTTGTGTTGAAGCCAAGATTTCACTCATATTGCAAGCTTAATTTGGATAAGAGGATTTCCAAGAAGAAGCTTATATGCATTTCGTACAAGAGGACTTGATTCTCGGTGGGAAGGTTAACGGTGGTATCAAAGCCTAAAATTAGCTAAACATTAAAATTTCTCAAAATTGTTGAGGAACTAAACAATCAGATAGATTTTGTCGCCGGGAGTTTGTTTAAGAGTCGTTTCATCAAAATCGAGTTCGTATGGCCCCGGAATTATAGTATGTTGTTCGCTTTTCGAAACAGGGAAAAAATGGGCAGAGCGGGTACAAGGATGATGTGGCATCCTAGACAGTGCATGAGGAAATTTCTCCAACAACAGCCAATGACATCGCACCAAGTGGCACCTTCATATTCGCAAATGTAGATTATGAGGGAAATTTTATCCTATCCTAAGTCTAAAACGAATTATATGTCATTGGTGTAATTTTATATTATTGGCATTTTTTTATTTAGGGCCAATGAGGGCAGGACACATGGCATAGCCTAGGGCTGCCACATACCCTCACTATAAGGCATTGAATGTTGGAAGGTTTGAATTATGAAGTTCAAGTCTGAATGGTTACATTGGGTGCATAATCGATTTTCACAAAGTTTAAACTATGGGTTGCATATACGTTGGTTGATGTATATATATATATATATATATATATATATATATATATATTAACCCATTGTTCTAAACCCTTACCACTCAGCGGATTTAAACCATATTTGGAGGAGCTACTAACTAACCAGCGGAGGTAACTTCGGATGGCGGGGTTGACAAATTCGAGAGAGATATCTAAAGTTAGCAGAGAAAAATTTGTATGGCGGAGTGGGGGTCGAACCCATGACCTTCCACCTGCTAGCCTCATGACCTACCAGTCTGCCCATCAAGTGGTTCTTAACCACAAAGGACACCACTTGTATTTGAAGCTTATAGCGCCAATATGCGGGGGTTCGGAGGGGACCATCCCCACGGGCCAACCCCCTCCCCATATGGCCACAGTTCAAGGACCAGGCGCTACAAACAATCAAACGACAGGAATTTTAAAATTTACATTAACACTAATCCAATGTATTAAGGATTAACGATGGGATTATCGTGGTTAAGCCACGTTTAAACGAAATTAGTGCTAAAATGTGCTTATGGTATTTAACGATTAGCATGCCAGGTAAAGACACGCTTATCATTTAATTAATGTAGGATTGTTCGGCCCGAAACCCGGAAGGAGCGTCGGGTGGGCGGACTTGCTATTTTTTTAGTAGTCTTAATTAGAGTTTTCCCAAATTTCTTTGAAGTGGGAAAAATTAATATTATCTTCCAGGCATCCTCAGGCAAAATTTCGAAAATGAATAGTCATTTCTTATGTTAGATCTTCGAATCAATGGTGTAACCTTCAAACATTTGTGAATTCTATGTGAAAATTCTACGGGAAGTTTCATGGAGCCTAGGGCCCCCAAGTGTTGGAGGCATAGCCGGGGAAGCCAAGAGTCTGTTCTGGTGAATGAAAAATGCATTTTGGATGATTGACATGTTTTGGAGATAGTGAGATAGGTGTCAGGGAGAAGATCAGACTTCTAAAAATGTTTTTGCCACGGATAGCTGGGGGAAGCTCAAGGCCACGGCCGAAGAGATCATGCCAAAGGAAGCCATGGTCCATTTTCGGTGATTGAGCAGTCAATCTAGGATTATTTTTGGCATTATGAGCCCATTGGGTATAGTTTGTAAAACCAATGGATTTTAACATCAAATTAAAATAATTTTACCCCAATCCCCGAGGAGAGCCTAGTCTATTGATGGAGGCTCAAGGAGACTATAGCCCAAGTGTTAGGGGTGAACTCCTTTATTATTTTTCTATTGTGAGTTTAAGTTATTTTTAAATTATTTTTGTTGTTCATGCTTTAATACGCTTAAATAATTGCTAAATTTCTCACATAAATCCTTAAAACACATAAACTTGACACGAAATTTTGTTGCACAATTCGATGTATGAGCTTAGATCCTTAAGTTGTTTAAATGGAATATAAGGTTCTTGCACAACAAAAACGATTGACCACCTATTTCGGATCGGTGAACGGGGAAGATAGAGAACAAAGAAAAAAGGAGTGAAAAGGGAGAGGAATGGGTCAAAGGGAGAGAAAGTCTTATAAACACGAGTGCATTCTACACACTTTTAGCCAAAAAGCAAGAGAGAATTAATCACACTTTAACCATACTTTAACAAAAAAGGAAAAAATTAATGCGTATTCTATAGAGGCTTCGATAATGATGAATAAATATAGGACCCAATTTGTATGTCTTAAATGGGGAAGGTTAAGCAAAAAAAAAATATGGAGAAGCATTCAAAGAGAAACCTCGGGATAAATGGGTATGTTGTTTATTTAATTTAACACAAGAACAAAAAAATGTGGAATGGTTCTTCAGTCTGCAGAGATAATACGAGATAATAAATTCATTAGTCATCGTACTCTGGAAAATAGTGTATGGCGGAATTTATACAAAGTAAATACAAATCTAGAACAATCATAAAGTTCATTTTTCCCATAGTAACATGATGGCCAACGAAATAGATATATACCAAACTCAGGTACACCATAATGTTGCAACAATCGACACAAAAGGAAACGAAGAACTATGAAATTATGAGTTGCGCTAGAGAAACTAAGTTAATGATTAAACTATACAATAGAGTTACACCCAATTTCATATCAATAGAAAAATATCTATATATAGTTGAGTTACACCTAGTGATATTAAAAACCCTCGAACACTTATAAATTCGTGGGTTACCAAAATGAAATTAGAATAAGGAGTCTACGAATGGACCCAAAAAAGAAAATTAATGATAGCGGAGGGTGACTTAGTGCCTCCATATCAAAAACATTCATTGATTGATTGAAAGCTGGAATGTCATAGCTTCAACACACCTCACTAATCGACGTGCTGCAAGAGTGGAATAACGACACCGTAATACACCCATAGGCGGAAGATGAGCACCCGAAACAAAGGAAAATAATTTGCTAGTAGTAAGGACCTACTTCAAACCAAAAAGCATACTTGCAGAGATATACAAGAAGGAGATTAGCTCATATGAATGGCTATTCGAAATTGGGGAAAATAAATAACCGTTAAGTTGTGGATGAATACAAAAGTTACTTGTATTAAATAAGGCAAACGGGAGATAGGTGGGAACCCGCCCTAACAACAACATTGGTGTATTAAAAAAGGAAAAAGGGGGATAGGTGGGAACCTGCCCTAACTAAAAAATTGGTGAGGGAATTCAGTAACGTCATTCAGAAATAATTAAAAATGTCTTGGAAAAAAATAAACAAACTACTAGCTCTACAGGGAGAAGGCCTTCCAAGGAATACGACATTGCCTGAAAAGATAGGAAAATGAATAAAATTGCAACTGTGATAAATGACCTAAGTAGGAAGGAATGCATTTTAGGATTCATCTCTGAGAATCACCACCCATTTTTCTAAAGAGGTTAATGAATGAATGAATGAATGATATTTTTAATGTCACGAGACTAAAAATAGTCTGTGGGACCATAACTTCCTTGTTTTTGCCTTAACGAATTCAATCTTTTCTTACTCAAATTGATGATGATATGACCCAACCTTATAACGGTTCCATCGGTAAGAAAAGACAATGCCATGGAATTGATGCTAACATACTATGGTAATTGTCCACGATGTCTCTGAAAGTGTGCATTCCCAAATGAAATGTTTTTGATTCCACTTGTCTGAGAAGTGAAAAAGTACATACCTTTCTTCCCAAGCTTCTTTAGGTCTCTTCCACCATCATTTCACCATAGGGAAGTTGATGTGAGTTAGTTCTTAATTGAGCTATAGGAACATTTTTCCCTCGATGGAATACTAGCTTAATGTATTCTTTTTGTTGGAGATCTGCAAGTGGGGGTTGAATCCTTCGAACATAACACTTCTTCTTTCTACCCAACTCTTTTCCCCATCACCCTTACGGAACTTCTTAACACAAAATTCTTTAATTCCTTGCTATTTGTAAGGACATGTATTCAAGTAAATATTCCATTTTTGCATCCATTTGTTGTTTTGTCTCATCCATGATTTATTTCTTTCACTCATACCTTCATTGAAGATAACTTTTTAGCCATCTACCTTCTCCCATTTTGCTCCATTCTCTTTAGGTACCTTATAAGATGCACCATGAAATTGCTTCAGTAAGGCGTTGCCCTATTTCCAATCAACATTATCTCATACGAACCGAAATTTTTATTTGAACTTGCTCATGATCAAGCGTTTTGAATTTTTTCAATTTGTTCCATTTTTGAAACGAGAGATGTTGCCTAACCCATAATTCACATATATAATATCCTTTGGACAAACTAGGGAGTCCAAAAAGTAATTTAATCGTGTTCCCGATCATAACTACGACTCTCTACATCTGTTTTGAAGTGCATATAATGCTTTCCACCCTCCTAAATTCTTTTCTTTCTGCAATCCTCCCAATTAAGCTGTTGTTGAAATTGATCCCGAGGTACTTGTATTCATTTACTTCTTCAAAGAATGTTGTCTTCAAAGAAAGCATTAACGATGGCTTTGCTTCCTTTTTATTAGAGAAAATCATTATCTTGGTCTTCTTGGTATTTACTTGCATCACCGCTTTACAAAAATGCTCGAGGGCATATAGGTGCATACGCAATCCATGGCTGATTTAACTACCGACGCAAGATCATCGGCATATGAAGAAGCTTTATCTAAACTCCCCAATCGAACACCCTCCCCACCTTACCAAATTTAGCCACTCTTCCGAGTTTGTCAATATATAAACCAAAAAGGGTAGGGGATAAGGGAGCAACCTTTCTTGACTACGATGTCACTTCTAAAACTTTAAAATGCCTGCGAAGTTCTAATCTTGACTTTCACCTCTTCATAAAGCCTATGGACAACGACTCTATATTGTAAAGGAATTTCAGGATTTTCCATTCCCTACACACAACTTATCTCTAGGGACCGTGTCAAATGCCTTTTGGAGAGTCAACAAAGCGGTAGAATGCTTCTTCTTTTCTCCCCTAAACCTTTTCAACGGTGTGTGTCTCGGCCATGATACCATGATCTACGTAGAATGCTTACATTCTTTACTTGCCCTTTTGCCCTCTTTTATTTTACTCCTTGTCACCAGTTCTATTTTCTACCATTTTAAGCATTGAAAATAGAGGATTGATCATAATGGTTCTATATTTGGAAGGATTATTAATGTCTCCACTTTTAGAAAGGGGATTTGTTAGACTAGTCCAATCCCTTAGAAACCCTTGCTTAATGACATTGTTGAATATTTCCATGATGTAGGGTGCCAAAATCTTCATTCCCCACTTTAGATATTTTGCTTGAAGCTCAACCAAATCCCTTGGCTTCCCCGCTTTCACCTATTTAATTCGTGCCTCCACCTCCTATACTGTGAAAAGCTTTGTAGATGTGTTGATCCCGGGAGGAGGCTCAACCTCTACTTCCCTTTCATAGAGTTTCCTTGCATAGTCAAACCACTCATTGGCTGTAATATTATTTTCAATTTGCTTCTTCCTTGGTTGAAGTGCTGCCAAAAAAAAGTTTTGGAGTTGTTCTTGCCTAGATATATCGGCTCTTCCCGCCCGCTTTGCATGAACTCATATTTTTCTTTTTTTAAAATCTACTTACATAACTTTACATTCATCTTCCCCTCTCCTTCCTTTTTTCAAAGTTCTCCTTGCCATTTGCATTCATCATTCAAGACCATGCATTCACGAGGAAAACAATTTGATTCGATTTCCTATTTTTTGATCTTTTGAACTTCTCAAATTACTGCAGTTATATGTTATTAACTCATGAAATTTGTGAGGCTTTGGGGACCAATTTTCTCCTCTGAATTTATCTCCTCAACATTGTTTTGAAGATAAGGTACAATTTGCTTGTGTTAGAAGAATTTTGCCCCTTGATGCCGGTTGTTGAGCTTGATAGGTTTCCTCCTATTATGTATTTCTTCTAACCGGGATAAATTTATATAAATTGGGTTATGATCTGATTTTAAATCAAAAATATGTTTTCCAATCTTAACTTCGGCCTATTCTTTCTATTAGGCTTTGCGACCCAATAACATAGTCAACTACACTTGCCCCATTGTGTATGTTGCAAGTGAAGTTCCTGGACTTTTTCCATCTCTCTAGAACATTGCAGATAATTAAATTGAAAGCACCACACAACGTAAGCAACTCCTCTCCAAAATGATTACTAACTTTGTCATCTCACCCATCGAGAATTCTCTTCTTCAACGAGCTAGATAGGATTGTGATCCTCTTTGCAGAAAATAATAATAGCTTGTTGATTTGTTGTTTTAGCATTGAAATCTCCCACTAAAATAACTTCTCTCTATTGAAAATATGCGGCAATATCTTGCTTTAAAGCTGCATACGGATCTTTGCTGTCCAATCCCTTATTTTTGTAAGTTTTTGATACTTGGGTGCAAAATAACATGCTACAATTCTTATGTCGTTCTTATTCTGTTATGTTGAACCATAAATATTGCTTATTTGAATCTTCTTTCACTAACTTGAATGCTGTGACCTTCTTTTTCTTTCACTAAGACAGTAGGTATTCCTCTGGTACCCTTTGCCATTTACTGTTTGCCTTGTTTTAAACATTAACTTCAAATAGCCATCAAACATAGGAGTTTTGCAACCATCATGTTCATGAGTTTCTACGAGACAAATTATGTCTCCACCTTCGCAATAGGCCCTATCCAGGTCCCCTCCTCCAAGGGTAGCCTCTATAGTTCCAACAAACTAGACTAAGGTAAACCTGGGTAGGATTTGGTTGCTACGCGGTTTGGCACACAAGACTCGGGTGAGTCTTCATCCCTTTTCATCCATGTTGATCTGTTGTTTTCCTCCCTATTATAGACTTACTTGCTTTTTGTTCATTGTCAACACAACATATTGTTTTTCCATGAGGCCCGACATTGCAATAGCAGCTCTACCATTGTACAACTATGTCTTTTCCCTTCGTTTCGGCTTTACTCTAACTTTCTCCACTTCTCCTCTTCTCCTCTTAATGAGAAAAGTAAAAACCTTTGAGTAGTAAAAGTTGTTATTTACCATTTACCCGTTAACGGAACCGAAGTCAACCTTTGGCATGAATATAAGTTTTTACCCCTGGCGTGCTTTTGTATCATTCGGTAGTGTGAAACGATAGAGATAAGGTTAAAAGTGAAGGCCAACGAACATACTCATCATGTAAGAAGGGTTAAGTAGGTTAATAATCAAGTGAACAAAAAAGAAAGCGGGAACCTCTTAATAAGTATGTCATAACTATGCCAAAATAGGTGAAGTCTTACTGTAACCCCAAAAACACATCGGGAAGAGATATCTTGGATTCTAGAGTGACTTCCTCTCGTTATGACGGTCGCCAACGTAGAGGGTTACGGAGATCATAGCCGTACAATGGAAATTTGGACCACCCGATGTCGGTAGCGGCGGCTAATGCGTCCGAATGTGGCAGAAACGGAAAATGTTTGGAAGATGCAGCCGTGGCCATAACCGTTGATCTGCCTCCTCCGTCTTGGTAAGAACGTGCCCAAGGCTCTCGGTACACATGATGAGGCGTCAACGTGGCCACGGAGGGTCTTGAAGTCGGTGGTCCGGTATGGTAGGCGGTGGAATGTTAAGTGGAGCGAGCAATGCGGACCAAATAAAATTGACAACAATATGGTATGGTCGACGGAATGTTTTCGAGGTGGTCGGACGATTAAGCAATACATTCGATACGACATAGTTACTTAAAAAAAATTAAATGTATTAACACGGTATATTACTTTAGTAGAAGGGGGTTAATGCCACGTTACGTCAAAATATTTAAATCGCGATGTTGTGATAATACATGCTATACATCTTGTATTGAAAGACCATGACAATCTATAAAAGTTCGGTCGGTATTATAAATTCATTACCATTGTGTGAGTACGAAGAAGGTGCGCCCTCTTTACCTTGTGATCATGAAACTTTCCAATAATCACAAACGTAGTGTACAAGAATATGTTATTAGTAGACAAAAAGATCATGTACAGAACCTAGCTACTCGGAGAAATAACAATAGTTCTCTTTGAACATCGTATAATAATATTCGAGGGGAGGGAATTAATAATGTGCGACAACGAATATTAAAGTATAATGCTAGGAAAACATGTGACATGTCGTCATAGATATAATATGAGGACTGAACAAATTCATATGCCTAGCCTAACCATTAAGCCTTGCAACGTTAACTTAATATCATGGAGAAACATCTTGAGGGACCTAGAGTCATGAAGCATATAGCTCCCAAAGTTGGATAGAATGGTGAAACAAAATTATATATTGTTCAGAAAAATATATATACATAAACAAATTGAGGCTGTGATAAAACCAACTACTTTCTGAAGTACCATGTGGGTAAAAGATAGGCACTTTTTTGTGAGGGAAAAAACAAATTTCTAGGAATCGAGGGATGTGACAATAGTCAATATTGTAATAGTTTAGTTTGTCACAATTATTTATTTTTTATGCCGAGGGTGTAGAGAAGCTCATTTTGTCCAATTTGGTTTCTGTTATGAGGAATTTACTTTTTTGCAAATGATTGTAGAAGAAATGAACATAATCATAACAAATTTATCCAAATTCGACACAAGCAAAAGACAAATATGTGACAACGGTAAATAAATAATTTTCAATATGTTATTCGCATAAGTTAAGCTACAATGACCACTAAGAACTTCTTCTATGCTACTACCTTGTGGCATTTCTTTAGCAACATGTGGTGCAATTTCTAGTATATATTTTAATAAAATTTTGTTATTAGTCCTGGTAGAAGATGACTCTAGCATTTGATTTGTGTATTGATCACTATTAATTTAGTATTTCATTTGTGTATTGATCACTATTAATTTAGTATTGACCAATATAATCTAGGAAAAATAAATATTTATTTTCCACTACTATTAAAAAAATCATTTTTCAAACATTTAATTGGAACATAATTAGGTCTTATTTCAATCTTTTATTATAATATTATTTAGATAACTACATCACATTGACCAATATATATTATATTTTTTAATACAATTTTTCCTAAAACATTATTTATTTGCCTGTTAAATACAATGCGGTTGCATTAAAATAATTACTTGTATTACCAATAATTCGAGTTGTCTATTTTTTGGGAAATTTTTTTGGGTGAGATATTAGGTCTAATTTCTTTAAAATCCTGAGAAATTTATTGAAATCCTAAACTTGATAAGTGTCGATATTACAATAGAAATGTTGGAGACGAAAAATAAAATAAAATAACAATCACAGCTGGCTAATCTAAGGGTTGACATGTTTAGCACGAACGAAGCTATGTCCTGGGTAGAAGACGCCCAGATTGATTCTTGTATAAATATTTTCTTCAAATGTTTTCATAGCCTTGGATGGCAAACAAACGGGAACTGCGATTCATGCAGTCGTTCTTGGAGGGCCTCATCAAATAGGAAAGGGTTAGATGCCCAGAAGTGACGACACATATATCTTGCTTTTCCCCCACCAATCGGCATTTTGCACACTTCATGATATTGGAAATATCACGAAAATGATGTAACAACAGCGTGGTGGGGTGAGTGAACGCCCATTCACCTCTGCCAAATCAACTATAGATGCTTTTATATTCTTCGTTCACCCTTTTCTTGCCTTCGTTAATCAGTCTATGAAAGACAATGGTAACACTCACATCTCCCTCCATAGTACCTAATTGAGAGAACGCGGTCGAAATCGAGAAACGGGCATTCGGGGAAAACAATAATACCGAGTCTTGAGTCGGTACAGGGATATTGAAACCTTTACTCTTGATTACTTACAAGCTTAACCCGCTATTACGCCGAATGTGGTGCGGTTCTTCACTTCCTTTGCCTGTTTGTTTTTAAAGCTCCAATTTCTTACGGACCAAAAAATAGAGGAACGATTTTGAACTCATTTCCTCTTGCACACACTGCTAGCTGTGATTTTCGATATTTGTCTACAAATCCGCCTATAAACGGTGGAGACTAGGGGATTTCACGATAGAAATTGCGCTGCGGGTCGAAGGATTTCTCTATTCCAAACGGGGGAGGAACGAGTAGGTGTTCTTGCTCCTACGGCTAATTGACTCGAGCCATCACAAGCCCAGGTGATTCCAACGCCATCGGTGACACAATAGGTGAAATGCAAACCTAATATGAAGCCTCCACATTTTAGACGCGTTACCTGTAAAAAGTTTTGCTGCTAAAGTTCATATCATAGTTACTAAATTCAAATTTGAGTTGGAATTAAATTCTATACTATATAAAATTTAATACTGAGGAAATTCAAGAATATACATTAAGATTAACATTTTTTTTTTTTTTTTTTTTTTCAAAATTTAAAAAATTTGAACCAGAATAATTATTAAAATTATTAAAAAATATATCATTAAATCTTTCTCTTATACTAATTTCCAACATTCAACTTGTATGAACTGCAAAATACATTAAATAATATTGTAAAATTTCAAAAAATATAAGTAAAATCTAATAACATAAATAAGAAACTTGAAATATATGAAGTTTAACATAGAGAATAAGAAGTTGGATATTAAAAGCAAGTTGAAAGTAATCTCTACATATCAAAAAATTTATGCTCTATAGAATCCAAATTTATTTAACAAAAACTGTGTAGATTATCCTTAATGCACATAATAGAAATTGAAACTCTAGTTAAATTGTACACCATTGATCATCTCTATTGCAAAACAGGTAATAGCTATGGTAATTGCTATCATAAAAAAATGAGAAAAATGAAAAAACTAGTTTTAAAATTTTTATTTTTTAAAATATAAAAACTTTATCTTTCTATACAATATTTTAATAAAAAAACTTATATTTTTAATAATAAACTTATATTTTTAATAAGTAACCTATTTTTTTTTTTTTGTAAATCTGTCTACTTCTATATTAGTACAAAAATAAATTACAAGAAGTGAGGCCTCACGAACGGAAACCCGGAGAGAGCATACTTATCATACAGACCATAATGGAAGCCAGTAGGCGAGATAAACTTTAAAGACCCGGGACCTTGTCCTACGCCGAAACGGTGATCTTGGCTTAAATGATGATTGGAGTGCAAGACTCGTTACAACAAGTGTGACCAAAACAGACATAATCCGGGGAAAAAATTACGGACATATAGAAGGATGCGCGCGCGTGTGTCTTGCGCACGAAAGCATGGATAGCCGGTGCAGGGAGCTACTAATCGACTACGGAGAATTACATTAAAAGGCCGACAAAAGCATGAAAAAGAAGGGCGAAGAACCCCATACAGGTACACGAAAACAAAAGCTGAAGAGCGAGGAACCGATGGCGTCGTTGGAGGGCGGCGCTTCTTCCTGTGAGCAAGCATGGTGAGTTCGGCATGCGAGAGGGTGAAGGAGCATGACTCGAAGCGCGCTGCAGCTGGCTGGCTGGGCTGGTGAGAGGGCAATACCTGCTTTGCGGACAGACCGACTCTGTGGGCAAAACGATATTCCTTCCTTGAAATCCGAACAATGGGTGGGAGCGAGCGTAACCGGTACATCGGGTTAATCTGAATTTGATGGAAGACCGAAGCAATGAAATCATGGCGGTTGAACGGGGATAATTGAAGCGAGCCGAATCGGTGCTCGGTGGAGGTAAGCGGGCCCAGGCCGCCGAGGTAGAGAAAGCCGTGCCCGCCCTCGACCTCGTCTTGGAAACCACCGAACGACCAACCTCGGTATCCGAAGATTCGACGAGGTGGCGGAGGAAAATGCGAGGTGGTGTAATGTGCTTCCCTTTGGGAACTCTCTTACGCTCGACATTAGGAGCCCTCCAGGCAGGCACATATTGAGAATGAAAGGGTAAAATTTGTCCAAGCAATCGAGAAAGGAAAGGAGCGCAAGCTACGAGACGTAAAAAACCAATGGACGGACTGTGGAAGTTGCGAGAACCTACCACAAAGACGTGAAGACCCTCACTTGACTCGAAGCAATGACCTAAACGACACCTCTTGCCATTGCGGAAGATGCCGCAACCAAAGGTCGAAACTGACACGAGCAAGCCGGAATTCAACGGAGGGACAAACATGCCCAGATGCATAGGCGCCATTGCAATGTAATGGTCGAAAAACGAGCGGTGCCGTCGCGGCTTAATGCTTGTATACTGTCATATTTGAGGTGAGCTCGGAGCGCGTAGGGGTGGCGGTGGTGGTAGACCACGTGCCCACCTGCCCCCTTGTCAGCAGATCATAATGCGACTCGTACACCCGCATCCGGGATTAATAAGTAACCTATTATTAGTTAACTATAATATAATTTTTTTAATCTTTTTAATATAAAAATTATTGGTTTTAATTCTTATTATTGGTTTTAATTCTTAATTTTATAATAAGAAACTTCTCAGAATTTTAATATATAATTTCAAAAACTACGATTTTCTATTCTTATTTTTTTTAATAATTTTTTTTCCCAAATTTTTAATATAAAATTTCTAGGAAAAACCTACTTCTCATTATATTTTTTAATTAAAAACTATTCCAAATTTGTAATATAAAATTTCTAGAAAGCTCCTGCTTTTCCTTCATTTTAATATACTGTTTTTCTTCATTTTTAATATAAAACTCATGGTCCTGGAAAATAAAATAATCCGTATGGTATCAAGATCATGCAGATCCAATCGTGCAGGCGAATTTTCGTTTTTTCGCCCCGTACCAGCGAACAGTAACCAGGGTTCATACCATGTAACAATGCAGAGTTCGAGTTCGAGTTCGATTAATTTAGATAAGATTCTGAAAAAATTCAACTCTCTCAAATTTAATATTGTAAAAAAATATAAGAATATACATATAAATGTTGAAGAAATTAAAATTAAAAAAATAATTATAAATTTATCAAAATTAAAATGGGAAATTTTCTATTAATTTACATAAGATTCTGAAAAAGTTTAACTCTCTCAAATTTAATATTGAAATAATAATAATAATAATAATAAGAATATGCATATAAATGTTGAAGAAATTAAGATTTAAAAAATAATTATAAATTTATCAAAATTAAAATAGGAAAAGAAATTATGAATTATTTGATATAAATCTCCTTGGAAAATCACATGAGAATTTTAGGAACATTTGTTCCTAAAATTCTCATGTGATTTTCCCGGAAGATTTATATCTAATATGTTATGGATCACAGAAGCTTGCACTTTCAAAAATTATAAATTCTTTAGGGTCTAAAATGGTCCAAAATAATGAGAAATTTAATATATTAAATTAATTAATATTATAAAATAATAAAAATGTGAAAAATAAAATTTAATAATATTAATAACAAAATTTCAAAACTAAAATTCAATAGAAAGAATAAAATTGTCTTAAAAATAAATTTCAAAATAATCTTCATATAATAAAGGGTATATTTCAAATATTAAATAATTTTTTAAGAAAGAAAAAAACACTAATTATAGATTAAAAAATATCAAAATCATCTACAAACATTAAAACCATCTAATTATCAAATTTAAATATATTTTATTATATTAAAAATGGCTTTAAAAAAATTAAACACCATACTCACTATTTCTCAGTGAACAAAAAGTGGTAATTGCAATCTTCCCAAAATAAAAATTTCCAAAAAAAAGTTTTACATCAAATTTAGTAACTATGGTCCATACTCTGTAAACAATGATCAACACTAGTGAACTTGCAATTATGGATTGTTATTAAATATATAAATTATTTATGGAGTTATTTTTATTACAGATTTTAAGAATATTTCAAAATTTAAAAAATTCAACATTTTAAAAATATTTCAAAACTTAACAAGATTATATATATATATATATATATATATATATATATATATATATATATCACAAAAATACTAAAGAGTTTCGGAATAAATTCACATATACAAACCTTACAGAGAAGAAGTGGAGAGTTTCTGAGAGGATCCGTTGCTTGATCGTTATTTATAAACTCAGAGCACGAGAATTGAGTGGACAGAGATCTCCCAATTCTTCGAGGAAACATCTGCGTCGGCCTCGATAAGAAGAACCCCTTCACCAGTACAGTCAATTATAAGCTTACCTTTCTTGCCATTTCTTATTCTGCCAGCAAATGGATAGTAGTCCACCAGAATCTTGGCCAGAGCCTCTCCAATAACTTCGACTGGATCCTCATAATTCTTGCCATTGCCATTACGATTCATGGAAATGTCACGGCGTACTGGTGGATAAAACATAAGCGCATCGACATAAACCTAGATGAAAATGAATCGTCCAAGTTGCTAAGATAAAGAGGGTGGCTGGGAGTTGGCCGGTTAGGGAGGTAACGAGGAGAGGCGACCGTCTAGTGATTGTGTGTAGTCTTGGAAAGACTCCTTGCCACCAGACGAGCTGGCGGCGCCGCCACTTGTCTTGGCCACCATCCAACTCAATCCCGCTCCCAAAACTGCCATCGAAGTTGAGAAACACGACAATAGCTATAGAGATGGCAAAGATCTCAGGAAACAGTAGCGTATTGTTGATCTCAGAAGCGCAAATTTATAGATGGTTGCATTTGTTGTAATCAATTAGTTATCAAATGGTGTGTATAGTGTTAGTCTATATGGCCAGCTCTAATAGTTGTAGATTTTGAGAGTAAATTAATTAATGGTGTGTATAGTATGGTTCATATAGTTAGCTCTAATCACTATGTAGACAATTATAGTGATCAATAGTTACTAGGTAATTAATGAGTATATGTTGTGTTTGGTGGTATATGCATAGCTTTATAACGTTGTATATATTGGAGGCCAGTGATCAAATGATAGGTTAATAAATTTGACAAACATTTTTTTTGGTGTAAATTTCTTATAAGATATATATATTTTTCAAAATTGTTTTTAAAATAAAGTTTGATATTAAATATTTTTACCATGTAAATTTATATGAATTTTTGTTAAATTTTGAATTTTTGTTAAATTTTTATTATGAATATAAAAGTAAGAGTTTGTTACTAAATTTTGTGTTATATTTAGGAAATTTTAAATTCTGATTAAACTATAAATGATGGCTGAACCAAGTAACATGATAGATGTACATGTTTTATATTACATGAGGTTTAATATTAGTTTTTATTTATCATTTAGAAAATGTATTAAATGAGTTTCTTTACTTTTTTATTATGAATATAAAAGATATTTTTATTACTAAATTTTGTATGATGTTTAAGAAAATTTCTAATTCTAATTCCATCATAAATGATGGCTTAACCATGTAATATGATAGATATAAATGTTTTATATTACATAAGGTTTGATATTAATTTTTATCCATCATTTAAATAATCTATTATATGTTTTTTTTTTATAGTTTTTTATTATGAATATAAAAGGGATTTTTTTACCCTGTAAATTTTATGCCTGACATTTACAAAAAAAATTAATTCTAATTCTAATTCAATTATAAACAATTTTTTAACTTGAACATATTTAGATGCATATGTTTTATATTACATTAGAAAGATCGGAAACATATTCAATCATGTTTTATTTCATAGCCAAACTAACCAATGATTTGGTGCAATTATGTAAGTCACTATTTATGTAATTTTAAGATTTTATAAATCATGCTAATCGTCTTAACTTCGAGAACATAATAGATGTATATGTTTTATATTACTTCTAGAAAGATCAAACATATTCAATCATGTTCATTTCTATAGCCAAACTAACCAATGATTTGGTGCAATTATGTACGATCCTTTTTATGTAATTTTTAAGATTTTATAAATCATGTACCGTCTTAACCCGGGGAACATGTTAGATGTATATGTTTTTATATTACTTTAGAAAGATCAAACATATTCAATCATGTTCATTTCTATGTACATTAACCAATGATTTGGTGCAATTACGTAGAATCACTATTTATGTAATTTTTAAGATTTTATAAATGTACCTAATAGTCTTAACCCGGCAACATGTTAGATGTATATGTTTTATATTACTTTAGAAAAGATGAAACATATTCAAACATGTTCATTTCTATGTAAAACTAACCAATGATTTGTTTAATTATGTGCAATCACTATTTATGTAATTTTTTAAGATTTTATAAATCATACCCTATACATTCTTGAAAAGTTCTTGAGTATCTTCCTCAAAACCATGAACTATATTATATTTTGAAGAAGGGCAATCAATCTCAATTTTCAACATGACGACTTGGAGTGAAAGATGATCTTATAAATAATAATACAAGTTTGAAACCATTTTTAAATAGGAGTTTGGAAGGATTCTAACATTTCAAGTAATAATAATATATAGATCATGCATAGCTTGAGTGGGCCTAATGGTTAAGAGCCTGTCTTTCCTCCTAAGATGATCGAGGTGGATATTGGTGGCCACCCGCCTATTCCACTTGGGCCCCCACCATTGTCTCTTTCAGTTTTTCAGTTTCGGCATAACTTACTATTTTTAGTAGTTTTTCAGGTCCTAAACTTAGGAACGTTTGAGGCCTAGCGACATTTTTGGGTATCGTTTTACCATCGAATTAGATCATCCAATTTGTCTTAATAGTTGTAGTCTCGGTCGACTTTCTAATGATGTATCATGTGCGTCAACGAGAGATAGTATGCCAAAGTTACGTCCCTGGGAAGTTGAAACATAGATTTACCCAAACGGGGCCCATAGTTTGGCTTCATCTCTAGGGTTAGGTTTTGGCATGTTTAGGGTTCTCCATTGTTTCTCAATAATAAATAGGCCCTCGAGCCTCATTGTAACTCGGTTCGAAGGGCTTTGTAGCCGCCACATCTCTTCTCGGAAGATAGCTACCGGTGCCCTAGCTAGTTTTATTTCCATTACGTACGTAAGCAAATTTCGGTTCTTTGATATTAATGAAATGAAGTGTTAATTTCGGTACATCTCTGTATTTATGGTTATATGTTTATTAAATTGCGTTCCTACATAAATATGGATGTCGATTAGTATCGAGTGATGCCTTTTTCTCAATCCTTCTTTGCATGTCCCCAACGAGGTCGGGGTATAAGGAGCTAGGAACGATGCGGCGGAACCTTTAACGAGATCGGCCTCGCAAACCTCGACGGACGCCATGGGGGATGAAAAGAAAGATGAGGAAGCAGGAAGATCTATCAAAATATTGCTCGAGAGGCCCTCGAAAAACAAAGGAACATGATGATGGATAACTTTGCTCGAATCCTTCAACGGCTGCCCTTTGGCGACGCATACGCATCCGTGTACTCTGGAGTAGCGACTCCTTTAAGGTACAAGTAAATTTTGACATTCCCATGTTTGAGGTCAAATAGACGCAGAGATGTCGTAGATAGATGAATTTGAATATATTAGAAAGGATATTTCTCTGTTCCATGACTTTCGGTAGGGAAGATTATTTTTTTACACTCCTCAAAGCTACCCCCATGTTAAGAAGTAGTGGGAAACCTACTATGAGAACAAGGACCGGACAGAACCCTCTACGTTCTCGTAGTACCAACTTGGAATTCTTTCCGAACGCCGTCGAGAACGATGCTATCCACGATGAGGAACTATGAGGACAAAGTACATATACAATGGACCATGTTGCGACAACAAAGGGATGAAGATGTGCATGGTGGCGAATGCTGATTTCCATACCACAACGCACAAGTTGGGTATCAAAGATTCGAGAGAAACATTTGGTGCTAAATTATCGCATTTGTACGCACGGATACATTCAGGAGGAAATGGAGTTCCTCGACATCTCCTCGCTTGATGCAATTATCATAGGTGATGCCAAGATTGATGAAATTCAAACGAGAAGAAGCGAGACTTTGGATGCGAATCAAAAGCAAAGGAAAGGTGCTTCCAAACCGCAAAACAAAGGACGAGCCAAGGCATGGCGGCGAAAAGACAACCCGTCGAAAGCACGAAAGAACAACACGCAAAGCCAAAGAAGGACACGGGAAAGTGGTGTGAGTTCCATAAGAGCTCCCTCACAACACAAGGAAAGTGAGTGTCGAGGTCCAAAAGGTCACTAGTGGCCGAGATGAGGGCTTCGGGTACGATGCATGCTCCGACTCCGAATCGAGTGCTGAAAAGTGGAATGAAAGAGAAACGATTATTGATGCGGAGCCCAACGCCCTTGTTGCCACTACAAGGTCCCGAAGGAGGAAGCCGGAAGATCCGGAGGAGGAGGAACGTCTCTTCCACTCCCGAGATGTGGGTAAGGGCTCCCAGGTACAATTAATTGTCGACAATGAACCAAAAAGAATCTCATTTCAGCGAGACGCGGTGAGCGGTGGGCTTTCCGACCACGGCTCCCCGCACATCCATACACCATCGGGTGGCTTCACCAAGAGACGAAGATCTCCCGCGTCGGCCGGCCGGTGCCGCTTCCTATAGCATCAAGCCCTTCGCGGATGAGGTATTATGTGACGTTGCTCCTATTGATGTTTCGATGTATTATTAGGACAACCATACTTGTGAAGCGTCATGCGTAGCTGTGAGTCTCGACCTCATGCGTGTGTGCTGGAAATAAGTTCCTACGGATATCGGAGGTACACACTCTCGACTATCTCTTTGGTTACGCAAAAACAATGCGATCGGCTCATTTCCCAAACCGAAGTCCTGCGATGATGCGCCCCGAGCAGAAGAAGACTATGGCCACGACCTCCGGAGCCGGGCCCCTCGCACTAAACAACAAATGGATAAGGTTGTGGAGGAGTAGGGGGACATCTTCACCCTAGCCACGGGGGTTCCTCTGCATTGTCGGTCGAGCACACGATTGATCGACAGTGCGCCGGCACGGTGGACCGATCATCGGCGCTGCGTTAAGGAAAGCTGATGAAATCCAAGAGGCAGATTCGAGAGTTGTTGCGAAAAGGTCACATTAGACCAAATTCATCACCCTATGGGAGTTTGATCGTGTTGGTATAGAAAAGGATGGACGTGGAGACTACGTAATGACTATCGGGCGGCGAACAAGATCAACGTAGGAATAGGTACCCAATCCCACGGATTGATGACCTTTTGGACCAACTCCAAGGTGCAAAAAATATTTCGATGAATCGACTTGAAGTTTGGGTATCACCAGTACCAGGTGAACCCTGCGATGTGTGGAAGAGCGCCTTCAAAGCCAAGGAAGGCCTTTTGAATGGCTCGTTATGTGCCTTTCGAGTTGACCAAATGCTCCCGCAACCTTCGGGAGGATGATGGACGACATCTTGCGGCCATTCACCAACTCATTACGTAGTGGTGTACTTGGATGACATTACGATCTTGACAAGACCCAGGAAGAGCACCTTCATCACATCCGACAAGTCCTCCAAACAACGCGGCAACACAAGGCACATGTGCCAATACCGGAGAAGTGCACGTTTGGCATGACCAGGTTCAATATACGGATACATTATTGATGAAGGGGTGCATGTGGATCCAACCAGAATCCAAGTCATTCGGGATTATTATGCAGAGCCACTATAACGAGCTTCGCGACTTTACCGGGTCTTGCTAATTTCTACACGGATTCGTGTTAGGATTCTCTCATATCACTTAGCCCCTTAGTCAAGTCACCAAAGAGGAGGAGCGAGAGCAAAATTCTTTTGGTCGGAACCTTAACGAAGGTGTTCAAAGAATTGAAAAAATGTACATTCACCGGTGCTCACCACCAGACTTGCGATATGCATTTGAGATTGAGACAAATGCCTACGACTATGCTATTGGGGCGGTTCTTACTCAACGGGGACATCCGGTGGCATATCACGGTGAGACATTGTACGAGACAGTTCTAGTATCCCACCTATGACAAAGAAATGTATTCCATTGTATGTGAGCACATCGACGATGGAAGCATTACATTTTGGGGGAAGGAAACAATCATCCACACAAACCACGAGCCCGCAGTTCATACGAGCACGAGAAGTTGCAGAATGATCTCCATAAGAAGTGGTCCACATATGCCTTAACGAGTTTCATTTGAACATCAAGTACAAGAAGGAGTAGCACCAATAATGTTCTGTTGCCTCGGCCAGGCCACCGATCGTGGCGCTCACCACCGTGCTCAACTCTTGTGGGCACGAGACTTTTGATTGGGCACGCTTCTCTATGAGAGTGACCTAGAATTCAGCCACACTTACAAGGCACTCTTGGGGGGCACGCAAGTTCCAAATTTTCACCTCCAAGATGCACTTTTATGTCACAGGACACCTTTGTGTTCCTTCAAGCGAGCGATGCCAAGATGATATGGGAAGCACACTACGGTCGGAGTCGGCGGGCATTTCGAGATGGCAGAAACCGATGGCAATACTCGACTATTTCTATTGGCGAACCTTGAAAGGATGTCGAGAAGCACATTAGATCTGCCTTGCTTGTGCCATTGCCAAGCGAGCCATCAAGAAGCAAGGCCTATATGCTCCACTGCCTACCCCTAGTCGACCTTGGGAATCCATCTCCATGGATTACATGTCGAGCACCCTCTACTAAGGCCTTATTATTTGTGTTTCGTGGTCGGTGTGATTCAAAGATAACCATTATGGCGGCACAGCAGAAAGAATATCCACCGAACGACTACCGCTAAACTCTTCTTTGAGCAGTATGGGTACACTTTGGGATCCCACGAGTCTATCATATCGAGATCGAGATAAGGTTCTCGGCACATTTGGGGTCATTATACGGTCAATGTTGGACACAAAGCTCACCAAGTCCACGGCTTTCCATCCCCAGTGATTGGCCGGACGAGAGGTCGTCAACGGAATGATTGTACACATTACCAGCATGTACGTTAAAAGCATCTCCCCACACATGGGGCCGAGCCTCCCTATGGCCTGGCCTGGTTATAACCGGGCTCTCCATAGGTTCAATTGGCCATAGCCCTTTCGGGTGGGCTTGGGATTCTGACCACTATGTCCCATTGGCTGGCCATGCTAACATTTTGCTCGAGGCCGATTCGGCGCACGTCGGTGGAAGTTGACAAAGTAGCGAGCTTCATCGACGCAGTGACACATCCATAACGAGGTTCATGATATATTGGACGAGGCCAATGCAGTACAAGCGGTGCCATGATCAACACCGGGTGCCACACAACTCGGTGGGCGACAAAGTATGGGCGCATTTGAAGGAGCGCCTCCTTGGACCTCACCGCAAGCTTCGCCGCTCCGTCTGAGCGTAACCATCACCAAGGGCGCAGGGGAACAATGCTTTTGAGCTTAGTATTCCACCATTCGCCCAGTGCACCCGGTCTTCAATGTGGATCGCCCTTCGTCCTTATTTCCACCTCTACCGAACCGCCGGACATTTGCAGGGAACAACTCGCACCAACGATTAAACGGTGCATGGAACGAGGCCACCACAAATTGTGTCATGGACATGCAAATTAAGAACACTTTCATGTGACTCCAAGCGTATCGGGTTGTCGAAAATTTCGGCAACTCTGCACCAGGGAAAGTGGTTCACGAGGGACCAAGTTCAGCGAGAAATTTCCTCATCTCGCCTGGAGGAACTTAGCATAATGGGGGACCATTGCTTCTAAGGGGAGGAATAGTCAGGTGGATATTGGTGGCCACCGCCTATTCCACTTGGGCCCCCACCATTGTCTCTTTCGGTTTTCGAGTTTCGGCATAACTTACTATTTTTAGCGATTTTTGGTCCTAAACTTCCCGAGCCGTTTTTGAGGCCTAAACGACATTTTTTGGAGTATCGTTTTACCAATGAATTGGATCATCCAATTCATCTCGTGATTGTAGTCCTCGGATAGAGCTTTCTAGTGATGTATCATGTGCGTCAAACGGAGATAGTATGCCAAAGTTACGTCCCTAGGAAGTTGAAACACCAATTTACCCAAAGCAGGGCCCTGGTTTGCGCTTCATCTCCTAGGATTAGGTTTTGGGATGTTGGAGTTCTCCATTGTTTCTCAATAATAAATAGACCCTGCGAGCCTCATTGTAACTTAGTTCGGGGCACAGCCGCCACATCTCTTCTCGAGATAGCTACCGATGCCCTAGCTAGTTTTATTTCCATTCTGTTTGTAAGCAAATTTTAGTTCTTTGATATTAATGAAATGAAGTGTTAATTCCGCTGCATCTCTGTATTTATGGTTATATGTTTATTCTGTTGCGTTCCTACATAAATCTGGATCATAAGAGGTCATAGGTTCAAAACCAGAGGGGGGTAGAGTATGTATGTCTTGCTAGACTTAGCATCCAAATAATGGCTCATGGGTGTGGGCATGCCAAGAAAGTCTCAACCTTGAAGCTTCAAGGTTCAGTGTTCAGAACTCAGAACTTAGGTTCAAGTGTGCACAATGCAAAATTACATGATATAAGTGGAGATGGAGATAGTCTCAACCTTGAAGCTTCAAGGTTTAATGTTTAGAACTCGAACTTGGGTTCAAGTGTGCAATGCAAAATTACATGATATGAGTGGAGATGGAGAATGGTATCAGCCTTGAACCTTCAGAGTTCCAGTATTCAGGCTTAGAACTTAGGTTCAAGTGGGCACAATGCAAAAAAATCACATGATATAAGTGGAGATGGAGATAGTCTCAACTTTTTAAGCTTCAAGGTTTAGCAAATAATGGCTCATGGTGTGGGCATGCCAAAAGTCTCAACCTTGAAGCCGAGGTTTACTATTCGAACTCGGGAGCAAGTTCAAGTGTGCACAATGCAAAATTACATGATATAAGTGGAGATGGAGATAGTCTCAAAGCAGCAGGCTTCAGGGTTAGGTGTTCAAAACTTAGGTTCAAGTGTGCACAATGCAAAATTACATGATATAAGTGGAGATGGAGATAGTCTCAACCTTAGCTTCAAGGTTCGGTGTTGAACTCGAACTTGGGTTCAAGTGCGAATGCAAAGATTACATGATATAAGTGGAGATGGAGATAGTCTCAACCTAGAAGCTTCAAGGTTCGGTGTTCGGAACTCGAGAACTTAGGTTCAAGTGGGCACAATGAAAAATTACATGATATAAGTGGAGATGGAGACAGTCTCAACCTTTAAGCTTCAAGGTTCGACCAAATAATGGCTCATGGGTGTGGGCATGCCAAGAAAGTATCAACCTTGAAGCTTCAAGGTTCGGTGTTCGAACTCGAACCCAGGTTCAAGTGTGCATAATGCAAAATTACATGATATAGCGGAGATGGAGATAGTCTCAACCTTGAAGCTTCAAGGTTCGGTGTTCGAGAACTTAGGTTCAAGTGTGCACAATGCAAAATTACATGATATATAGTGGAGATGGAGATAGTCTCGACCTTCAGCTTCAGGTTAGAGTGTTCGAGGAACTCGGAACTTGGGTTCAAGTGTGCACAATGAAAAAATTACATGATATAAGTGGAGATGGAGATAGTCTCAACCTTGAGCTTCAAGGTTCGGTATTGAGAACTTAGGTTCAAGTGTGCATAATATTACATGATATAAGTGGATATGGGGAGATGGTCTCCAGCCTTGAAGCTTCGAGGTTCGGTGTTCTGGAACTTGGGTTCAGAAGTGTGCACAATGAAAAGACATGATATAAGTGGAGATGGAGATAGTCTCAACCTTAGGCTTCAAGGTTCGGTGTTCAGGACTCGAACTTAGGTTCAAGTGTGCACACTATAAAATTACATGATATAAATGGAGATGGAGATAGTCTCAACCTTGAAGCTTCAAGGGTTAAATTATTCGAGAACTTAGGTTCAAGTGTGCACAATGCAAAATTACATGATACTCATTGGAGATGGAAATAGTCTCTCAACCTTGAAGCTTCAAGGTTGGAATATTCGGAAATTTAGATTCAAGTGTGCACAATGGAAAATTACATGATAAGTAAAGATGGAGATAAGCTTTTTATGTGATGTTTATCTTGAAGTCTTTGGATTTGTTGGCTCCTTTTATTTTTTGTAACCTTATTTGGAATTTGAATATATATAACTCACACATTAAATTGAAGATGGTAAAAATTAAGTAAACATTATCAATAACGTAATAATTTAAATTAATTAATATTTAATAATTAAACAAAATAATACAACTAAATACTCATTAGAATTTAACCTCTATTTAAAATTAAATTTAAAACATTGTTCAATTATAATTATAAATATATAATGTTCATTAATAATGGCAAATATATAATATTTCAACATAACAACTGTTTTTCCACTTCAAACCCATTAATAAAAAACTGCTAAATATGGAAAATATATAATATTTCACATTAACAAACTCGCCTTCCACATTCGGCGTAATAAAAAAACTGCTAAATATGGTGGGCAGGGAACAACTTCCCGCCCACCCTCATGAATGAATCTTTTCATTGCAACACATACTACGATGTTCTGATTGTTCAATCGCTATTTTCAATAATGCAAATATTTATCGGAGCGATAATGACGATACGAAATCTCCGAAAAACTTCATCGCTGGGTCATCTTCCAAGTGGGCTACACGCTTTTGGTACAGGTTGTTACGTATTTAAAGTTCCGTGTATTATGCATTTCATAAAAGTTTGTGTTGGTTAGAATGGATAGATATATATTTAATATGTATTCTATGGGGGTTAGGAGTTGGATGTGTTTTTCATTTCCTTAATTAAAAAGAATTATTGTAATTATAAATATTTATTGTCAACTGGAATATGTAGGTTGAGGAGTTATTATTATCCTCTCCACTAGTTTATGGACATTAGCGTGTTTGCTTTTTTGGAGATATTTTATATAAAAGATAATTGGTTTAACTTATGGGTTGGTTTTGTGGATGTAGTTAGTATTGATCCTAAGGTATGAATATATATATATATATATATATATATATATATATATATATATATATATTCATGATATTATTTTAAATTTTACATATGTTTAATTTAAATATTTTATAATTAACTTAATTATATAAATTAAATTAAAAATTTAAAAAGAATTATTGTAATTATGGATATCCAATTTTAAAATAACACAATGATATATTGGTTAATTTTTTCTTATATTTAATTAAGATGTCATATATATTTCATAATGTTGAATGGTATTAGATTATTGATGCTAACATCGGTTCTTGAAAGTTCTTAATATTTGTCTAGATTGCATTAATAGAAGCTCCAATGATCAAGATGTTCTAGAAGCTCAAATGTTACTCCGCGTTTGATGAAGATGTTGGCTAAGCATATCGGTGGAAATTGCGGGTGAGTCTACATCATAAGATGATTTTTCCTTGTCGTGTCGATTCAACAATATGTCACACTTTGTAACTCCTCACGATTAAGGAGATATGCTCGAGTCAAAGTTGGTGCCCCCTTCTTATGGTCAAAATCCCCAAAGTCGGATGATGGGCCAAGCTTGTTTTTGGATTGGTTTATGTGGGATATCGTTATTTCAAAATTAATGATGGACCTAGCTTGTTCACAAAATGATGAAATGAAAAGATTTTATTCAAAATTGTTTTGTAGCCCCTAGTTAATTTTGCCTCCAAGACAAGTTGACCTCTAAGAAAAAGTCGGATATTTGGCTCCAAAATTTCCAATTTTTAAAAATTCAAATTTCATTACAAGTCGAAGCTTCCCTCCCTTTTTGCAGTCCAACTCATTTGAAATTCTTCTTCATCACTATAAAAAGGAGGCTTAGATCCTCCACAATACACAACAATTCAACGTCTAACCTTCTATATTATTTGCATCCTTGGTTAGTCAAGCTTATCTCAAGAAGAAGGGTAATGAAGGAGATTTTGGTTTAATCATATGTTTTTTTCACTGTGCAGGATATGGTTGTTCGTTGGTTGTAGAGAAGCTTTTAAGGAAATTTGGCCCTTACGAGATTGAACAAATATATTTTTTTGAGCCATTTCATGGAGAGAGTGAGGTTATTCACGAACCTCTTTTCGGATGAATCTAGGAACAATTCTTGAGGTATTTTGGCATCAATTTCATAGTTTTACGAGTAGATTTAAGCCCTAATCCCGACCACCGGAACCTTTTTGGTATTTCCCAATATATTTATGTGAGATTTGAGGCTGTCTAATTTAGAATAGAAAATATGGCATTTATTTGGGCTTTATAAGGGAAAAAAATTCCATCCTCTTTTAGCCTAATGCGAAGCAAATCTAAAATTAAAAGTATTTTCCCTTATCCCTATCCATCTCCCTTTACGTTTCCCTTGTTCACTTTCCTTATTCCCTTTTCCTTTCTCTCCCCCCTCCTTGTGGAAAGAATTAGTTTCAGAATTGATTGTCCACACCCGATATGTGTGCTGGAAGAGGAATTTGGTAGCCAAACTTTGAAGGTTCTTTGGTTTGTTCGGTGGTATCTTTGTGGCATAATTCAAGGCACATCTGTAGGTAATTCAAGGTTGATTTTTTAGGATAGGGCTGTGATTTTAAAGTTTCATGTGACTATGTATTGAAGCTTGTTAAGCCCTTTTGAGAGACACATTTGACATCTATAGTGGCATACGCCACTATGTATAATGCAGATATCTTTGGCACATCTTGAATTAAGTTCTAGTGTATTCTTGGTGATTTGTTTTGGAGACTTAGAGTCTTTCATTTCAGCTTTGAAAAGAATTGTCTACTAACTTGAGGTGTTGTTTGTTGGACCTAATGCGTGCTCCTTGTGGAAGTACTTTTATCTAAGCCCTAATTTGTGCCTAATCAAAGATATCTACACAAATATAAAGGAATGTTTGTTAGCATTTTGTGGACCATTTTCTTGGTGATCACTCATGCAACCCTTGCTAGTAATTTGAAGCCCTAATCAGGAATCTTATTTGTAGTATTCTCTCATATCTTTGTCTCTTTTCTTGCATGCTTTCCAGAGCTTTTGTTGTAGGCTATGTACATTAAGGGGAGAATTTTTTTTGTGTACTTTGTTGAGATTAGTGTGATCTAAGTTAGATTTGAGGTAAGGTTGAGGAAAGAAGCTAAACTAGTGTCAACAAAATTATGAATTGTCTCTTCTATATTGAAAATTGCAAGTGAGGATCATTAAAGGAGTTTATGGTTTTGAAGGTTAATAATAGCATTTTCTCTAATGTTTTCATCGATATATTGAAGGGAATATTTAGGTGGTTTGTGGCACACTTGAGAGTCTGGCTCGCTTATGATACATCTTTCATTATGATTTTACTAAAGGTAGAACATTTTTTAACGTAGTGTTGAGGGTTGTGTAAATCATTGGCACTCTTGAGTTTGGATATTGTTGATCTAGCTATATTTATGAAAAAATGAGCTTAGAATAATGCTAAGAAGTATCAGCCATAGTTTATTATTTGTTGAGTTATGAATTATCAATATAACAATAATTATTATTGCCTTGTGAAGTGATTATTGATGATGTCTAAAGTAAATATGTTGCTAGAGAATTGAGTGTGAAGGATTTATGTTGCTATAATATGATTGAAATTTTGTGAACGAGAGAAAGACAAAGTAATTTGGTGCTTGAAAGTGTTGATATGTTGTTGGGAAAATCTAGGGCTTGATTTGTTAAGTAGAGTTTGTATTTCATATTTATTTATATAGGGGTCTTATGGTGAGAATATGATGAAATTGATGAGTTATGGTTTTCATGTTATTGTAAGTATATTGTTCGATCTCGGATAATTGAGTAAAATGATGCGATGAGAAATTTGTTTGAGATTGATTCCATTCATGAAGAAAAGGTTCATTGTTATTGATTTTGGCTTGATTATTGGATATCATTGGTATTTAAGTAGATTTGACGGTTCAACATATATTGCATTTGTTGGTTGATGTTGTTTATTGAGCGAGAGGTGGATCCGGTTGAAATTATGAAACGCGGTCCCTTGCGGTGAGCAAAAGGTCGAAGCGTTAAGGCAAGTGCCAGAAGCTTGCTGAAAGTGACGTGCGGAGGTTGGTTTAGGAAAGATTAAGAGTCTTCTTCATGTTGGAGCATGAGTAAAATTCATGTTTAGGAAAAATTATAATTAGGCCTTAAATGATGGCTCAACCAACTAACATGATGAATGTAAATGTTTTATATTACATGAGGTTTGATATTAATTTTTATCCATCACTTAAATAATGTATCATATTCTTTTATTTTTATTTTTTTATTATCAATATAAAATCGATTTTATTTACCATAAATTTTATATGACATTTAGAGAAAAAAATTAATTCTAATTGTAATTCAATTATAAACAATGTCGTAACCAAGGAACATGATAGATGTATATGTTTTATATTACTTTTAGAAAGATCAAACATATTCAATCATGTTCATTTCTATATTAAACTAACAGTGATTTGGTGCAATTATGTACAATCACTATTTATGTAATTTTTAAGATTTTATAAATCATGCCTAACCATTCTTGAAAAAGTTCTTGAGTATCTTCGTCAAAACCATTAACTATATTATGTTTTTTAGAAGAGCGATCAATCTCAATTTTCAACATGATCAGTTGGAGTGAAGATGATCACATAAACAATAATAAAAGTTTGAACCTGCTTTTAAATATGAGTTTGGGAAGGATTCTAACATTTCCAAGGAATAATAATATAGATCATGCATTTAAAAAGAAAATCCTAATGTTTGGATAAGTAAGAAGATTGATTCTCTTGCATCTACACCCTAACACTCTAACACTTGAAAGAACCAAACCCAATTGCATTCATATTCATGAATGTGCAATTTCACATCATGGCCTTGGTAACCAAACATTTGATATTCTATACCAAACCATGAAATGAATCCTTTTCTATTCAAGCCAATAAATAAATAGATCTATTTTTATAAAACCTAACACTAACACTAAAGCGCATAACAACTATTAAAAATAAAAAAATATTTATTTCACCCATTCAAACAAAGAAAAGTAAGTCCTATTATTTATATTGGAAAACTAGAAAATCATTCAATTTGATACTCTATCTTCATAGGTTAGTGTTTTATATAGAATTCCAATGGTTCATAGGTGTGGGCATGCAGCTTTCAACCTTGAAGCTTCCAGGCTTTAGTGTTGGGGTGAGGTTCAAGTGTGCACAATGCAAAATTACATGATGTAAGTGGAGATAGAGATAGGTTTTCTAACAAGTCAAGGACCCACTATGAGTGAGTTTATGATTATCTCTAAACCTCACCCTATTAATTTGCTTCTTTTAGAGTCTCATCTTTGAGATCTTCTTATTGTGGGTGCCACATAGTGTGATGTTTCTCTTCATGTCTTTAGTTTGTTGGTTTCTTTTATTTTCTCCAATTTTATTTGATATATATATATATATATATATATAACGAGAAAAATTTAATTGATTAATATTTAATAATTAAATGAAAAATATACAACTAAATACTCATTAAATTTAACCTCTATTTAAAATTAAATTTAAAACATTATTCAAATATAATTATAACTATACAACATTAATAATGGTAAGAAATATGTGCAATCCTTTTGTCATGCACTTTTAACTCTCTGTTTCGGTTCTATGAGAGTAACTTTCACCTTCGGGACCTTTTCCTATTATAACCCTGGTGGTAAGCACACAGGAGGAGTTAAAGACAGATTAAGGAAGAGATAGGGAGTCTTTGGCAGCCAACTATAAAGGCCCGCCCTCACAGTACGATCAATTCGATTCAAGACATGTTTTCTATCCTCATCTATCTCGCAAAGGGATTGTCACACAAAGCACAGCGATATAAGCTTTGTTTGTTTACGCAGAGGTATATTATACGGAGGTACGTGCGTATATAGTTCTTATGCCAACGGTCGAAGCCACGATTCTGCGTATCGGATGTATAGTAAAGGCGAGGGGGTGGGGTTGCTGCGCCGTGTGATACTTAGGCTATCACGGTTAAAGAGGGTGGTGCATGCTGCGACGTAACGAACTCCTTACATATTTCTTTGTTAAATTTTGTATGTCGGAAGCACCTCGAACCATCTTGCGTGGGGAAAAGACGACAAAAGGAGTCGTTACCGCCAAGAGTAGCGGCAAGCTCAATTAGAACCCAGCCCCAAGAAAACGAATTATGAAATAAATGCGGACATACGGAAACACAGCTGACAACTTATGTGATAGGCAATTCCTGCGAAATTCACCATGAAATTCGTGGGTAGGAAAAAATCCAGTTGGAGACACGAAGATAATGAGGCGGAAAGTGACATCCTTGATTTCATTACGAGATCTAGGCAATACTCATGGACACCTTGCAACTGACTGGCAGACTATCCACACCCCTCTTGGATAGTAAATGTTTGATAACCAAAAGCTATTTAGAGTAACCAACCAATTCATGACAAGACGAGAACACAGAGGTAAAACCGAGACCTCCGCACTCGGGCTTAGCTTTTGGAGGTCGGGACTAGCAACAACACATTAAGATAACATAATACCAGGAAACGAGATCGAGTAAAAGCGGACTATATGATAAAGTGGGAGCCACATGGAGAAAATCCTTTAAAAGATCCTTCGGCAGCTCCAACAAGAAGAAATGCAGGTCCAATGTCAGAACCCTACCGATCTCTTCATACGATGGATAGAAGCTTTAGCTTTTTATATTTTGATGGTTTAGTTAAATATGAACTTTTTATACGTATGAATGTACAAACTGAAGTAGTAGAACAGTTAGCTCGGGAGACTTTTAGACGTATGAGACAATTTCGGTATTGGGATGCTCACCATGCTTTTAGATGGCCAACGGACACGGTTTCCTTCGAGCTGAGGTTGAGGTCAAAAGTGATTTTTATATTTTGTAGCTGTCTTTCAAATATAAATAGAAATAGCAAGGTCCCACCAAACTTACAAAAAAGAAATGGTAAATATATAATGTTCACATCAATAAACTCACCATCCTTTGTCGCTTACATTAATAAAACCTGCTAAATAGCCCTGGTGAATGAATCTTTTCATTGCAACACATACCACGATGTTCTCGATGTTCGATCACAATATTTTCAATAAATGCAAATATTTATGGGAGCGATAATGACTATACGAAATCTCCATAAAACTTCATCTTGGGTCATCTTCCAAGTGGGCTACCTTTTAGTACGGGTTGTTATGTATTTAAAGTTAGGTGTATTATGCATTTCATAAAAAGTTTGTGTTTAGTTAGAGTGATAGATATATATTTAATATGTATTCTGTAGGTTAAGGATTGGATGTCTTTTTCATCTCTTAATTAAAAAGAATTATTGAAATTATAGAAGTTGGATGTGTATTTCAATTTTTAATTAAAAAAAATTATTGTAATTATAAATATTTATTATCAAGTGGATGTAGTTGGAGTAGTAGGGGAGGAGTCATTAGCATCTTTTCTACTAGTTGCATGGAAATTAGTGTGTTTGTTTTTTGAGAGATATTTTTATATAAAAGATAATTGATTTAATCAATAGGTTTTTTTTGTTGATGTAGTTAGAATTGATCTACGTATGAACTATTATATATATATTTTAAATTACTCATGATATTATTTAAATTTTACATATATTTAATTAAAATATTTTATATATTTATAATTAACATAATTATATAAACTAAATTAAAGTTTTAAAAGAATTATTGTAATTATAGATATCCGGGATTTAAAATCACACAATGATATATTGGTTAATTTTTATTATATTTAATTAAGATGTCATATATATTTCATAATGTCGAATGGTGTTGTCATTGAAGCCAACATCGGTCCTTGAAAGCTCTTAATATTTTTAGGTGCATTAATTGAAGCTACGATGATCAAGATGTTCCGAAGCCCAAGTGATACCCTACATTTGATGAAGATGTTGGCTAAGCATATCGGTGGAAAGTTGCAATTGAGTATACATAAGATAATTTTCCTCGTCGTGTCGATTCCAACCGGTATGTGGCACCTTTGTGAAATCCTCACAACTAAGGAGATATGCTCGGTCAAAGTTGGTGCCCCCTTCTTGTGGTGAAATCCCAGTGGGATGGGCCAAACTATTTTTGCATTGGTTTATGTGTGATATCTTTTGTTTCAAATTAATTATAGACTTAAGATTGTTCACAAAATGGTGAAAGATAGTTGTAGAAATAATAGATGAATTATTCACAAGGATTATCCACGATTACACACTATTTGAGCTTCATGCATAATACATAACCTCTTCTACCATTGATCATCAATTTGTGGAATTAAACCCGATGTATGCGCCTGATAAAACATAATCAAGCACACATATAACACAATATGTAATGGGGAAAGCTTACAGCTGAAAACCCCCAATATCTGTATATTATAATGATAGAGAACATGTAACTTGATACATAGCACAAAGCTCCTCACAAGCTCTGTTACTATCTCACATGCTACACACAAACTAGCTCGAGATATGAACAAGTCACAAGTTCAAATCTCCTCCATGGTACACTGCCTCTCTTGCGTAATCAAGATGAATAATGATGAGATCCAAGTTCAAATCCCACTTTCTTGTGCGTAACGATCCTCATTGTGATCTCAGTCAATGTGTGTGCAAATCTCATGCACAGCTATAGTCACAATGATAGTAGACTCACCCTTTCACCCACCTCTAACAACGGTCTCCCATTGACATCCCATACCTTTGCGGTTAAATGATGTATTATTTGAATTGATTTATGAGTTAATAATTAGTGAATTAATTAATAATTAATTCACATCACTCATCACTAGTGTATTTATCGAGTTAGACTAAATACAACTAGTTCAACTAAGTTAAACCAGACACAACTCATCAACTATCTCATCAACTCCACCAAACTACCATACATGAGTTCTAACGAAGTCAACCATGCAATAGCTCAACTAAACCTAGAAATAGCGTAATTCCTTCCAAATCGACTGAATGTGCCACATCGTAGCTTGAACTGAAGTGCTCTAAGGATAAGATATTGTTTATAGTCCAAATATTATTAAGTATGTCATTATTGATCTATTTTAAGGCGGCGGTCTAAAAATAGACTCCGCTTAATGTCTAAAAATAGAGGTCCATATGTTTTTTACAACCGACCAATCATCCATAAATACAATCCTGCTGACTCATAGACCATGATCCATATGTATACAAAAATAGACTTTGCTGCGCTTCAAGCACGCCTCAGACCCACTTAGTGAAGGAGACTTCTTTTCACTAAGCTCCATCATCTTGTTGCATTCTCAACACTCCCTCTCAACAAGATATGGATTATCTGCAACCCCTATCTTGCCTCTTAATTGAATTTTCTCTGGTGAGCGCCTTCGTCGATATGTCAACATCTTGATATAAAACGGGAATGTATGAAAGTAACATGATCCTCCGGCACCACACAATCTCGATATGATGGTGCAGTGTTGATGTGTTTGGATCTATCATGAAATACTGGATTAGCCGAGAGTTTAATGCAACTCTGGTTATCACGATAAATCACGGTACGAAACTTAAGTGTGACCGACGACCCGACTAGGATCTTCCTCATCCATATAGCCTCGCATGCAGCCAAGCCTTGCCCTGTCTCGGCCCTGCGCTGAGCGAGAATTACCACGGATCTGCGCTTTGCTGTACCAAGCATTTTCGACCCGATACTGAATCCCTCTATAGATGTTCTCTCTGTCCGTTGGGCTCTGCCCAATGCGCATCAAGTGAAGCACAGCTTCACCTCATCCTCCTCTCTTTCTGATATCTAGATGTGCCTCTAAGATAACGCAATACATGCTTGCACCGCCTTCGAAGAAGCTTTGTTGGCTTAACCATAACTGTGAGGTTGGTTAAGCATAGCATATATCGGGTCGTGTATTGACGGAATACATAGCGACCCCACCAGCTACATCGATAAATAATTATCCACTACCTCGGCGAAGTAGCATCCTCCTGCACTCCACCCGCCTCAGGAAAGAGGAGTATCAATAAACTTCACGGCCATGCATGTTGAACTTCTCGATATCTCCCGAGCATACCTGCAAAAGCTCTCGATAATTGTCACCGCGTACACTAATTCCAATCCCGAAATAATGAAGAGGCAAGTCCTTCATCTCAGCCTATCTAGCAAGATCCTCTTGCATGAAAGTATCAACAGCTCATCACTGTCGAATGAAATCATAACACATAAAGTACAATGATCAACAACTTACCCTCCACCACAATACGGCATAGGTTGGGAGTAGCCTCACTCTTGGAGAATCAAGTCCCGATTAGAAATAGCGTCTGTCAAGTATTAACCCCACTGCCCAAGCACGGTCGACATTTCAATCCATCTCGCCGCTCTCTTGAGCTTTACTTTTATGCGACTCGTGCTTCCCGAAGATCTAAAGGCACCTTTGAGCTCATCTATGTACACACCTCCTCCTCGATGACTCCGTTGAGAACGCGGTCTTCACATCCATTTGATGAATGTGCCTGCCATCTCTATGTTTGAGGCAGAATCGTCCGTGTATGGAAGAATAACTTACGACAGTTACCAAGGTCTTCTCATAATCGAGTCCCCTCTATACGTGAGAAGCCTCGGGCAACAAATCTTGCCTTGTACTTCTCCACACTCTCGTCGGCTACTGCTTCACTTTCGTAGATCCATCTCGAGCCCACCAGCGGTTCCCCCTCGATCTTGGGGAAAATATCCCGTACCTTTGTTTCGACAATTGAATCATACTCTTCCACCATGGCATCTACCCATGGGGTCCTCCACTGACTTCCTCGAAAGAGGATGGCTCTTTCAAGACACATTTTCTCACAAGAGCATGTCATCATCGAGGTGTGCGGTACGGAGGTATTGTTGGTATCTGCTGTGCGCTATGCGCTGGGTGGTCCTACAACCTTCTCATCTTGGGCAGTTGCTCGGCTTACGTGGCTGCGCTTCCGCCCTCGATGGTTGGTCTTTGCATGGTGGTCTCTTCACTCATGGGGTCCTCTTGTGGCCGGTCACATCTGCAGGCTCATCCTTTGGAACTAATAGCTCACCTCCTCCTTCAAGTGTGGCTCCCTCTCAAGCGAACACTTCATAACTCTCCTACGAAATTTGATATCCCGTCGCACAACGGTCTTGCGGCGCCACAGAAAAATACCGCCAGTAGTTGTGGGGCATCGGTGTACCCCTGATATCCCAACAACGGTCGGCTCAACTGCCCCACGGCATCCTTCTGTCACATGAATGTATGGTGAACAAAAATCCTCAAATAGAAATATCAAGCCTCTTACGAAAACGCCTCCTCGGGTGTACTCATGCCAAGTATCTTGTGAGGACAACGGTTCTGCACATATACGCGACATTGCATCCCTCCCCTCCCACAAGTGAGTGGGTAGGCACGATCCTGGCGCTACAACATGGCAGTGCGGCACCCATGATCGTTACCGTTCTTCCTTTCCGGCAACTTGGATTACGGTGTGGGTTATGAGGTGTTGACTCTCTTCGAATTCCTTCTACGGCACCATTCCTTGAATTCACGAGAGATGAATTCACCACCATTTTAAGCTCCTAGGCAACTTCACTGCTTCCGATTCCTTCTCAACCGGCCTTGTGAACTCCACGAACTTTGAGTATGTCTCGCTCTTCTTCTGCATGAAGAAGATCCAACACTTACGAGAATAATCATCAACAAAGATCACATAGTACGTGCTTTCTTGTTGAAGCTGCGAGAAAAGGTCCACACACGTACGTATGTGAATTCTCTCAAGGATCGTCGGTAAGCGCGACTATCCTTCATGCAGAAAAGTGGCTTTCACAAATTTTCCCAAGGCCATCCTTGCAGTGGCTGCAAAGCCCTTAGGAAGCCCGGTAGAAATGCTGCGATGTCTTCCAACACCATGGTGAAGGTGGCCCAATCTCCCGGTGCCTGCTTCACTTCATCATCCAAACTCTGCTCCTTCTGCACTTGCATGCCATTGATGCGTAGCCATCTACACACGAAGGGTGATAAAGGTTCTTGACTCAAACCCCTATCTTAGGGTTTCTTGATTGTCTTCTTTGCACTGGAAGCCTTTCCCTTGCGAGAACAGCATCATATCCCTTGTCTTCTAACATTTCCGGGAGATAAGATTCTTCTTCAATCACAGGTGCATCACTTCCTTCATCTGAAGGGTTTACGGACTCTCTCAAAGGAAATGGTATCGATAGAAGTGCTTAGCAGCATCTACCATCATCGCCCATCTCGATGTGCACTCCAGAATCTTCTCATTAAGGTGGAAAACAAATCTTGATCTCTTGTCATGGCAACGCTGCTAATCCCGAGAAACCACACGATCCCATCACACTTGATACCAAGCATGCGATCGGCGAAAAATCCCGGCTCAAGCTGACGAGGCTAAGGCCTCTCCGCTGCCAGTCCGGCGGCCTTCTTATTTTTCTTCTTGCGGACAATTTGTGGCATAATGTCCGATGTGGTGACGGTGAGAAGCACTTCACCTTGGACATGTCACACTTCTTTCATTTAAAGCACGGAATGAGAGCTTTCTTGCTCTTCAGCACTTAGCACTTCTTTTCTTTGGCGATAGCTTAATTTTCTTCATCAAATTCCTTTGATGAAGATCCGTCCCTGGTACTCCGCCTTATCTCCTCTTGCACAAGATGCGACCAAGTCGCTCCCATCTTGGCAATTTCTCCGACTATTGACGAGTCCTTATAGGAATGCCAACATCGGAAGCCTAGAGGAGGGCCAAGCTCACCAAGTCATCATCATCTCTGATCTCGACACTTCAGCTCATCACACGTGGGTGAACTTCGTGAGGTACTTTGGGCATGCTGTCGCCTTTCTCCATCTTTATGTTTCTGTGAGTTTGTCCTTGAGTGCCAACTTCCTCCGAGTAGCTCTTGCTTTGGAATAAATCTGTCAACGCTTTCCACATCAAGTATGAAGCTTTTCCATGCGGTGGATACTATGTGATCCTTCACGCCCTCCAACGAATCCTTCGACACTTTGTTGTCTTCTTTTGCCAAGCCTCAACTTGAGGAGCATTAGTAGGCACGGACTTCAACATCTATGAACTCCTTCAGCCCCATTGTCATCTAACACCGCCTCATCTATCCTTCCATGCAATATAGTCGAGCCGCCCTCAAGGGCATCACTCAATACGTAATCGTTTGAAAGACATTTTGAATTCGACACCAAGAAAACACTACTGTAGGTCGAATTCCACCGGCTCAAAACTCAACGCTTCGATCTTTGAGAACAAAGTATTTCTAGTACGGAGATTGACCACATGGGAGCACCTACTTGGATATCTCACCTTTCAAAGAAAAAGTTGAATCGAAGAGCTACTGACCCTCTTACGATTTCTTTTCTAATTAAAAATGTAATCACTATAGTAGATCCGATGATCAATTTAGCTCGATACCATGTATAAATTTGAATAATAGATGAATTATTCACCGAATTATCACGATTACACACTATTTGATCTTCATACATAATACATAACTCTTCTACCTTTATTGATCTAATGATTGCAATAGAAACGGTAGCATACATATACATTAAAACATAATCAATCACACATATAACACGTTATGTAATGGGGAAAGCTTCTGGTGAAAAGCTAACTATCTGTATATTATAATGATAGAGAACATGTAACAATACATAACACAAACTCTCACAAGCTCTCAACACTATCTCACATGCTACACACAAACCAAACGAGATATGAACAAGTCACAATTCAAATCTCCTCCACTTGTTTACTGCCTCCCCAATACATAATCAGAATGAATAATAATGAGATCCAAGTTCCGTCTGCTGTATGCTTTGCGCAATCCTCATTGGCAATCTCAATCAATTTGTGTGCAAATCTCATGCATAGCTATGATACAAGCGTGTGAATACACACACACACACACACACACACCCCTCCTATTACTGGTCTCCTTTATTGTCCATGCACTACGATTAATGATGTATTCTTTAGTTGATTTATCAATTAATAATTAGTGAATTAATTAATATTTAATTCACACCACTCATCACTAGTTTATTTATCGAGTTAGACTAAATACAACTGATTCAACTAAGTTAAACCGAACACAACTCCATCTGTTGTCTCATCATCACAAACTGCGCACATGAGTTCTCATGGAAGTCAACCGTACAGCCAGCTCAGCCTAGCCTAAGAATAGCCTAATTTCATACATCCATTGCCATCGTACCACATCTAAATGCTTGTTGAAGTGCTCAGAGGATAGGAGGAGTTGTTTTATAGGAAAATGTTAAGGCTAATGTCGGCAGTCTATTTTTATTTGGCGGTCTAAAGCCCTCCTTAATGCAAAATGAGGTCCATCTATTTTTTTCAACTCAGTAATCATTCATAAATGTAACGTCTAGGCTCAGAGCATGATCATATTAAAACTAGACATAGTCTAAAAATAGACTTTAAGCAAAAATAGCATAGGGCCCCACTGGTGGTAATTCTTCTCACCTAAGCTCATCATCTGTTGCATTCTCAAAAATATTTGATTCATTGTTTCATGCTTCCTAGTTAATTTTGGCAGCTCAAGACAAATTGACCTCTGGAAAAGCGGGATGTTGGCTCAAAATTCAAATTTTTAAATTCAATTTGTTTGAGTGGAAGTTCCCTCATATAGAAGTTATCTCCATTTGAGAAATTTCTCCTTCATCAATATAAAGGAGAGGCTCAAATCCTCCACATACAAATTCAACGATCTAACCTTTTATATTTGCATCCTTAAATTTAGTCAAGCTTATCTCCAACTAGAAATGAAAGTATGAAGGAGATTTTGGTTTAATCATATATTTTTTTAGGATGTAAGTTTGTCTAAGTTGGGTGTGAAGAAGCTTTAGGGCCATTGTGATAGACTGAACATGAATATTTATTTGACCCATTTCATGTGGAGAAAGTGAGGTTATTCTGAACCTCTTTTAGGGATGAATCTAAAGAACAATTATTGAGGTATTTGTTTGCATTAAATTCATGCATGTTAAAGTGCTCTTAGCTAACGAACTTCTGAACCATGGTATTCTCTTATGTTATGTAGGTAGGGCTTGTCCTAGTTGACCTAAATCTAAATTTATTTGAGGCTTTATAGGGAAAAAAATCCATCCTCTTTTAGCCCTAATAAAACCAGATCTAAATTTCATTGGAAACAATTATTTTAAAAAGAGATTATTACTGTAGTTACCACAGTTAATTGGCATTAAATTTTAGGTTCTTTGGTTTGTGGTGGTATATTTGTGGCACAATTCAAGGCACATATGTGGAGGCATTAAAGGTTATTTTTTAGGATATGATTTATGATTTTTAAAGTTTCTGTGACTCTGTATTGACTTATTCAACCCTTTTTGAAAGCCCATATAGAGGCATCTATAGTAGCATCTTCACTATGTATAAATGTAAGATTATCTATGGCATCTAAGTCAATTCATTGTATTATTAGTGATTTTAGGGTAGAACTTAGGTCTTTCATTTAGCTCGAAAAATGAATTGTCTACTAACTGTGAATGTTATTGTTAGACCTAATGCATGCTCCTTGAAATCTCACTTTTATTAGCCCTAATTTGTACCTAATCAGAAATATCTACAAAAATATAAAGAAAATTTTGTGTTAGCATTTTGTGGACCCTCTTATTATTTGATCCCCATGCAACATATAATATTTGAAGCCCCTAATCCAAAGCTTCTTTTATTCTCTCATATCTTTGTCTCTTATATTGCATGATTTCAATAGATAGATTTTGTTGTAGGCTATGTGTGCATTAAGGAAATTTGTTGAGTACTTTATTTGAGGATTAGTGAAGTCTAGAGATTAGATTTGAGGAAGAAGTAAGGTTGGAGAAGAAAGTTAAACTAGAGTGTTAAAAAAATTATGAATTCTCTCTTCTAGATTAAAATTCTAATCATGAGGATCATTAAAAAGAGTTGGTAAGTTTGAAAGTTGATAAAACTTGATTCTCTAACTTACATCAATATATTGAAGGGAATTTTTAGGTGGTTGTGGCACACTTCGGGAATCTGAAACAAAACACTTGATACAACTTTCATTAAAATTTTAGTAAAGGTAGAACATTTTTTAACATAGTATGTTAAAGTTAGTACAAATCATTGGCACTCTTGAGTTGGAATATTGTTTTAAATATTATGTTGAATGCTGAGATTAGAACAATGCCAAAGCATATCAGCCAAACTTTGTTGGTATTTTGTTGAGCTAGGAATTATGTCGGTATAACAATAATTAAATTATTTCCTTGTTAAGTGGTGTGAATTCATATAAAAAGTATATATGCTGCTAGAAGGATTGAGTGTAAGAGGATTTATGTTGCTTAATAGATGATTGATTTTTACGAATAGAGAAATACATAGTTAATTTGGTGCTTGAAAGTGTTGATATGTTAGGAAAATCTGGGCTTGATTTTGTTATGTAGAAGCTTGTATTGCATATTTATTTATATAAGTGTCTTACAATGAGAATATGATGAAATTAATGAGCCATAGTTTTCATGTTGTGTAATTATGTTTGTTGATATGAGATAATTAGGTAAATGGTCGATGAGGAAGTTGTTTGGGGTCAGTGTCATTCATGATGGGGTTCATTGTTGTTGATTTCGGATTGATTAGGATATCATTGGTATTGAAGTAGATTTGATTGTTCAACATATATTTCATTGTTGGTTGATGTTGTTTATTGAGCGGAGGTGGATCTAGTTTTGGTGCAGAAACATGGTCCAATATGGTGGGTCGAAACCTTAAGGAAAGTGGCGGATTGCTAGCGGGGTGGAAGGCGCGTGTTACGAAAGAAGTTGGTCTTGTTCATGTTGGAGCATAGGTAAAATCGAGAACAGCAAGGGTGGTGTTGGGGAAAGTTTGTATCTTATGCAAGATGTTGGACCATCCTTTCGGTGGGAGTTGATAAGTCATTAGAAATTTTGAGGTCTAAAATGGGCCTCCTAAGGAAATTATAAAATAATAGTGAAATAATAAATAACATTTGATTACATCATCAAATTTAGCGGAAAAAAATGAGAAGAAACTACTTTTTTGAATTCTTATTTTCAGCTTATCCAAATTTTTTACTTAAATTTCCGGTGGGAGTACTCGTTGGATGCAAGATTTTATTCCTCATCCAAGAAGTACCCATGTTGCATGATTATAATCACATGTTCATATGTTCTCATTTTCGCGTAGTAGGATCCATCGAAAGTATGCAACATGGGTAATCCTTGGATGAGGAATTAAATTTTTCATTGAATGAGTACTCTGCTCGAAATTTGAGTAAAAAATTTGGGAGATAAATTGAAAATACGAATTGAAAAAAAGTAGTTTATTATTTTATTTATTTTACCCTTTTACTTAAAAAATGGTGAATCATCTTCCATGTTTGAAATCATCATATTGAACCCTATTAGCTCTTATAAAGTTGATTTTGGTTATACATTTTCTTATGAGGCCCATTTAGACCTCAAATTCCCCTAATGCCAGGTGTTGGAGCTGGTAAACTAGGGTGTTGGAGTGTTTTCTAGTTGGAGGCTGGTAAATCAAAGTGTTGGAGAATCCTTTCAATTGGAGGTGATAAATCGGGGGTTGGAGCCTCCTTCCGGTTGTAACTAGAAAATCCACGGGAGTTTAGACATCTTACAGATGTAACCTTCAAAGACCTATTAAAGAATTTTTTAGTGGATTTTTCACCGGAAAGTTTTCCACCTAAACATTTTGTGTCTATTGTCTTGGATTGTGTTCCATTATTGAATGGTTTTTATTTGTTAATGGGATATGATGCTAAGTTATTTTTTGATCTTATGCTAATAATATTCAATTTTCTATAAAGTTAAAATTGACTAATTGAAGTGAAATACTTATTCACGCCCCTCTTACGAGTTTCCAACACATAACAAGTTCAATCATAAAATAAATGGATGGTAAATGAATATAGGGATCAAAACACCGTCATGATACACTTATTATTGTCAAAGGAAACTAAGAAAAACATAGTTGGGTGCACTAAGGAAAATTCTTAGATCAATGCATCTTGGATAAGTGCGGGGAAAACTTGGATCAGCGGATCAATGTATCTTAGGTTACACATCTTGAATTAGATCGGAAGTGTATTCATTTCAAGAGTCCCAACATGCTTCAAGATTAACCAAATAAGAGGTTTGAAATAACATCAAGGAATTAAATTACTAAGAGCCGACATACAATGGAGAAATTCGCCCCCAAAAGGCTTCTTGAGTTAATACAATAGTTGAGGGTGATGTGGTAATAGTGAGGTTAAATTTTAATAGATTGATTTGACACCAACTAATAAAGCATTCGAACATCCCCACAAATCAAGGTTTTACGGTCTATCATCAATTAAAAACATAAGTTACCATCAGGAAGTAGTAAGCTCCATCTATTAAACACTCAACATATCTTTGATATTTGATATGTTAAACCCTCGGACATAGGTATCAATCATGAGGAATTTAAGGATTAGCACCTAAAAGCTAAGCACCCCTAGAATAATGTATATCGAAGTTTTTTTTTTCAATATAAAGGCTCACATGTTTTTCCATATACCCAATATGGTTGGAACATATTAAATCCCTGGTCACATAGTGGTAAGGTATAGTTTCTAAAGGGATAAGATCCCTAAATATGTCACATCATTGGGCATATGAAGTAAAGCTCTTCAAATTTCTAATTTCTTTGATATTCAATATGGGATCCTCTAGTCATGATCTTAGTCATGAAGGAGTTAAGGTATAGTGATTAAGGGCTAAGATCCTTTGGGGCCCCAAACCATTGAGTGTATTGGAATGATTTTCAATAAAAAAGTCACAAAGTTTCCCCAAAACCAAATGTCTACGATGCATGGGACATGCAAGATGAATGAATGAAAAACAAATGATGCGATGTGCCGAGGTTGAGTAGGTGACATGGAAATGCTAGGTGGAGGACACTGTCCTAGCATATTTAGCATTTTGGATTGTTGATTACGTAAAGGTAAGTGAAATGTAGCATGAATTGACAATGCCACATGGAAGAGGGTGCTTTGGCATTCGTCATACATCATACCATGATTGGTTGTTTGAAGAATGAGGTGGTAGGCTAGGTGGTCTCGAGCCCCAAAATACTCGAGTAGTATTTTGGTATCAATATCTAATCACCCAATACCATATGCCCACGGCTTCAATCAAAGGGCCTAGTCACAAGGGGATGACATGTAGCACATCGGGAATTAACATCCATGGGTCCCCAAAATCTAAGGTATGTTTTTACAAGGGAGAAAGTTAGAAAAAATCTTAATAGCCTAGGATCATGACATGTGGTTCTAAGTAATTTTTCGACTTAACACAGGTCATAAACAATATATCCATAGGTGTTTTCTCTCGATTTTCTAATAGAATAATATCCATTGATTTTTGGGTATGAGTGACATCAACTTTTCCTCTCTTGAAAAAAAAAGGTTCACATTAACAAGTCAAAAGGAACTTTGTCTTGCGAGGTTTTTTAGTGTTAAAGATTTTTGAATTATTTTCCCAAATTCCCCATAAAGTTAAAATTGGATGTCAGTCACACCAACTTTGTTAATAATAGTCAGCTGATATTCAAATGAAAATACTTAAAAATTGATGATTTGGCACCCACCAAAAACAAGGCGTGTGGTAATATACAGCTCTTAGAATGAACGGAGCTTTAAAATAATTAAAAAATATTTTCATAAGTATTGGAAGTCTTGCAAACCTAGGATCCATTGGAAAAAGTGAAAATTTAGTTAAATTGGGGATAAAGGGAGCATATATAAGATGAAGATTAGTAGAGAGGAATTGGGAGATGAGAGGTGCAAAAAAATGGGTATAAGCACATGAGAATTTAGTGTATTGTAACCACATGAAGAGAAGCTAATGTGGGATCTATGAGAAAAGCACATAGATAAGAAAAAAGGTCGAGTGAGTGATTTAACCGAGATATATATGAAGTATGTTAGATGCACACCAATCGAGATATATCTATCCATTAGGTGAGACATGCACAAATAAAAGAGAGATTTGTACAATAAACATGGTAGGGTTCCCTATGAATTTTTTTTTTGATGGGGGTAGATATAATGTATTGAAGAGAAAAGTTGATATTATTAGGGCTACTTCTAAAGAATTAAAGAAAGTAAGTTGATACTCGTGAGTTGGATACAAAGAATTGAATAAGAGCATATGTATGATGAGGTAGTTACAAAGAATTGAAGAAGAGCATAATGGACTAGATAAGATCATATTGTAGATCAAAGATCTATGGGGATTAATGTCTCTAGTAGGTTGGTCCCTATAAATATGAGGGGATTAGTGTCTCCTATAATTAAACTACAAAGTAGTGGGGAATTGTGTCTCAATAGTTTGTTTTCCCACAAATATGGGGTCCAGGTCTCTTATAGGTTGGTTCCTACAAAGCAATGGGTTGGATGTCTCCAGCAGGTCCGTGCCCTAAAAAGATGAGGGGATTGGTGTCTCCTCTAGGACGATGCCTACAAATTAGTGGGAATTAGTGTCTCAAATAGTTTGTTTTATGAAAAGCTAAGGGGAATAGTGTCTATTGTGGGTTGTTTCCTACAAACATTGTAACAATATATGGTTTCTACAAAGAACAATTAATTAAAAGAGGTTTTGTAGAATTTCTCCACGATAGGTTTCCATGTATATCTTGTGTTTTGTGGTGCGATCATGTGATTATTATTTTATGGTGTTTTATTGGTTATAAATAATTTAAAATTTTGTTACAATGATTCACCCACCCACCCCCTTCTCATTATAATTATGAATCCAAAAGTGTAGTATAGGCAGGTTCCCTAATAAGAAATTTAACAATTGGAAGGAAGATCTCAACGGGACAAAATGGCCAATCATAATGGTAATTTCTCAAACTAATTACAACTGCGATGGAACAAACTATGTCTTTTGGAAGTTTAGTATGGAAATATTTGATGTCTCTTGGTGTTGATATTTGGTTATATGTGATGTATCGCTATGAATTCCATCAAGTCCTCCAACAAAAACTAAATGAAAAAAGGAATTTGTAAATAATTCAAAAGAAATGAATTTTAGTATATGTGGTCTTCCGATTATCTAAATTTGTGAATAATGCATTGTGGATTTGCTAAAGAAATGTAGAACAAGCTTCCAAAAACTAAGCGGGGAGATGAAAAGGTAAAGATATTGCGGTGTATTTCAATACAAAATTGAGCACATTTCCTTAAAATTTGATATGGTAAGCCTCCAATCATAGAGTCTCAGTATACGGGGGAACTACAAATTATTTCCCAGAGCTAAGTTCCCTTGGAACATTGTATATTGAATTTTTTTTTAATAAAAAGACTTAGTGAATTTTCTCAATACCCAATATGGTTGGCACTCAATCAATCCCCTATTCATAGAGTGATAAGGTATATAACCCTGGGGCTAAGAGCCCTTGGGCACTTGAATCATCGAGCATATAGAAATGTTCTTCATCCTTCTGATTTCTACGATATTTGATATGGGAGCCTTTGGTCATGAAGGAACTAAGGTATAGAGACAAAGCTAAGATCCTTAAGCCTAGACCATTGGGCATGTAAGCAAGTTTGTCAACATAGAAGTAAAAAAATTCTTCGTGCGATATCAATGCATGAGACATGCCAAGTTAGACCAATGACATAGTAGTGATGTGGAATGCCAAGTGGAGTAGGTGATGTGGAAGTGCTAGTTGGAGCAAAAATATCACCTCCTATTTAGTGTTATTGGATGACTATTTGTGTAAAGATAAGCGACACATGGTGTGTTCCGTAGTGCCACATGGAAGAGAAATAATAATCACTCACCAAACATCGAACTATGATTTGGTTTTGGAAAGATGTGGTCGCAATATAAGTGGCCTTGAAACTGAAATTATAGGGTGGTGTTTTGCTATCTAATATCCCAATCACTATGTCATGACCTATAGTCATGGGGGGATGACATGTAGCACATGATGAATTAACATCTCTAGAGCTAGAATCCAAAGGTAATGTTTTACAAAGGAAGGTTTGAAAAATAAAAAATATCCGAGGGTCACAGAAACATGGTTCACAAGCACTTATTTACTTAATGCTGGGTGTTCAATGGTATATACAAAATTTTTTCTCTCAGTTGCTAAATATATTGATATATGATGAGTGATGGGTTGAGAAGACAAAAAACTCCATATCGTAGCATAAATTTGAAAAATTCTAGAAATTAGTTTAAAGGGGTTGTTTAGTGTTAAGGCTTTCTAGGTATTTTTGTGAGATCTCGATGAATCAAATTTGACGCCCGGAGTCATAACGACTGTGTGGTGATAAACAAACATTCAAATATAAACAACCAAAATTTGAGGATTTGGCCTCCTCTACGGTAAAGGTGTGTGGTCATGTGCGGTGGTTGGATCAATAGAACTTTAAAAAAATAATAAAATATGTTCATAAGCGTTGGAAGTGGTGAAAATTGGGGATTATTTGGAAAAAAGTGAAAATTTAGTTAAATTAGAGGGGAAAAAAAAAGCATTTTATAAATATAAAAGGACTAGAGATGCATTGGGAGAAGAAAATAGGTGCATACCAGTGAGTGTATGAATAAGAGTAGTTAGTGTGTCAATGCCACACAAAGAACCATTAATGTGGATCTATGGATAGAGTACATGGATAGGAGTAAACAAGGTTTGATTGGGTTGTGTGAGAGACACTTAACTAAGATATATATATGTAGTGAGTCACATGTGTTTCAACTAAGAGAGATATGTGCAATGAATAGGAGTGAAGAAGCTAATGTAGAGCCAATGTTGATGTAGAGGTAGTTGCAAAAGAATTTAAGAAAGAGAAATGTTGATGCTAATGAGGTAGTTGCAAAGAATTCAAGAGGATTTAAGCTAATGTTGGTGAGTAGTTACAAAGAATCGAAAAATAAAATAATATACTAGAGAATATCATATTATACAAGAGATCAATGGGGATTAACGTCTCTAGTATGTTGTTCTTGCAAATCGGATGGGATCGATGTCTCCATAGGTTGGTGCCTACAAAGTAGTAGGGATTCTTGTCTCTCGCGAGGGTTTGGGCCTACAAATCCATGAGGATTGGTGTATCTTGTACATGGGTGCCTTCAAAGCGGTGAGGATTGGTGTCTGCGTGGGTAGGCCCCTAAAAATAGGAGGCGATCGGTGTCTCTTGTAGGTTGGTTCCTACAAAGTAGTGATTGGTGTCTCCAACAATTTATTTCTAAATATGAGGTGATTGGTGTCTCTTATAGATTGATGCCTAAAAATAATAATTAATCAAAAAAAAATTTGTGGGTTTCTCCCTAATGATTTTCCATGTATATCTTGTGTTTATGGTTTATCATGTGATTATTGTTTTATAACGTTTGATTGGGTATAAAAAGTAAAAATTGTATTATATTGATTTACCCTCACACACTATAATTTTGAATCCAACACAAGCCCTATTACAAAATAGGCATGCCTATCAACCTAAAAATTGTTGATTTTAAAAACGGTAAATATATTTAATCTATAATAAATCTACTATTTTATATTTGATATATTTTTAAATAAATGTATCATAAATTGATTATTCATTCATTTCATTTCTGTTAATAGTTCCTTAACTCTTTAGAGAAAAGGATAAATTATTTCCCATACAAATAAAATTTAAAATAAAAAAAATATTTATCCAAATTGAAATGAAAATTATTTTTGATTTTTTTAATTGAAAGTTAAAGTTTTTTTTTTTTAATATATATTTTTTTCATTATTTTTTTTTATACATTTGGATATTTTATATCAATTATGGCAATTTAAAAAAATATATCAACAAAATTTTTTCATATCATTATAATTCAAAAAAAGAAATGTCATAATTTTTTATACAATTAAATCTTATGATCATAGATAATGCATCTATATATTAGGTATTTATTAAAAGAAATGTCATAATTTTTATAAAAATTAAATCATTGATCTTAAGACTCATGCATCTATATAATAGGTATTTATTAAAATTACATCTTAGTTGTGAGCATTGAAGTTCAAAATATTTGGTTGTGGTGAGATCTTATTTACACATAAAGGAGAAAGAATACCAAATTTAATCAACTCTACATCCTCTTGTTGCTTGGATTTAAACAGGTACCTGCGAATCTACCATGGCTCACCTAAATATTTTCTTTATACCTCACTTTCTTACTCTTTTTTAATATTTACCCTACTTGTTTGGATATATTAATAACACTTAGCACGTATTTTTTTAATGCATACTTCATCTGGGAACACAATAGTAAGAACATGAATCAAAAATGGATTCAATTTAGGTTTGATAAAAATTCAACACTAAATAAAATAATAATAATAATAATAATAATAATAATAATAATGATAATAATTTTGTGTTCTTTTGCATGTGATATTCTATATCATAATGCTAATGTAACACTCTCACTCCACACTGCTTGAGTTCATAATCCACCAAGGCAATATGCCCAGTGAAGAGTCACTTTGGTATCGATAAACCTCTTGGGTAAAAATAAGGAAGTGGAATTGATAGCTAGAACCTTACTAACCTTCCTTAGGAGCTACAAAACCCCTGGAATCCAAAAAAAAACCACTCAGGGTGTCCAAACCTTGGGTGCTTGTTGTTTTGTGACCTAGGGTCACGATGGGTTGCATAACAAGGAAAACCAGCGGGCCTCAGCACGGTCACTTTCATGACCTACCTTCCTTGTGCCGGAGTCTAAATTACCCGAGTTCTTTGCAAGAGACCGAAGATGCGAGCCACTTTTACGGGGCTAGGATCCGGACCTCTATCCATAACTTGACAAAAATTTCCCAAAATAATGGATGACACAAGTATAAATACATTAGTGCAAAGCTCAATCGATAACCCCGACGCCTTGACCTAACCATGACATACATTTTGTCTGACTTGTTAAGAACATACAGTCTAGGTCATAGATTTCAGGTCTCTATATTACTAGTGTAGTCATATTGTTGTTAGTGTAGCCCCCTTTATTGTTGTTATTGTACCCTGTAACCCCAATATTGTTATTATTGTGCCCTTACATTATTATTGTTAGGTTGGCTAGGATTATATTGTGTCCCCTTGGAATCCTATATATATAGAAGGAGGTTTTTTCATTTGTATCATCAAATAATTGTTCAATTATGTAATTTGTAGGAAGATGCCCCCTCAAAGTGGCTTATTTCTAAGGCGTTTATCTCTTTGTTTCTTCTATTTTTGTTTGGTTTCATAACATTTGGTATCAAAGCCTTAGATTCCTGAGGTTTCCTTGCTCCAAACATCATCGTCATGGAATTTAGCTACTTTGTTTCTGAAGATTCAAAAGCTGAAATTTTACATACAAAGCCAAATTTTTTAGAAAAGATCGTGTAAAAATTTCATATCTTGGTTCTCAATATTTTTGGAGATATGATCTATGGAAGTTAGGGTTTTTGTAGGATCTCGAATTTCATCTAAAATAGGTGACACAGGGAAAATTGTCATAATCTCTCTTTGAGCATCGAATTTGAATTCTATAAAAAGTGGCCAAAAGTAAATGAAACAATTTCATGTATATCATTTAAGGCTTGAAGGAAACGGTGACATGGTACACCATACAAGTTAACTCTCTTTGAAATAGGTCCATAATTAGGTTATTGTGGGATAGCATAACATTTCCTTGAAGAATATAAATTAGGCCAGACCTATGGAATTCGCAATAAGATTCAGAGGGAAAATACAGGACCAAATTTGAGATATTGAAGATCCTAAATCACAGAGATAATTCATTTTCAATATCGAGTTATTCAAAAGAAAGGAAAAAGTGTGTATTTTGTTTTCTGAATTGCACAAGTCTTGTTTGAAGAATCAGTTTGAATTGATTCCAAAGGCATATTGTATATTATATATCTGTATTGGGTTCTAAAAACCCCCCTAAAAAGAATCCAACACCCATTAAGCCTTCAGAAGGCTCTACTATGATTCATGAAGACGAAGAAATGCAACATGACATATCAAAATTACAAGAGAAAGTGCACCAAATTTCGCTCTTGCAAAGAGCAAAAAAAAATGAAATGTAGGTTTTGAAGAAAGGAATGGAAACTAAGATGGACGGTTTGAAGAAAGGCATGGAATCTAAGATGGATGGTTTGAAGAATGGCATGGATGGAATGGAAGTTGGCATGGAAGACATGGAAGCTAAGATCGATGAAAATATGGAAAACATGAACAATGATCTAAAAGCAGACATGGAAGGTGTTGGCTTGTGATTAACTTGGAGGGATAAAGAAATATCAAAGTCAAGCAAACAAAGAGCTAGAGCGGGTAATTATGGATATCTAGTTTTAAAATCACACAATGATATATTGGTTAATTTTTTCTTATATTTAATTAAGATGTCAGATATATTTCAAAATGTTGAATGGTGTTGTCATTGAAGCCATCAGTCCTTGAAAGAACTTAATATTTGTCTATATTGCATTAATTGAAGCTACAATTATCAAGATGTTCTAGAAGCCCAAATGATACCCCACATTTGATGAAGATGTTGGCTAAGCATATCAATGAAATTGCAAGTGAATCTGCATAAGATGATTTTCCTCGTCGTGTTGATTCCAATAGTATGTGGCACACTTTGTAACTCCTCATGATTAAGGATGTATGATTAGTCAAAGTTGGTGCCCCCTTCTTATGGTCAAAATTCACAAAGTTAGATGATGGGAAAAACTATTTTTGGATTGGATTATGTTTGATTTATTTCAAAATTAATGATGGAACTATATTGTTCACAAAATGGTGAAAGGAATTTTATTGAAAATTTTTTTGTGGCCCCTAGTTAATTTTGGCCTCCAAGACAAGTTGACCTCTAAGAAGAAGTCGGATATTTGGCTCCAAAATTTCAATTTTTCAAAATTCAAATTTCATTTACAAGTGAGTTTCCCTCCTTTTTGCACAGGTTAGCTCCATTTTAAATTCCTCTTTCATCACTATAAAAGGAGGCTCAAATCCTCCACAATACACATGAATTCAATGTCTAACCTTGTATATGCTTTGCATCCTTGGTTAGTCAAGCTTATCTCAACCATAAGGACAAAAGTATGAAGGAAATTTTGGTTTAATCCTTATGTTTTTTCTGGGATATGGTTATTTGTTGGTTGTAAAGAATATTTTGAGGCCATTTGGCCCTTATGTTATTTGACATGGATATTGTTTGAGGCCATTTCATAGAGAGAGTAAGGTTATTCCTGAACCTCTTTTTGGGATTAATCTAGGAACAATTCTTGAGGTATTTGTTGGCATCGAATTCACAGTGTTCTGAGGTAAACTTTAAGCCCTAATCTAAGCTTCTAGAAAATTTATTTTTATCTTATATTAATGCAGGTAGGGCTTGTCCTAATTTAGACTAGAATATGGCATTTATTTGGGCTTTATAAGGGAAAAAAATTCCATCCTCTTTTAGCCCTAATATGAAGCAGATCTAAAAATTTCATTGTAAACAAATTCTTTTCTAAAGAGATTTTCCACAATAATTTGTGGAGGAATTTGGCAGCCAAACTGTGAAGGTTCTTTGGTTTGTTCGATGGTATCTTTGTGGCACAATTCAAGGCTCATCTGTGGAGTAATTCAAGGTTTATTTTTTAGGATAGGATTGTGATTTTTAAAGGTTCCCATGACTATGTATTGAAGCTTGTTCAACCACTTTGGAGAGACACATCTGACATCTATAGTGGCATACTTCACTATGTATAATGCAGATTATATTTGGCACATCCTAAATTAAGTTCTAGTGTATTATTGGTGATTTTTTGTGGAGAATTACGCCTTGCATTTTAGCTCTAAAAAATGACTTGTATACTAACTTGAGGTGTTATTTGTTGGACCTAACGCATGCTCCTTGTGGGAAATATCACTTTTAATCTATCCCTAAATTTTTCCCTAATCAAAGAAATATCTACAAAAATATAAAGTAAATTTTGTTAGCATTTTGTGGACCCTCTTATTGGTGATGCTCATGCAACCCTTTCTAGTAATTTAAAGCCCTAATTCAAATCTTCTTTGTAGTATTCTCTCATATATTTCTCTCTTCTGTTGCATGCTTTCAAGAGCTTTTGTTGCAGGCTATGTGCATTAATAGAGAAAGTTTGTTTGAGTACTTTGTTGAGGATTAGTGTGATCTAAGTTAAATTTTAGGTAAGGTTGAGAAGTAGCTAAACTTGTGTCAACAAAGGTATGAATTGTGTCTTCTATATTAAAAATTGCAATGTGAGGATCATTAAAATGAGTTTATTAAGTTTGAAGGTTGATAAAACTTGATTCTATAAAGTTTTCATCAATATATTGAAGGAAATCTTCAGGTGGTTTGTGGCACACTTCAGGAATATGAAACAAAACACTTGATAAATATTTCATCAACAAGTTTACTAAAGGTAGAAATTTTTTTAACGTAGTGTTGAGGGTTGTGAAAATAATTGGCACTCTTGAGTTTAGATATTGTTGATCTATTATATTTGAATAATTGAGCTTAGAATAATGCTGAAGTATATCAACCAGAGTTTCTTGACTGTTGAGTGAAGACTTATGTCAATATAACAATAATTAAAATTATTGCCTTGCTAAGTGATTAATGGTGATGTCTAAAGAAGTATATATGTTGCTAGAGGATTGAGAGTAAGAGAATTTACGTTGCAATAAGATGATTGATTTTTTTGTGAGTAGAGAAATACACAATTAATTTTGCGCTTGAAATTATTGATATGTTGGGAAAATCTAGGGCTTGATTTGTTAAGTAGAAGTTTGTATTGCATATTTATTTATGTAGGGTCTTATAGTGATAATATCATGAAATTGATAAGCTATGGTTTTCATATTGTGTAATTATGTTTGTTGATTTGAGATAATTGGGTAAAATGGTGTGATGAACTAGTTGTTTGAGATTGATGCCATTCATGAATAAAGGTTCATTCTTGTTGTTTTTGGATTGATTATTGGATATCATTGGTATTGAAGTAGATTTTATTTTTCAACATATATTTCATTGTTGGTTGATGTTTTTTATTAAGTAGAGGTGGATCCAGTTTGAAATTATGAAACATGGTCCAATGTGGTGAACAGAAGGTCAAAGCCTTAAGGAAAATGGTGGCTTGGTAAGAAAGGTGGAAGGGTCGTGTTAGGCAAGAGATTGGAGTCTCTTTCATGTTGGAGCATGATTAAAATTTAGGGAAGCAAGGTGGTGTTAGGGAAGATTGTAGCTTATGCAGGGTGTTGGACCATCCTTTCAGTCAGAGTTGATAGATCCAAGGTGTTGTAGCATCCTTCTAGTTGGAGTTTGTAAACCAGGGTGTTGCAGCGTCTTTGTAGTTGGAGGTGGTAAAGTAGAGTTTTGGAGAATCATTTCAACTGGAGCTCATAAATCAGGGGGTTAGAGCCTCCTTCTAGTTGTAAGTGTAGAATCCTGAAAGTTGGAGCATCTGACTGGTGTAACCTTCAAAGTCCTATATTAAGAAGTGTTTAGTGTTTTTTCACCTGTAAGGGTTTCCACCTAAACATTTTGTGTCTACTATCTTGGATGGTGTTCATTGTTTAATGTTTTTGCTATTTGTTAATGGGATATGTTGCTAAGTTATGTTTTGATCTTATGATAATAATATTCAATTATATATGAAGTTAAAATTAACTAATTGAAGTGAAATACTTATTCACCCCCCTCTTAGTGTTTCCAACACATAACAAGTGTAATCATAAAAATTAAATGGATGGTAAACACATATAGGCATCAAAACAATTAGATCATGATACATTTGTTATTGTCAAAGGAAACTAAGAAAACCATAGTTGGATGCAGTAGGAATATCCTTAGATCAATGCATCTTGGATTAGTGTAGGATAAATTGAATTAGCAGATCAATGTATCTTAGGTTAGCGCTTCTTGGATTAGATTGACAACTATTATTCATTCCAATGGGTCCCAACATTCTTGAAGATTAACCAAATAAGAGGTGTGAAATAGCATCAAGTAAATTTCCAAAGACAACTAACATACAATGGAGGAATTCCCCCCCCAAGGAAACTTCTTGAGGTAATACGAAAATGCGTAAGGGTGATGTGGAAATAGTAAGGTTAAATGCAATAGGTGGATCTAATACCAACTGATAAATAATTCAGGGAGCATCCCACAAATCAAAGGTTTTACAGTCTATCATCAATTAACAAACAAAAAAGTTACCATCAAGAGTTGGTCCATCTATTAAACAGTCAACATATCTTCGATATTTGATATGGTAAGCCCCTAGTCATAGGTATCAATCATGAGGCACTTAAGGATTAGCACCTAATAACTAAGCACCCCTAGAAAAATGTATATTGGAAGCATTTCAATATAATGGATCACATGTTTTTTCATATACCCAATATGGTTGGCAGTCATTAAATCCCCTGGCCACATAGTACTAAGGTATAGTGTCTAAGGGATAAGATCCATTAATATGTCACATCATCGGGATATAAGCAAGCTCTTCAGCTTTCTAATTCCTTTGATATTCAATATGGGATCCTCTAGTCATTCTCTTAGTCATGATGGAGTTAAGTTATAGTCCCTAAAGGCTAAGATCCTTTGGGGCCCCAAACCATTGGTTGTGTTGGCAAGTTTGTCAATACAAAATTCACAAAGTTTCCCTGAAACCTAATATCTTGATGCATGGGACATGCAAGCTGGACCAATGAAAAATTAATGATGCGGTGTGCCAGGTCAACTAGGTGACATCGAAATGCTAGGTGGAGGACACATGTCACCCATATTTAGCATTTTTGGATTATTGATTATGTAAAGGTAAGTGACATGTGGCATGCGTTAACAATGCCACATGGAAGAGGAATTTCTAACATTTTTCATACGTCATACCATAATTGGTTGTTTGAATAATGAGGTGTTAGGCTAAATGGTTCATAGAGCCCCAAAATAATCGAGTAGTATTTTGGTATCCGATCTCCTAATCACCCAATACCATAAGTCCTACAATCAAAGGGCCTAGTCACAAGGGGATGACATGTAGCACATTGGGAATTAGCATCCATGGGTCCCCAAAATCCCAAGGTAATTTTTTATAAGGGAAATTTTGAAAAAATATTAATAGCCTAGGATAACAATATGTGGTTCTAAGTAATTTTTGACTTAACACATGGGTGCTAAACAATATATACATAGGTGTTTTCTCTCAATTTTCTAATAGACTAATATCCATTTATTGTTGGGTTCGAGGGACATCAATTTTTTCATCTCCAGGAAAAAAAGTTTCACATCAACAAGTCAAAAGGAACTTCGTTTTGCAAGGGTTTTTTAGTGTTAAAGGTTTTTCGGGTACTTCCTGAGTTCCCCATAAAGTGGAAATTAGATGTCCAAGTAACACCAACCTGGTAACTGTGGTCAACTGATATTCAAATGTAAATACCCAAAATTTGAGGATTTGGCACCCACCAATGCAAAGGTGCATGGTCATATGAAACTCTTAGAATGAAGGGATCTTTAAAATAATTATAAAATATTTTCATAAGTATTGGGATTGGTGCAAAACTAGGATCCATTGGAAAAAGTGAAAATTTAGTTAAATTGGGGATAAAGGGAGAATATATAAATTGAAGATTAATAGAGAGGCATTGGGAGATGAGAGGTGAAAAAAAACGGGTATAAGCATAGGATAATTTAGTGTAATGTAACCACATGAAGAGAAGCTAATGTGAGATCTATGGGAAAAGTACATATATAAGAAAAAAAGGGTCTGAGTGAGTGATTTAACTGTGATATGTATGAAGTATGTTATATGCACACCAATCAAGATATATCTATCCATTAGGTTAGGCATGCACCAATGAAGAGATATTTTTGTAGTATGTGAGATGTGTGCTAGTCAAGAGAGATTTGCGCAATAAACATGGTGAATTTTCTGATAGAAAGATTTTTTTGATGAGGTAGCTATAATGAATTGAAGAAGAGAAAATTTGATATTATTAAGGTAACTACAAAGAATTAAAGAAGGGCTAAGTTGATACTCATGAGCTAGACATAAAGAATTGAATAAGAGAATAGATATGATGAGGTAGTTACAAAGAATTGAAGAAGAGCATAATGGACTAGAGAATATCATATTGCAGATCAAATATCCATGGGGACTAATGTCTCTGGTAGGTTGGTGCCTATAAATATGAGGGGATTAGTGTCTCCTATAGGTCGACACTTACGAAGTAGTTGGAATTGGTGTCTCCAACAGTTTGTTTCCCACAAATATGAGGGGATCGGTGTCTCTTGTAGGTTGGTTCCTACAAAGCAATGGGTTGGATGTATCCAACAGGTTTTTGCCTAGAAATTAGTGGGAATTGGTGTCTCCAATATGTTGGTTCATGCAAAGCTAAGGGGACTGGTGTCTCTTGTGGGTTGTTTCCAACAAACATTGTAATAATATATGGTTTCTACCAATAACAATTAATTAAAAGAAGTTTTGTGACTTTCTCTCTGATAGGTTTCCACGTATATCTTTTGTTTTGTGGTGTGATCATGTTATTATTGTTTTATGGTGTTTTATTGGTTATAAATAGTTTAAAATTGTGTTATAATTATTAACCCACCCACCCCCCCTTCTCAGTATAATTGTGAATCCAAAAATTAGTATAAGAGTAGGTTTCTTCATAAGAAATTTAACCACTGGAAAGTAGATCTCAAAGGGAAAAAATGGCCAATCATAATGGTAATTTGTCAAACTAATTGAAACTCTTTGATGGAAAAAACTATGTCTTTTGGAAGATTAGTATGAGGACATATTTGGTGTCTCTTGGTGGTGATATTTGGTTATATGTGATGGATGTCTATTAATTTCCATCAACTCCACAAACAAATGTAGATGGAAAAAGGAATTTGTAAATAATTCAAAAGAAATGAATTTTATTATATGTGCTCTTGAAGAATCTGAATTTTTCAAGATAATGCATTGCGTATTTGCTAAAGAAATGTAGAACAAGCTTCCAAGCAACTAAGGAGGAGATGAAAGGGTAAATATATTGCAGTGTTTTTCATTACAAAATTGAATGGATTTCTTTACTATTTGATATGGTAAGCCTCCAGTCATAGGTACCAATCACAGGGAACTTATATATTAGTTCCCAAGAGCTAAATGCCCTTGGAATATCGTATATTGATTTTTTTTTAATAAAAAGACTTGGTGAATTTTCTTAATACCCAATATGGTTGGCACTCAATCAATCCCCTAATAATAGAGTGCTAAGGTATAACACCTAAGGGCTAAGAGCCTGTAGGCACTTGGATCATTAAGCATATAGGCATGTTCTTCATCTTTCTATTTCTTTGATATTTGATATAGGAGCCTTCGGTCATGTTCTTGGTCATGAAGGAGCTAAGGTATAGAGACGAAAGCTAAGAGCCCTCAAACCCCTATACCATTGGGCATGTAATCAAGTTTGTCAATATAAAATTCAAAACAAATTCGTGATACCCAATATTCAATGCATGATACATGCCAATTGTACCAACAATAGAGTAGTGACGTGGAATGCCAGGTGGAGTAGGTGATGTGGAAGTGTTAGTTGGAGCACACATATGATGTGCCATTAGTGTCACTTGGAATAGAAATAATCATCACTCACCAAACATCAAACTATCATTGGTTTTTGGAAGAATGTGGTCGCAGTATAAGTGGCCTTCGAAGCCCCAAAATTATAGGGTGGTGTTTTGCTATCTAATATCCTGATCACCTGATAATGTATGACCTGAAGTCATAGGGGGATGACATGTAACACATGAGGAATTAACATCCCTAGGCCCCTATAATCCAAAGGTAATGTTTTATAAGGGAAAGTTTGAAAAAATAACAATAGTGAAGGGTCACGAAACGTGGTTCTAGGTACTTGTTGACTTAACGCCTGAGTGTTTCAATGGTATATACAAAAGTATTTTCTCTCAATTACTACATAGATTGATATATGACAGCTGATGGGTCCGAGGAAAGAAAAAAAAAGCTCCTTATCCTAACATAATTTTCAAAAAGTCTAAAGGAAATTAGTTTAAAGGGGTTGTTTAGTGTTAAAGGCTTTCTAGGTATTTTTTGAGTTCTCAGTAAAGTTCAAATTTGGCATCTAGGTCATCCCGACCTAGTAATGGTGGTAAATATGTATTCAAATATAAACAACCATAATTTGAGGATTTGGCCTCCTCTAATGTAAAGGAAATGGTAATGTGAAGTGGTTGGATCAAAGGGAGATTTAAAATAATAATAAAATATTTTCATAAGCATTGGTACTGGTTGGAAAAAGTGAAAAGTCAGTTAAATTGGGGAAAAAATAAGCATTTATAAATATAGAAGGCCGAGAAAGGAATTGGAAGACAATAGGTGCATAAAAATGGGTATATGAACAAGAGTAGTTAGTGTATCAAATCAACACAAAGATAATTTAATGTGAGATCTATAGACAGAGTACATGGATGAGTAAACAAAGGTTTCATTAGGTTGTGTGAGGGCCTTAACTAAGAGATATATGTAGTGAGTCAAATGTGTGTCACCTAAGAGAGATATATACAATTAATAGTGTGAAGCACCTAATGTAGAGCTAATGTTGATGAGGTAGCTGCAATGAATTTAAGAAGAGAAGTGTTGATGCTAATGAGGTAGTTGCAAATAATTGAAGAGGATTTAAGCGAATGTTGGTGAGCTAGTTACAAAGAATCAAAAAATAAAAGAATATACTAGAGAATATCATTTTCTAGAAGAGATCAATGGGGATTAATTTCTGTAGTACGTTGTTTCTTGAAAATATGATGGGATCGATTTCTCCTATAGGTTGGTGCCTACAAAGAATTAGGGATTAGTGTCTCTCGCAATTTTATGCCTACAAATCAGTGGGGATTGGTGTATCTTGTACATGGGTGCCTAAAAAGCAGTGGGGATTGGTGTCTCCATTAGGTAGGCCCCTAAAAATATAAGGGGATTGGTGTCTCTTACAGGTTGGTTCCTACAAAGCAGTGGGGATTGGTGTCTCCAACAATTTTATTCCTACAAATATGAGGTGATTGGTGTCTCTTATATATTGATGCCTAAAAATAATATTTAATTAAAAAAATGTGGGTTTCTCCCTAATGAGTTTCAATGTATATCTTGTGTTCTATGGTTGATCATGTGATTATTGTTTTATAATGTTTGATTGGTTATAAATAAGTAAAATTTGTATTATATTGATTTACCCTCACAAAATATAATTTTGAATCCAACATAAGCCCTACTACAAAATAGACATGATTATCAACCTAAAATTGTTGATTTAAAAAATAGTAAATTTGTTAATCTATAATAAATCTATTATTTAATATTTGATAAGTTTTTTAAATTTTCGAACAAGTAAATATATCATAAATTGATTATTGATTCATCATCATTTCCTGTTAATAGTTCCTTAACTCTTTGGAGAAACGTTAAAATTATTTCCCATAAAAATAAAATTTAAAATAAAAAAATTACTTACCAAAATTGAAATGAAGATAGTTTCTGTTTTTTTTAATTGAAAGTTATTTTTTTTAATATATTTTTTTTTTCATTATTATTATTATTATTTTTTATCTATTAGATATTTTCTGTCTATTATGACAGTTTAAAAATATATATCAACAAAATTTTTCCATATCATTATAATTCAAAAAAATAAATGTCATAATTTTATACAATTAAATATTATGATCATGGAGCTCATGCATCTATATATTAGGTATTTATTAAAATTACATCTTAGTTGTGAGCATTGAAGTTCAAAATATTTGGTTGTGGTGAATCTTATTATTACTCATAAAGGAGAAAGAATACCAAATTGAATCAACTCTACATCCTCCCATTGCTTAGATTTACAAATGGTACCTGCAAATCTACCCATGGCTCCACCCGAATATTTTCTTTATACCTCACTTTCGTACATTTTTATTATTTACCCTACTTGCTTGGATATATGAATAAAACTTTCATTTATTTTTTAGGCCTACTTAATATGAAGACACAATAGTAAGAACATGAATCAAAATGGATTCAATTTAGGTTTGATAAAAATTAAACATTGAATAATAATAATAATAGTAATTTTGTGTTGTTTTGCATGTATGATATTCTATATCATAATGCACTAATTTAACACTCTCCTCGCACACTTACCTAGGTTCACCAGTCCACCGAGGTAAATATGTGATGAAGAGTCCCTTTGGTATGAATCAACCTCCTAGGTACAAATAAGGAAGTGGAATCGATAGACTATAACCTTACTAACCTTCCTCGGGAGCTACAAAACCCCTCGAATCCAAAAAACAACTCTACGTTCCCAAACCTTGGATTAACTTTTTTTTTCACTGACCTAGAGTCACAGTCAGTTGCATAACAACGCAAGCCAAGGACTATAAGCCACCCGTCACTTTCATGAACCTACCTTCCACTAAATGCAGTCTAAATTACCTAGTTCTTTGTAAGAGACCCTGATATCTGAGCCACTTTTTCAGGGCTAGGATCCAGAACTCTACCCATAACTTGTCAAAACTTTCCAGAATACTAAATGACACAGGTAAAAAGACATTAATGCAAAAAAAAATCAAGAACTTGACCTAACTAGGCCTAACCATGACATACATTTCGTCGAACACATTGAGAACATGTAGTTTATCGGTCATGAAAGCATATCTGAACATATGGATCTGATACTTATCTCATAATCATCAAGAAGGTTTAATGCCCTCTCATAATAGCTCCAATAACATTAGTTAGTCCATGCATTCATCAACCATTCATATATTCATCAAACATGTCAAGATCCATAGACAATATACATCATATAATCATCATATAAACCAACAAATAACCAACATATGAACCATGGAATCTCATCCATAATATTACCATCATAATCAAAACATATTTTGATAGATCACAATAGAAAACACCTCTTATTAACATATGAAAATTTCAACCAAGTCAAGGAATTCCATGTACCACCCGACCATATATTGAATTGAACCAAATCTCTCTTTCATCCAATCACCCTTGTGCCATACTCCAAGTGTGAATGTGGGACTTCATGGAATAAACCAAGATAAACCAAAACAAGGTTTCTAGGGGCCAAACCACCTCAACCCTCAACCAATGATTCCACCTCAATGTTAGGCATCACTATCACCAACCAGATCGGTCTCTACCATAGTTTTCTAGGGCCACGGAGTTTTTGTTCCAGTCCAGCTCTCAGACTAATAACTCAACCCATAACTCTCATAGGGCTCTAGAGTGTTTGTCCAACTAATGATTCAAGACTAGAAGCACAACCCACTAAGGGCTGCAGAGCATTTTTCCAGCCAAGGCTTTTAGAGCTATGTTGGGCCTCCAAAATTTAATTCACTTTCACCTTCATTTCCATTACTTTTCCCTCATTACGTAACCCTATAGCCCCATAACCTTACATTAAGTAACCATTTTCATTATCATGTGGGTTTAACATTAATATTTCATAAGTAATTAATGTTAAGTATTTTAAGTGAATTTGTGATTAAATATTAGGAAATTAACACGTTTTCATGTATATCTAAAAGTGTTATGAGTTTTGTGACATTGTATGCTTACTTGGATATTCTAGAAGGGTCCTATTTGGCCATCCAACCACAAATTCGAATTTGAAATTCCAACTCATAAATATTTGTGGAATATTTATAGAGGATGTGGATCATGGAATATGCACATTCAAAGGAGAAGAATCATGGATAAGAGAATTTTGAGAGGATATTTATGTTACAGTTTTAGGATATTGGTTGTAACTACATGAGATAAATGTAGATTTAAGAGATATCTAAGGATATAATATATTTATTGTATAGTTATCCTAAATTTTTGTATAAATAGGAGTGCACCCTTCATACAAAGGGTTGTAAAAAATGTAGGTTGTCAATTTTAAGTTGTTAATTGTAAGTTGTGAGATAGTGGTTAGAGGTTAGAGGTATCTAGTTGTTAGTTTCTAGTTGTAGGTTTCAAGTTCTATCCAAGATGCGATTTTTAAAGTGAGGAGAGATAATTCTTGTAATATCTTGTAAATTCATCTTTATGAAATACACACTGCTATTTTGATATCCAATATGTGATATTTGATCCAGTGTGATTCTTGAGGAATGGAGGGCCCCAATCAACCAAAGTTTGCACATATGTGTACATATTGGTAACATAGAATAGTTTTTTTATTTCATTTCTTTTATGCAAGTCTGCATTTTCCTTTGAGTAAGTGTGATTTACTTTCTGGTGGGTGTGATTTCATTTATGCAAGTGTGGTGTGATTTCAATTTTGTAAGTGCTATTTCAATTATGCAAATGTGGTGTGATTTCATTTCAGCAAGTGTGATTTGAATTATGCAAGTGTGATTTAAATTTCTTTATATTTGGTTTGATTTGGTTTGAATTTGATTAATTTATTATGTTTCGTAATTAGTTTTAATTGCATTAGATTAATATAATCTAAAAGATAACCACCTAGTACATATAGTATAGGTATACCTCATCAGTTTACAAAACCCCAGGTTGAAAAATTAAATGACAGGGATTTAACTCACAATTAAATCACCCAACATTTTGGCGCCCTTGCTAGTGAGGTATTGTTGAACCTTAGAATTATCCTTTCTCTGACATCCTTTCTCATCACTTTTTCCTTACCTTTTCATAAGTCCATACACTCAAATCAATGATAAATGTCATGTTTTATCTCAGGGAAAGCATTTGAATGATTTCTATGTTATATTCTGATGTTATTTTTATTTGAATATATTTTTGTAACTCAGCTACAGAACGCAGCCTATTCTAAGATAATTTTTGTTTTCACAGCTACTTTTATGGTTTGAGAGTATCCGAGGAGAAAATAAAGGAACGAGCCACATGGGGATCTCCAGAATGATCCACATATGGATTTCGTCATATCCACTTGATTGAAATCGACAGAAAAGGGTGTTTGTGATCATGGTCAAAGTCCAGTCAAAGGACATAAGCTTAGAGCAAAGAACTCTTGATATGATCTGATGTAGAAAATCAAGAGTTAACCAGTTAGAATTTAATTCTAATTTTTCAGTTAGAACCACCATCTGTAGGCATAATCAGCTACTCACAGTTACATTTTATTTTGTTTAAATAACATTTATGCAAAGACCGAAGACAGTATTAATTTTTGAAACGTTGTGTATGCTTTAAAACTATATTATTTTTCATAATACAAGGATTGTGTTTGTGGTTCCAGTTTCTACTTAATACATACATAATCAGCTAGGATCTTGACCTATTCTGTTGCAGAGGGCCCCTACACAGGAGGAGGTTTCTCATTAGTTATTTTAGTTTAATTATTTTCTCTGTTTTATCAATTCACAAAGTAGATTAATATTGTGTGCAACTTTTTATCATAGATTTAAGTTATGAATTTTTTCTTAGCATCATTGATATAATGACTATGTAATCTTTTCTTTCCAAAAACATCTCAATAAGGTAGATTCATCCATTTTCCAATTGGATTATGTTTGAGGAAATAGAGCTCACAGTTGTTTAGTTTCCTTTCATGTTCTTACATTGCTTTCTTAGATTAAGATCCTCAGTTGATTGTATAATTGGATGCTCCTAAAGATCAGGCCAAGAAGGTGACTTGTCATACTTCCAAATTGGGTGCTCGAGTGTTTAACCTATACAATTATTGAGTTTTCCTTTAAATGATTTTAAATTCTTTCCTACATTTAATTTTCAAAACTAAAGTATAATCAGTTTCTTGTACATCATATCAAGAGGGTGACTATGTCATATTTCCATATTGAATGCTAGAGTGATTGATCATACATTAGTTTCTTTTTCCTTTAAATTTGCTTTCATCTAGAATATCATTGCAATTTCAATTTTCAGTCAAAAGGTTCATATTTCAATCCATGGAGTAGAAATAACTTTAATTTTTAAATTCATTAGAATAGGCACTGTGTTTTTAGATCAGATTATAATCATTTAAAAATTTTGATTCATTTTTATGCAAGTTAGAATAACCTAAGAACACTTCATTTTCTTCCTTCTTTCAAAGTTAGTTTTACACATCTAAATTTCACTAGATTCAATTGATTCCTTTCATAGTTTTCATTTGTTAAAATTAGCATTTAGACATAAAGAAAAAAATACCCAAAACAACATAAAAATACATACAACGAAGTAAAAATAAGGTTAAATAAGCACATATAATGCACCAAACTTCATTAGATTACAAACCTCGGTTGATAATTTATGTTGAACAATTTAAGACATTAAATTGACTAAACATTTTGGCATCGTTGCCGAGGAAGTGTACTTAGGTAAACTCATTTCTTACATCTAAAAAAAATGATATGCGTAGGGAAAGAGATTCTAGGGGTAGATTCATAACTAGAGTCAGAAGTGTAATGCTAACAACACCACTCACTGCACCTAGACCATGTAGTGATACACCACCATCAAAAGCTCATATTCCATACCTCACTAGACATAGAATTCCTGAAGTATTAAGGTCAGAAATCCAATTAGAAGGATCTCCTACTTTATCCACTAAGGCAGTCTTAGAGGAAGAAGATCCTAGATCTCCAACAGAAGGACTAACCTTTTTCATCTCTACAGGGGAACACATTTTAGGTGAAGAGTTAGAAATTCCTAGTGGAGTAGAAGAAGAAGAGAAACCTTTATTCAACATCTAATTGATAGAAGAACAAGAGGAAGATAAATTAACCTTACAGATAGAACCTTATATTAGCTCTGAGGAATCTATAATGGTAGGAAGACGAGAAGTTGGAGAAGGAGAAGGAGAAATTATAAATGAAGAAAATTGACTGTTTGGAGGAAGAGGTGGAGGACAAGGTAGAGGGAATGAAGGAGGAGGTAGAAGAGGTGAAGAAAATAGAATAAATAGGGAAAATGATAATTCTTTTGGATTTCCTATAATTTATGGGGATACAAATGCCACAATGAAAAACATTTCACCTTCTATCCTTCCAAATTTCCATGGATTAAAGAGTGAATATCCCGAAACCTTTTTGTTTGAATTTGAAGTTTTGTGTAGATTTTATGATTACTTACAAGACTCTCAAAAACTTAGTCTATTTGCTTCAACATTGAAAGGAGCAGATTTAAAATGGTTCATGGGTTTAGTCACACAGTCTACTAGGACATGGAATGACATGAAAAGATCATTTTTAGAAAGATATTTAGATTATTGCATACCCATTAATCATAAGGATGAAGTATTCAAAATGATGCAAAGAGAGGATGAGAATTTGGAGGATTTAATTGAAAGATTGAATTATAACATAAAAAGAGATAAAATGGATAATTTAGATTGAGATACTTTAAAATCTCTTTTGTTAAAATCCATTAGAGATGAGAGGATAGATATTCTCAACATGATCAGGAAGGAAGATAGATCTCAACTCTCATTACATAAAATTGCTAAATTATGTATTCATATCTCAAGGGGAAAATAAAAAACAAGGAAAAATCAAAGAGATCCTTCTCTTGCTAGATTGAATAAATATGCAACTGGAATAGTAAGTAGAGAAGAAATTGGAAATATGCTTGATGAAATTAAAATAGATATCTTAGGGAGTCTTAGTTAACAGATAGACACCCTTAACTTACAAAAAAAGGTAGGAAGCCGAAACTGATGCCTTAGCTATTTTCTATCCTAAATGTAGAAAGAAGCATGCTTTAAGAGAATTTCCTCTTGATGCAAAATTCATAGAGACCTGGATGGTTTTCTGAAAAAAAACATGAAACTAAGAGTTTTCCTTCAATTCCAGGTCTTAAGGTTACTTTTCGAGAAGAAGAAACTTCCAATCCAATAGAATCTCTTTTCTTTCCCTCTAGAAGACCATGATAGGGGCCACAAACTCAAGCTTTTAACGACCAAATGTATACTCAGGCCCCACCAAATAATTGGAATTCTTGGCAACAAACATGGTACCAAAATCAGTATTGGGCACAATGAATGCAAAATACATATGGTATATACTCTCAATACTACCAATATCCTCCATCCTAACCAAAATATTCTCCCCAACAAATTCCTCAACAAAATCAACAATCCCAACTCCAAAACCAAAATCCACAACTTTCATTACCATTTCCACAAAGACCGAATCAACTACCTACCCAACCATTGCCAAACCACAATAATAAGAATCCTCAAAATGTTGACATGATAGAAGGAAAAAAATTTCCAAGTTACATGATTACGCCACTATATCTTAATAATGTCCAACTTAGATCTAGTAGAATACTAGAAAGGAAAAAGCCTTTTATAGTTATTCAAGAACAAGATAATTTTGAGGAGAATTTTCTACAGCCAAATAAAATTTTTGAGGAAGGAAAATCTCTTCAAAACGATAGTTATGAAAATGAAAAACAAAAAGAACCAATAAAATCAACTCCTATCATAGAGCAACCATCAGTATCTATTTCTAACCCTCCTTTTCCTAAAACATTACAAGTTGATATAGGGGTAGAAAAAAAATATCCTGTTGCCCAATTATGATTTTCTAGATGAATTGAAAAATGTCTTTATAAAAATTCCTTTGCTACAAGCCATTAAAGAGATTCCAATACTAGCCAAAACAATAAAAGTGTTGAGCATGAAGAAACCAGGAAGAAAAGAAAAAGAAATAAAAAAAATTCAACTAGTAGGAAAAAGTGCAGACATAATGATGGGAAAAATTACCATACAAAAATATTTAGATCCAGGAAGTCCAGTTGTAAGAAAAAATATCAATGGTGTTGAAATTCCAAATACATTGATTGATTTAGGAACAGCTATAAAAATCATGAGCAAACAAACCATGGAACAACTAAAGCTTCCCAATCTCCTGTATACACCTACATTACTGCAATTAGGAAACGGATCTTTAATAAATATAGATGGTGTATTAGAAGATATCTCAGTATCCGTAGACTCTTAGGAGTATCCTGTCAATTTTATGATCTTAACTCCCAAGAAAAATCTAGAAGGGCATCTACTAATATTAGGAAGACCTTGGTTGGCTACAACTAATGCTTTGATTGGCTATAGACCTGGTGACATGTATATCTCTGATGGTAATTCAACAAAGAAATTCACTCTATATCCTCTAGAAAAAATAATCACAGAGTTAGAAGATGAAGAATGTATTGATGATGACAATGATATACAAATTCTCTTTACTATTTCAAGCATTAGTGAAGATAGTCAAATCTTAAATTCAATAGAAAACTTTGAATCATCTTCAGAATATGAACATGATAAATTTGAAGAAGAATGAAATATTGAATATTTTTCATCTAGGTAGATGTCTCTATACTCTATGGAAGAATTTGGTAACTCTACAGTTGAAATCTTTCCAGGAAAATCTTTGAACATAAACAAAAACTTGGAAACATTAGGGGAATTTTGAGGTCTAAAATGGGCCTCCTAAGAAAAATGTACAACAAAAATAAAATTTATAACAACCAATAGGATTCAAGATGATGATTTCAACCATGGGGGATGATTTACCATTTTTAAATAAAAGGGTAAAAGTATTAAAAAATAATAAAATAATAAAACTACTTTTTCAACTTGTATTTTCAACTTATCTCCCAAAATTTTTACTCAAATTTTGAGTGGGAGTACTCATTGGATGCAAAATTTAATTCCTCATCCAAGGAGTACCCATGTTGTATACTTTAGATGAACCCTGCTACATGAAAAATTGGAAATACATAAAAAAACGTGATTACAATCATGTTTTTTATGTACTTCTAATTTTTCCTATAGTAGGACCCATTGAAAGTATGCAACATGGGTACTCTTTGGATGAGGAATTCAATTTCGCATCCAACGAGTACCCCGCTCGAAATTTGAGTAAAAACTTTGGGAGATAAGTTGAAAATATGAGTTGAAAAAGTAGTTTTTTCATTTTTCCCTCTAAAATTTGATGATGTCATCAAATATTATTTGATTTTTTCCACTATTATTTTATAATTTCCTTAGGAGGCCCATTTTAGACCTCAAAATTCCCCTAATGAAATACAACAGGAAAATTTAATGAAAACATTACAACAACATTCTTTTGCATATGCATGGGAATACACTGACATGAAAGGAATTAGTCCTTAGACTTGTATACATCACATCTACATTGACGAAAATTGTAAACTTATCAGACAACCTCAAAGAAAGATGAATCCAAACCTTAGGGAAATTGTGAAAGAAGAATTGCAAAAATTGCTGAATGTAAGCTTCACTTACGCAATTTCAGACAGTCAGTGGGTTTCTCCCTTAGTGATTGTGCCAAAAAATAATGATAAGTGGAGGGTATGCATTGGTTATCGAGAGTTGAATAAAGCTACCCTAAAAGATCATTTTCCATTACCTTTTATAGATTAAGTATTGGATACTATTAAACACACACATTGTGTATGAAGAAACTAAACACACACATAGAAAGATAAGCATGAGATGCTCATATTATTCACCATAGATGTACATTTATAAAACAATGGTGTGACTCTTGGATTCATCTTCCAAGGTCACTTGGACTCCTTTATGGCTCTTCGCCTTCCACACCTATCCATAGAAGATTAGGTGTTCAACATTCCCCCCTTAATCCGAAGGGGTATGTGTGAGTCCAGGAAGAGAGTTGGAATACAAATATGCAAAGTATGCATGGCAGCACTTAGGCTAAATCAGATCTCTGAAATTTTGGCATAAAGAGGTGGTTTAAGGAAGACCACCAACACTAGAATGCAACTCTTATTGTAGTTCCCAGAACTCTTCCAAAACTAGAAATAAGTTGAGGGCTTCTGCTAGAGGAAGTGTCCCTCATATTTGAAAAGGGAGACCTTCAACCTAAAATAAGGGAAGTCTAAAACTTGTGATGGTTTAAGAATGACCACCAACACTAGAATACTTGATGCATTTCCTGGAACTCAGCAAAAACTGGCAAGAAGATGAAGTCTTCTGCTAGAGGAAGTGTTCTGAAAGAGGAAGAATATCAACCTCACATAGATGGTTTAAGGTTGTCCATAAACCAAAGGCATGCTCATGTGCATCTATGTCTCTGGCTACAAATCTGAATCTGGAACAAAAGGTTGTGGCTCAGGCTCGCTTGAACTACTGTGTCTCTGGCTACAACTGTGAATCTGGAATGACGAATTGTGGCTCAGGCTCACTTGAACTGTTGTGTCTCTGGCTACAACTATGAATATGGAATGAGAGATTGTGGCTCAGGCTCGCTTGATGTAGCGTCGAAGCTTGTAGATAACCACCATTTTCCTCCCTGTCAGGTACAAGGTGAGATGATGGAGAAAACTCAATTGCAAGTTTATTCAATATTCGAGAACAAGTTATGACATGCGACTTAAACATCTTCTTGGTTGTTGATGTCCATTGCCAAGAAGCGATCCATCCAAGATGAATCTTTGTTCTTGTAGAAGGCTTGTTTCTGAAGCATCTGTGTGAATAATGGGTGTTTCAACCACAGTTCTTGCATGGGTGAATATTGAAACAATGATATTTCATATGGGAAATTCAATCACAGTGTTGGAATTTTACAATCTGTTGTTGTTGTGGAAGTGGAGCAGAATCTGGAACAGATGCAGGTGAAATGTCACAAAGAAATCTGACGCTCTGAAATTTTATGGGCTTGGAGTAGTTCAAAATATTAAAGGACAACTCCTTTTCATATCCAAGACTAGTTCTGTGCTTGTTGTGGACAAGCTCTTTGCAAGGTCTAATGATGGGCTTGGAAAGTGTAGACTGAGCTTCTGCATCTGCATGTAAATCTTCTCTTGTATAAGGAACTAAATGTGAATCGATTGCAAATTTATATTCTTGTTGTTGATGGGAGTCCTTCTCAATTTTTTGAACAGAAATAGGTTTAGAATGATGACTCTTTTACTGAAGTTCATCTTGCTGAAGGTGAGACTCCAATCGCAAAAACTCAATTTTGTCTTGTGCATCTTGCAAACAAGTTTGAATATTAAAAAGAGAATTCTTTATCATTTTTACCATATCATGAACAATGGAATGAATGAGGTTATGCAACAACTCTAATGCATCATTAATTTTAGCCATTTTTCTCAACAACTCATGCTCAAGAAATAAATGGTGTCGGCTTCAACCAATATTGCACCCGTTTACAATGTAAACAAATCAGTCCTCTTCAAAATGTCTGCTACAATTTTAGCAATTTTTTTTTATATTGAAAAATGGTTGAATTAAATACCAATGAATTGAAAATGGTTGAATAAATTACCAATCAATTGGGATAAATTGCAAAAGCTTGATTGGAATTTCAAATACTAACTCTTTCCATTGAATTGCAAACACGCACTTCACTTCATTTCCACTAATTATTTTCACTACAATTCCATTGTAATATCATGCAAACACTCACTTCGTTTCCATTAATTATCTTCACCAAATTGCAAGCCCCCATTTGCTTCAACCAGAATTGCGTACCCACAAATTTTCACTCACAATCGCAATGCTATCAATTGTTTCACTCAGAATTACAATGCTATCAACTCAGAATTATAAAACCATAATTGTTTCACTAGGAATTGAAATTGAAAATAGGAAAATTGTTTGACTGAGTGATTTGCAAACACGCAATCACCTTCACTCTGTCAGAATTTCCACCACCCCTGACTGAACTGGTTCACTCAGAATTGTAATGTCCTCACTGGTTCACATCTTCAAAAACCCCACAAGCTGTAACTCCTCAACTATATTGCAATGCATAGAACTCAATCAAGGCCCACCTGCATATATTGGGATTAAGCAACCAATGACTTGAAATCACATAGGATTCAACTGGGTGCGGGTCTAAAGCACTAAACAAAAATCCCAAAATCAACAACAGAGTTATCAATTTCCAGTTCTTTGAATCTGCTTGGCTTTCTATGGATGGTTCAGATCGATCATCTCAGGCGATACTGAGATTGAGTGCTTTTTGACTTCCAAATGTTTAGCTTCTTCAAGTTCCATCCTTTGCTGCGTCGGCATGGACTTTTGTACCAAAGTTCAATTTTGTTGCACTTTGAAGCATACATGGGCAAGATCTTCAAAAGATTGGAGTTCCAATGAATTTTATCGCGTTGTTTTCATCAATGGCCGACGACAAAGACGAGACTTCTGCATTGGCCGGTGAGGTCGAAACTGTTAAGGCCGAAGCTGGAGCAGTGAAAATGGTAGATGCCAATGGAACTGGGGAAACTATCAAAAATGAAGTAGTAGAGGTGGTAGAGGCTAATAGGAATAGTACTGCAGAGAGAAGTCTTGTAATAGATCCACTCCTGACTTCATTCAAGGATGAGAGCAACTTCATTTCTGATTTGAAGGAATCAGAGAGGAAAGCATTGTAGGAGTTGAAATTATGGATCGAGGAAGAAATCATGAAAAATTAATTGAGCGAGCATGAAACCGAGAAATCAGATGGTAAGGATGGTGAATCCAAAGAAGCCGAAGTAGAGAAGACTACATATGAGAAAGAAGTGGATAAGGAAAAACTGAAGGTCCGTAGTTCGACCGTGGATGCACCAATTACAACACCGAGAGTTTCAACCAGAATAGAGTATGAGAAAAAAATAGAATGTAGAGGGACAGAGGAAAATGGAACATGATATGTTAGGAAATATGGAGAATTATATTTCAAGAGAGATTCTAAGCCTGCCAAACAACATATTCATATTTGTTAGGTCTTGATTTACTCTAACGCATGGGCAGGATGGAAAGAATAACAACGAATAGTTTCTGAGGATAGAAAAAATTTTCGGCAGATTGTCAGTCCAACAAAACACTCTCACATTCACATTCATCTCACATTCACATTCACAGGCCAATGCTATTCAGAAGCTTAATGGGGACCTCTAAACCTAGAGCTCTGATACCATGTCAAACACACACATGGTGTATGAAGAAACTAAAAAAACACATAGAAAGGGAAGCATGAGATGCTCATATTATTCACCATAGATGTACATTTATAATACAATGGCGTGACTCTTGGATTCATCTTCCAAGGTCACTTGGACTCCTTTGTGACTCTTCACCTTCCACACCTACCTATAGAGGATTAGGTGTTCAACATATACATTAGTAGGTAATAATTATTTCTCATTCTTGGATGGTTTTAGTGGTTCTAATTAGATTCAGGTAGCACCTGAAGACCAAGATAAAACCACATTCACCTATCCATGGGGAACCTATGCCTACCGAGTGCTTCCTTTTGGTTTGTGCAATGAACCTGCAACATCCCAAAGGGAAATACTAGGAATTTTTTCTAATCTAATACATGATTGTGTAATGGTATATATGGATGATTTCACAGTTTATGGGAATTAATTTGAAGAATCTTTAAAGAATTTGAAAAGGTTCTTAAAATATGTAAAGAATAAAATCCTTCATTAAGTCATGAAAAATGCTTTATGATGTTTACTTAAGGGATTGTTTTAGGACATCATATTTCAGGAGATGGAATTAAAGTTGACACATCTAAAGTTGAAGTCATCTCCAAATTATCAATTCCAAGATGTCAAAAGGATGTTAGAAGTTTTCTAAGATTCACAGGGTATTATAGAATATTTATAGAAAATTTCACTAAAATAGAATCCCCACTCTTCAAATTACTTACCAAATATTGTGAATTCAGTTGGAATCTTGATTGCTAATTGGCATTTGAAACTTTAAAAATAAAAATTTCTGAAGTGCCCATCTTAAGAGGACCAAATTGGAAACTACATTTTCATATTTCGACATATGCTTCAGATTCAACTCTGGGAGCTATATTAGAACAAAAAGATTTAATCCCATATGCCATCTATTACACAAGCAAGAATTTGAATCCTACTGAGCTAAATTACACTATAAATGAAAAATATTTCTTAGCTGTTGTCCATGCTATCAAAAAATTTAGACATTATATCACTGGTTATGAAACATTTATTCATATAGACCACTCTGTAATTAGAAACTTAACAAATAAATCTGTTACTAATGGCAGAGTCACAAGATGGTTATTACTCCTGTAAGAATTCAATATCACCATTCTAGACCGACCTGGGAAACAAAACATAGTTGTTGATTTCCGGTCTAGAATTTAAAATGTCAAAAATGATACTCCAGTTAAGGATAAGTTTCCTGATGAATATATTTTTGACATAGCTACTAGAACTCCTTGGTTTGCAGATATTGCTAATTACTCAGTCATAGGAAAGTTACCTTCACACTTGTTTCCTAGAGAGAAATGAAGAATTATTCAAATAAGTGCACTTTACTCATGGATTAACGATGAATTGTATAAAACAGGTCCAAATGTCATTATTAGAAGGTGTGTTCGAGAAGATGAAATGCTTGAAATTATTAAAGCATGTCATGATGAACCCTATGGTGAACACTTTGCTAATAAGAGGACATCCTATAAAATTCTTCATTTAGGATATTATTGGCCATCCATCTTTAAAGATACCAAAGAGTATGTCAAAAGGTGTGACAACTGTCAAATAATGGGGAAACCTGTTCCTTAAGATGAAATGCCATTACAGCCTTAGGTACTGATCAAACCATTTGAAGAAAGGGCTTTGGATTTTGTTGGACCAATCAATCCACCATCTAATCAAAATAAATATATTTTGGTATATACTGATTATGTCACTAAATGGGTAGAAGCTAAAGCACTTCCTTTATCTAATGAACATTATGTAGTTAACTTTATTTTTGAGGATATCTTCACTCGTATTAGTGTCCCAAGATAAATCGTGACAGAACAGGGATCCCATTTTACATCCAAGTTGGTGGAAAATATTGTGGAAAACTACAAGATCAAGAACATAAAATCCACTCCTTATCATCCATAAGAAAATGGTCAAGTAGAGTCTACCAATCAAGTGATTGAAGTAATTCTCACTAAGACTCTACATCTACATAGAAGAGATTGGGCATATAGGCTTCCTAAGGCCTTATGGGCCTACCGAACCACATGGAGGAATACAGCAAGACATACTCCCTATGAACTTGATTATGGGAAGCAAGTCTTGTTTCCTATAGAATTTTAGATCCAAGCCTTCAAGATGGCAGTCCAATTGGGGCTTGAATTATCATAAGCTCAGAGGCATATATTGCAGCAACTTAATGAGCTTGTGAAATAAGTCAAGATGCAATTCAAAGAACCATTATAGTCCAGCAGCAAAGGATCAAATGGCATGATAAATATATCAAGGAGAAAAAGTTTCAAACAAGGGATTGGGCACTTTTGTTCGATTCAAATTTCAAAGACTTTGAAGGAAAGTTTCAGACTCATTGGCTTGGGCCTTGTGAGATTGACAAAGTCTTTGACAATGGAACATTCAGGATAAGGACAATTGATGAAGAGAAGGTACCTCTTCTTGTGAATGGACATCGATTAAAAGTTTGTCATAAGCCAATTTCAAGAAAAGATTTTATCAAGATTTTCCAAGATAATACTGATATGAAGTCAGTGAAGAAGAATCCTTCTTCTTCCCTAACTTATTTTTTATTTTTCCTATCTAAAAAAAATAAACAAATAAAAAATAATATATATGCACACATATATATAGTATTAAAAATAATAATAATAATAATAATAATAATAATTTGTATAATTATGAAACCAATCAATGATTGGCATCCTTATACAGAAAGGATAGGATGAAAATCAGAAGTTATGACATCTTATATTTTCCATTCCATTTCTAAAAATCCCAAAAATATTTGTTCCCTTTCTTCTCTGAAAAGCAATATCAAGTATTAAATAATTACTTCCATTCTACAACTACATTCCATTCTGCAGCTGACATTCCATTTTCTAGCTCTATCACATTTTGTATAGCCTACCGAAGAAAGAATAATGAATACAGGATATTGAAGGACTACATTTGAAGACCATCACGCTGAAGGATACTTGAAGAATCAACACCAAGGAAATAACAACAAAAGGTTAGTTCTAAAGTTAAGTTGCATAAATTTATTTAAATAACAAGGTCAAAAACATTAGCATGTATAACTTAGATGATCATATGCTACCTCAACAGGTCATCATTTGATTTTATTGGGACTCCTGTCATGTCATAGATCAGCCACATCATCTGCATTATGTTTCATAATGGTCCATCTACGTTTCATAAAACCCCATCAAATATCAATCTCACTCATTCCTACAAACCCTCGATGACCTTCATCAGATCCAAAATACAATTCAATTCATACAAAGAAGGATAATTATGAAAGTTAGACTCTTCACAATAGAAAACATAGGTTTGATAGTCAAGACTGAACTGGGGGGAGATAAATATATGGAGGGATATCCTTAGATTAGGGAGATGTTGCAGAAGGCTAAGTGGCTCAATTTTATAGAAAAATTTGATGGTTTCCTCAAAGAGATCACTAAGTCTTTTGCGAGGTCTTTGATGGAACAAAAGTTGAAATAGGAGACATCAAGTTCTCAGTAACCAAGGCATTCATAGCTAAAGCCATAGAGCTCCCAAGAGTTGGTGAAATTTGGTTCAAAAACAAATAATTTCACAGTGAATCATGGAAGGTTTTCGAAGTATGGATACTTCTATTTTCAAAAAGGGTATTCCTAGCTCAACACTCAAGAACAAATAGATGAACATGCTTTTAATTCTACAAAATTTTATCACTTATGAAGGCAGATTTGGCTACATGTATGTGTATCATATTCAATTGTTGATGAATTTTTTAGAGGATGGTGAAATAAATCGTCCTTTATTTTTACTGAATAGCTTAAAAATAATGTCTACAAATGTGAAAAAGAGGATTTAGTTTATATATAACACTATGCGCCATCATGGTTTGGTAAAATACTTCTTGAATTTCATTTGAAAACTATAGGAGATTCTTGGGAGAATTTTCTTATCAGAAACCATTTCCCAGATGAACCAGAGTAGCCTAAAGAAGACAAGTCTACAAAAAGTAGAAGAAAGAAGATTGAAACAAGCATTGAAAACATACTTGCATCTCTACTTTAGCAAAGTGATGAGGAACTCACCCTTGCAGAACTGATGAGGAAAAAAAAGAAAGATGAAGTTAAGACAAGAGGTAAAACAGAAAAGAAGAGCAAGGCTACAAGTGAAGAAAATGTAAATCCTCTACAATTGAGATGGATCTCTAGACTCCGAGGTTCAATAAAGAAAAAAATACCATAAGAAATAGAGTTTATAAATTTATAGGAAGGACCTCCAATACCATCTCCAATCAATATCTCTCCTCCACATAGCCCTGAAAATTCCCCTCTACATAATTTTGAAGGTAGTCCTAGTAGAAGATATCCAGGCACAGACACAATACAGCAAGATATATATGATTACATAGAGTCATTGTAAAAGATAATGCATCAACGAATCCAGAACCACCTATTAATCCACAAGAACCTCTAGTTGATACCCTTAAACAAGAAATCTATGAGCTAGATATATTGAATAGGCATATTAAACAGGAGAATGAAGCCTTAAAGTAGTAGAAACAATTGGAGAAAGTTATTAGTGATAATACCATCCTTCACTTGGGACCGTGGTACAAAAAGAACAGGAAGTTAAAAATAAATAACAAATCACTGAACAAGGCAGCCATCGATCTCAAATACAAACTCCTTATGAGGAAGCCCAGGATGGCAGTCACTTCAAATAAAAGTAAGAGGAGAAAATTGGATGTATTAGAAGAAGTATATAAACAAATGCAATAGGAGAGGGAAGTTCACATTTTTGGTAAATTTCACGAGGACATGCAATGACTTCTTATTGGGGGTATGTTGAACCTCAAAATTGTCTTTTCTCTGACATCCTTTCTCATCACTTTTTCCTTACCTTTTCATAAGTCCATACACTCCAATCAATGATAAATGTCATGTTTTATCTCAGGGAATGCATTTGAATTTCGCTATATGTTATAATATGATGTTCCTGTTATTTGAATATATTTTTGTAACTCAGCTACAGAACACAGCCTATTCTACAACTAATTGCTGTTTCTAATTCAACAGTTTGAAGCAAGACTCAATTCAGAATTCTGCAGTCATAGAAATAAAATTTCCAATCTCATCCTCAATTTATACAACCAAGAGAGATAAGAAGCAAGATCATATTATTTTACTTCATCCCGAATCAACTGTCTGGCCTACGCCCCACCACCGAGGGTATCTTCACCGAAGGATTAGGTCTGTCACCCTGATCCTCTGCCTCCGCCATCTCCTTGTCAACATATACACTTGGATAATTTGGTGGGGATGGAATCATGTCCCCAATGAATTTCCCAATATCTAAAAAATATATAGTACACAACATAAATTAGACAATTTCATCAAAAAATATAATAAAACAAGTTAAAGAACGTGTTAGAATAAATTTGATAATTCTAAGTAATTAATTAACGCAATAATATGAAACTATATTAATTTAATAAAACAGTAATATTACCTCTCGCATCCGGTGACTCATCCTGTGTGAAGAGGATCATGGTACACCCTCTCCAATCTACACCAGCATACAGAGATGGTACCAGAGTGAATGAGTGATGATCAACACTAGCTAGAAACTTCACTGCATCTGTAGATTACCTGGCAGTAAATTCAGGCTAGCCCCTCTTGGGCATCATCTGGCCCCACATTTGCATCCGTACATGTAGCATTGGCCTACGAGGCTGCCAAAAAAAATTAGGCATCGTTTTCAGAAACCTCTCAAATAATAAAAAAATAGCTCTGAAGAAAAAGGGAAGGTCAACCTCCCACGTGCCTGAGAATGACATCTATTTGATGTTGTACAAAATTACCGCAAAAATATCGCATACCATCTCACAAGTTGTGGCGCTTGGAATATAGAATCAACATAAAATAAAAGTGGGCAACTAATACGTTTCCCGTCACCGGTATAGTGTGCAATGGTCCTCAGCAGTAGTGAGAGGCACCTCACCTCCTTTGCACCAAACAAAGAATTACGTAACTGACCACTAGACAACTGAAAATATGCAAGAGAAACTATATCATCCCTAATGTATCTCTAGGAGTACGCCAACTAACACCCTGCTACATAGCCGATGGGGACATTTGAGAAGTGGGGAAAATCCCACCATCTTCCAGATAGGCTAGTAATAAAATTTATTTCCTCCCAAGTAGGCTAGAACCACTGGCCAGGACTGACCTGGAAAGCCTTTCGGTGAGCATCCACCTGAAGGTCAGCTATCCCAATAACCCACTATGGCCCTTCAGGGATGTATCCTCCTCGTAGAACTTGAGGAGACCTACCTACCTTAGGAGCAATTGGGTGGATTCCATAATAGGGAGAGGGTACAAAAGTCTCTCCCTCTCTCGTTCCTCCCACAGTTGAATCACATTATAATGGTCATCCTTATGTTCTTGTTGTTCCCTTTGTTCTCTTCATTGATGTCGTTGAATGATTGAGATATTAAATACATTTTTTTTATTAAATGAGGATTTTTTTTAATATATATATATATATATACACACACACACACACACACACATTTTCTTCTGAAAAAAAAAACAGTCAGTGCGTCCAAAAAAAAGGTCATGCATACTTTTTTATCGTGCATCATGCTCGATGCACATGGAAAATTTTTGCGCACCGCCGAAGAAGGGAATATTTTTCTACTGTGCATTGATGAAATTATCCGCCTTCGGGTGGATAGTTTGGTCAATGATTTACCCAACAATAGTACATGGTCAACGGTGCAGTCCTATAAATGACTGCACCATTGACCACATATTGTTATTGGGTGGGCGGTGCATTGACCAAACTATCCGCCCAACAACAATACATGGTCAATGGTGTGGTCCTGTAAACGACCACACCATTGACTCTGTAATGCTATCAGACAGGCGGTGCATTGACGTAACTATCCACCCTGGGGGAGTTAGTTTGGTCAACTCACCGCCCTCTCGACACTATCACATAGTCAATGGTGCGTCATTTAAAAAAATTATCCACCTTTTTATTTTTTAAATTCATTATGGTGCGCATTTTTTTGGTATGTGACCAGAACCCAGTGCGGTGCCTATTAACACCGTTTGTGGTGCGTCCTGTCAATTTACAGGTAGCACCGCAAATGGTGTGAGCCAGATAGCTCGAACGTACCACGATTTTTTTTTTAACGGTTAATTTTATGTTAATTTCAAAATTTAATCCGCTAAAAGGTTTAGTTATTGAGAAACAGTTATATTACCTATACATTTGCTCGTCGATGAGGCATATTTGCTGAGGAATTGAAGAAACAAAATTTTCTCACCATTCTCGAAAATTTGAACTCCACATCGAGGGCAATGGAAGACAAAAAATAGTGCAATAGGAGCACTGATGGCAGGGTGCCTTACACAAGATAAACTCACACCGGTGCTTGAGAGGTCTGGAGCACTCAAGAAGTAAAGATGATGGTTTTACGGCCGGTAATTTTTTTTATTTAACCATTTTTCGATGCGCTGGTTTATGAGACGCACCGAGCAATATTATCAATGGCGCACCACACGTTGTTATGGTGCTCTTAATTATGAAGACGCATCAGGCATGTTTATACATAGAGCACTGGTGCGCTAAAGTAATTAGACCCACCAAGCGGGTTTGTAGGGAGAGCACAGTGTCTGAGTGCGCCCAAAAAAACAGTCACGCACTACTACCAATGTGTACATATTTTATCACGCATCAC